>VUYV01000166.1:1830470-2046045 GCA_008711295.1 Anarhynchus alexandrinus | reverse complement strand
AGGAAAAAAAAAAACCCAAAAAAAAAAAAAAACCCAAAACCCAAACCCCACACACCACAGTGTTTATTTGTGTTAAAAAACAATAGGCATATTGTGACTGGCGAAATCAATTAGTCTTCCTCTGCAGTAAGGGCTCACATCTGGTGTGATTTAAGTTAATGTAAGGGAAGGGCCGCAGAGGCCCGAAGACCCTGAGTTCTCATTTCAACAGGTGACAGAGAAGGCATAAAAGGCTAATATATACTACAAGTGTGGAGGTGAGGCTATAAATACTGGAAAGTTTACTTAGGAGGTAAAACAAAGCTAACCAATAATGCAAAAATAAATACCTTCCTGAGACGGGCTGTCACCTGGCATGAGCAGAGGCAGGAGGAGGTAGGGGGTGGGGGGGACAGGGGACGGCTTGGGAGGCAGGTGGAGGAGCTGGGTTTGCTGCTTGGATTTGGGTGCCTTCCTTCCATGGGGAAGGAAGATACGGGGGATTTTGTTCAGCTCCTGCTTGATTTCTCTCAGCTGGGGTCTAAAGGCAAGGGTCCACAGCTCTGCCTGCGGGCAAAGCGTTAGCCCCAGGGGCTGCACCCCATGGGAACCCGGGCAATTCCTGCCACCCGTCTCAATTCGATCGCCTCCAGTTGTCCTGTTCGTTCTTCTTCACTTGAGCTACAGTGACACAGCACTTCTCAAAAATGCCCCACGTGGACTTCACTGGGTGGTAAAGAAGATCCGGTGAGGTAGCTTTTTTTAGCAAACTGATTTTTCAGAGTTTTGGTAGGATCCGTAAGTCATTGAGCTCACAGAGCCTGGTTTCCTGTGGATTTGTACCCTGCATCACTGCAGCTCTTCTATTCTGCTGCTGCAAGAAGCCGACTCCCTGCCTCTCCCTTGGCACTCTCTGGTCCTCCTGGTTCCTCCTAGACCTTCCCCTGTTCCCTCCATCTGACCTCAATATCCCCACCTCCTTTCTATGCCTTTCCTTTACTGAAACTAATGTGGCCCTTTCTCCATTACTCAGCTGCCAATTTTCAAAAAAATTCAAGGAACTTACCTCAGTGCCATTCAGCTCTCCCTCAAATTTGGTTGCAATTGTCCTGAACTTATCAACAGGTCTTAGGAAGGGATTGACATGCTCAAGAGGATGAATACTGCAATTACAAAGCCTTTTTACTTTGTAAAGTAGACTGAAGGGTGTTCTGTAAAAACCATGTGTGGATTTCAGATATACATTTCTGCAAAGTTCATTTCAGGCCAGGACATTCAGACTGTTGGTTTGGCCACTTCTCTCCAATGCATTTCTGTAATGCTTGGACCATTTGCTGGTGTCTCTGTCTCTGTATCCTGAACTTCTGTGGCCAGCCACCCCAGTAATTCTGGCACTGCTGGAAAACGAAACTCTTTGAACTGGGGACAGTCCTGGAGAGGCACCAGGGTAGGTGCACACAAAGAGGCAGAGGCTGTAAGCCCACCTGAGGAGCGTCAGGAGCCTTGTGTTTGCCTGGCAAGGGAAGAAGGCAGAGGGCTTCTGGAGCCATCCCTGATGCTTAGCACCACCCACGTCTTTCTACCACTGCTGCATCTGCACAATGTACAACGGCACAATAGATCGACTGGATCGGATGTATGAAGGGAGATTTGCTTTCAACAAAAAGATGCTACTATGATAATTACTGTTCCTGAGCTTTTGATATCCCCTTATTAACAGCCACCTAGGAGGGGGAAATATGTATATTGCATGGTCTCTGAGTATAAACCCTACTGGGAAAACACATCCTCGGTCTGAATCACTGTTGCCTTGCAGTGGGATTCCCAGGGAATGTGTTCACTAACTCTGGTGACTTGTCCAAGTGGGAAATTTGATGATTTAATTTTAATTTCTTCACACCAGTGATAAAGTTAGCCTACAACCACAGTCTCCATTGTCCTCCTTACAAAGACTATAGGCAGGTACTGGGACTTGAAATAATATCACAATGATAATAAAGGTTTTTGTTGTTTTTTTAAAAATCAGTTTCCAACAGCTGGTTGCCAGTTGCCCTCTGACACAGACACATAAAAGGGAAGTAGTGAGTCCTGTACCAGCAGGGATCACTGGAAGAAATGCAGCCCTCATAAATCAAGCCAGCACTGTTGCATAGCTTTAGTACAATGAAGTGCACATGTGCAAGGGCGACTGAAGAGGGACCCCACTCACTGGCTGGGAGCAAATAGACCTAGCTCTTAGGGAAGGGCTGTTCCTACCACCATGGCAAGTGGTGGGGAGGACCTGAGGCATGCTTCTTCTGAGATCCTTAATGAGAAGCAAGCCAGACTTTGGATGGGGCAAGAGTCTTTGTTGCAGTACTCTGACGGGCAGGTTCTCAGGTGGTTTCCAGTGTTTTGCCAGTTAATAAGCCCACAGCAGTGGAGTTCCTACTCTCCCCATATATACTTGACACACCTCCATGGCAGGATGGAAAATATCTTTCATTTGCTTCAATACATCCCCTTCCTTTCACTCATATGCACCTAAGTCACCTTTAGCAATGTTACTTTCTCCCTATGATCTTTGAAGCCTTGGAGAGATTACTAGTGTCATCTCATCGCTGCAGCAGAATCAAGCCAGACATGTTTCTTCTTTTAGCCTTCCTTCAGTTGATTTATCAACTTCAAAGCCAGAGTGCCAGCCCTGCAAATAATGCTGCATAGCACTGGCCAGAGAACGTAACTTCTGCACCAAGCTAAATAACTTAAGGCTCAAATAGACTAGAGGTGCCTATACTTTTTTGAACATCATCTCTTGATGAGACAGAAGTCTTTGTCCTGAGTTTCAGGATGCCCACTACTTGATGGAGGGGTCATTCTGGCCACCTAGAGTAGGCAGCTACCATCGGTTTACCCCATAAGCAGGAGACAGGACTGTCCAAGGCAGTCCCTAAGAAGGCTGAATTGTTTAGTTGCTCCATGGATCACCCTTGAACTTTGTCATATACTTTTGAAAGAAGTCTAGGAGTAACTTAAAAACTTAAGGAGTCTTCTGCACCCTATGCTCAGTCCAAAGGTTAAATATCGCATGTTCCCCCTAGCTTAAATTCAAGATACAGTCACTGGATTTTGTTTCATTTGCTGGATTAATTAATATCAGACATCTTCTCCCAGATATACACTGTTTGAAGCCCTTGAGTGATTAATTCCTCTCTGTCAGGGACAGAGGTAGAGTTTAACAGGGAGGCTTTTAAATGTATAGATCTGTTTGTTACACAATAAACTTGAGTGGTCCAGTCAATGCAATTAACAGGGATGATACAAGAGTTTAGCAATCAGTACATTGTTATGGAGACTTCAATTTGGGACATGCATTTAAGATTTCACACAGCCAGCAGCTGCATATCAATAGCATTTCAAAACATACATGTAATCATCTAATATTTTTTTCATTACAAAAGGTATTTTATCTAATATTGTTGTGGATTGACCCCACACAAACCACTGCCACAGCCACTCACTGATTCCCCTGACCCCAGTGGGGTGGGGGAGGGAATAGGAAGAGCAAAAATGAGAAAACTCATGAGCTGAGATTAAAAGAACAGTTTAATAGGTGAAAGAAAGAGGAAACAAAAGAAGTGATGCAAAGGCAATCACTCACCACCTCCCACAAGCAGACCAATACCCCACCAGTCTCGAAGCAACAGCCACCTCAGAAGACAACAGCCACCCCCCAACTTGTTCACCTACACCGTTTTTTGTTGCTTAGCGTGATGTTGTATAGTATGGAGGAGTACCCCTTCTGCCAGTTTGGGCCAGCTGTCCTGGCTGTGTCCCCTCCCAAACTCTTGCCCACACCCAGCCTACTCACTAGGAGTGGGGGGGAGGGTGGTGGGTGTGCAGAGGGAGATACAGAGAAAGCCCTGACACTGTGCAAGCACTGTTTGGTAATAGCCGAAATATTTGTGTGTTACCAACACTACTTTAGCCACAAAGCCAAAACACAGCACCATAGGAGCCACCATGAAGTAAGTTAACACCATCCCGGCAAGACACAGTTCAAAGATGAAGTTCCATCTTCAAAACACAGAAATTAGTCCGTGTCCGTGCTAGAAGCTCACTAAGGACTAACGATAATGGAAGAAATGGTACAGACTGGAAATAATGAGAGTGCAAATGAACCACTGGCAAGTCTAGGTTACAATTGGGACAATTCTTTTTAAATTAACATGCAGCCAAATTCAGCATTATAGGTAGAAGAACAAGCCATACTTTTGAAAAAAATACTGTATCCTGGCCCATTATGGGTTTAAAAGTCTTGGCAAACAAACATTCAGCATGATGTCTCCATCTCTCCACCTGGTGCAGATGGCAGACAGAGCTAGTCACTAGGTAGGGGTGAAAGTGTGTGGAAGAGGGGAGGCTTTCCCTCAGTGAAAATACGATGGGGATAATTCATTCAGTTCCAGGTCCTCTGTTTTTAAATATTTTCAAAATTGACAAGAGGGCAGAGAAGAGCCATAACAAGCGTTTGGGTGCTATAGAAACTTCAGTTACAGAAAATGCAGAGAAACTTTGAGACTTGATTGCTCTTTTGCCTTGTATAGAATATTCAGAGGTGAGTATTACACTGTAAATACTTCCATGGAAAGCAAACACTAAGTGCTCTAGGGGTTTTGGTCCACCATAGGAAGGCATAATAAGTACTGATGACAGCAAGCTAAAGCCAGACAAATCCAAATTGAAAATAGGAACATATTTTGATAGTAAAGATAGCCATCACAAGTTACCTGGTACAATGTTGGGAGTCTCTAGGCACGTCTTTAGACATGTATGCTAATGAGCAACAAATAAGGTTAAATTTCAAGGTCTTGTGATAACCATGAAGTCTGAATGCTCTTTAGCTCTCCCAGGTTGTGAATTGAGTCAGCTCAACCTTATTTTGGATAAACCACATTGATTGTGGCTTTTACAGTAAGACATATTGGGATAGACATATTCCAAGATCCTGGGATATCTTACCTGGGAATTACAATTGCTACTCCTTTCTCAAGTTTTGTAATGTTAGTGAGTTCAGACAGATTCAACATATTAATACAGAGACCATGTAGATGCTCTTAGGTTTTCCAGCAGCCCTTTGACGTGGGGGCACCAGAAACAGCACACTCACCTGTGTAACACAGTGGTTTATCATTCTTCCTAAAGCCTTGCGGACTACCTCCTTCTGTCCACTAAATGCTTCCTGTAGATATATTAGTTACTGATTTAACACGCCAATTAGCTTTCGTTTTGTGTCCAGTTATGAAGTCTCACTGCGGTTTTGGACTTGTGCTCCCACCTCTGTGTCACTGAAAATCTTTCCTGATGAAATAGATGCCATTTGTTAAAAATCAGGATGTCATTCACTGTGAAGCTGTCAAAAATCTGAACTGAATGGGCCATACTTTTTCTCTTCATGACTTACAGGTCCTAAAGTTTTTCTCTTATCTGTTTCCTGCTCAGGCACATTCACGGATTTATTTTTCCAGAAAGTTACCAATTGTAGATTACCACATATTTCGTTTTCCATGTCTGTATTGTCTCCTTTTCATGACGAGACTAACTGCGAGTAATTACTTTGTGCAAGCATGTGAAGTGGAGTTTAAATAGGTGTTAAGTACTTTCAAACAAAAGCTGTAACAAATGCCTGTGTATCTGCGTGCCCGGGTTAAGCACTTAAAGAAACGAAAAGTTGGCGTACTACTAGATGATGGAAAATGACTAGAAAGTTTGGACAGGCTGGGGGACTAGATTACAGGATGGGGGTTTGCTGGCATGTTTGCAGATGCTTTTTTTCCAATTCAGCCAGCTGTAACATATAAACTGCTGAAATACGTTTCATACTGCTTCATAAAAATGTGTGTTGATTCGTTTGCCTTTGAGTAATACTTGTGAACAAATAAGAAATAGATTTATAAATCATTTTAAATGAAAATAGAAATAAAAGAAGGGAACAAATAGGAAAAAATCCTCTTACCTAGTTAGTAAAATGAAAAGTCATTGAAGTCAAATTTGAAAAACATCTTTCTCCTCAAAAACAGTTAGCAAAATACATCAATAAGCTATCCTTAGGCTCTTTATCTTTTGACTGGCCATGAAGTAGTATTACTTTAAAAATAATTCCAGGTAGAGGAATGAATGGTGATCTCATACTTTTGTTTGTCAGTGTGTATGGCAGAGATGAATGTAAAGCTGTGTCTACTTCAAGAATAACCACACTCTTCCTGGAGGACAGTGTGTGGCTGCAAAACCTAATACAAGCTTGCATGAGAGTGTAGAAGTAGTAGAAGCATTTTTTTTTGTTTCCATTTTGGATTAACGTGGGCTACAGACATCCTTTTACGATGATTATTTCCCAGAAGATGCTGACAGCTGTGGTTTGGAAGCTCCCAAGGTAAAATTCCCTGTGTTAGGAGTGCTGAGGTCTAGGTATGGATGATCATGCCATAACCCTGTGTTTCGTGCAAGTGGCAGTCTGCAGGGTTGGAGACTGTAGGCTTTTATTTAATTCTTCTTCTTCCATACCTTCTCCAGCAAGGGAAGGATGCAGAGTAGTTAGGGCAGAACAGTGGTAATGTGTCCTCCTGCACAGCGTTATTGCCAGATCTGCAGAGTCGTCAGGTGTGATGCTAAGCAGGTCCTTGCCTTCTCTTGCTGCTGGCGGCAGCACACCAGACTATTCTCCACTCCAAAATGGCCCAAACCACATTAGCAGTGTTTCAGCAGTGATGCACTAAGCACAAGCCACTCCAAGTGCTTTGCAGACATTAATCAACTGACTGTGATTTGTAGTGCTTAGGATGGAATATGATCATAAGAAGTGCCTCCATTTACTTATCTATAAATTACCTACAGCTATCCCCTGTCTTTCCACATCATGGTGACAGTGTGCGGTTAATTGATTCACAGGATAAAGAGCTTTAAGATCATCCAGTGAAAGATGTTACAGAATTAAGTGGCGGTAAGCAGAAACGGTGTTTCAGCAGGATGGCGATGTGTGTTTCACGCCACGGGGATGGTGTAAGTGAGGTATTCGCTTTGCATTCTTGGGCTCCCTCCGTGTGTGGTGCAGGGAAAGCGGTCGCCCTCCATGAAAGCAGGTTTTATGTTGTGTGACATAAACACTAGAGACCACTCTATGTGCTGGGACATGCGATACAGCTGACTTGCGGGCAAAATAATATAACCCACACCTCTCTGCCACGTTGGGATAAATCCCAGAGTGCACCTCTCAGAACAAGCGTATCCTGTCGCGAAATGTCAAGCAATCAACATCAATAAATAATGAGTTGAAAACGGCAAGGTGGCGTAAAACTGCACAGCCCCGCTTGGGAAGGTAGGGAAGCTGATTAAGTGTTATTTCCTGATCTGTAAATCATCAATTCCAAACCTCTTTGTGTGTTGTCTATAAAATATTGGCTGTGGGCCTTTTGTTATAAAAAGGTAACTAATTTTTATAGCAGCCCCGTAAATAGTAATTAACGTGCCACAAACTGAACAACATCCTGCTGTAAAAAATGGGGAAACGCTGTGCCTATTTTTTGAGACCTGCATTTGTGCCTGGGTAGGGATGAATACTTGTTTGCCCCTGTTTGGGTGGGTAGGTGCACATGCACTGCTGTGTTGGAAGGCTCTACTCCCTCGCTTTTGTCCTGCCTTAGGAACAGCCCTGTTCACGACCTGGGAAGGACCAGCGATCTGAAGTCCACTGTATCAGTCCTCTGTATCAGAGGAGGCAGAAAGGAATGATGAAGCAGACCATTACTGAATACAGCATTTTTCTTTCCAGCCTCTATCACTTAATATTTGGCTTATGCCCTGAAACCTGAGAAGGACTTAGATCTCTTCTCCAAGCATTTTTTCTGAGTCTGTCTAATAAAACTGTATATGCTCTCATTATCCATATAAATCCCTAATCCCTTTCTGAACAGCAACAAACTGTTGACCTCAGTGATACCGTGAATCCCACAGGTTCAGCATTCGTGCTTGAAGATGAGAAAAACGACCAACCCCCTCCACTTCCTCAGTTTAAAACTAATAATCTTATGGGTGTATTCAATGCCCCTTGTTCCCTAAGGAGAGGGTAGATGGGCAAGTCAAATTTATTGTCTGCGTGCTATGCTGCGCACATGGCCCATGGGAGGGACTGGAGCTGGGAGGAGAGGGAGGACTGTGCAGCCTGGCCGGACTCCTGTTATGGGACCTGGAATATGTGCACAGCTCCAGGAGGTGTTAACGGCCCACAGCAACAATAGCCCTGCTCCTTTTGCCCCCCACTGCCTTCCTTTAGAAAATTTGCACCTGGCCACATAAATGCTGAGAACAGAGACCTTCAGATGCTCTTGCTGGCAGCTACATCTTCGTGTCACAGTGAGGGGAGCTGCGCGCAGAGCACCCGCCTCAGCTTCTTCTGCCTTATGCCTGCCCTGCTTCGAGAGGGAAAGGAGGCAGTTGGGCTGCTAAGCCATTACCCCGGCTTCTTCACGTGCCTGCAGCTGGCGGCTGAACAAGTTGGTGCTGCACATTAGATTTATTACTGGACCCAACACATCTCTTTGATAATTCTGGTATTGGAAAGGCCCTGTGAATTAGGGGATGTTCTAAGCTTGTACTCCAGTACATTGCCTTGTCTGTTGTATTTATAAAAAAAAAAAAAAAAAAAAGAAGAAAGAGATTAAAACATCATTGAGTGATTTTTGGCATTTTGGGTTGTATCCCTGTGGATAAGGAAGGCTTAGGGCAAGGTAGATCTGTATCACACCAATGTTGCTCCACATCTGTGATGGCCTTGGTGTAGTCAGCTTTCCAACTCCTAGGTCCAGTGCTTTCCAACTCCTTTGTGTTATCTGTAGTCTTTCTTGGTCTCACAGCACTTCTCAGTCTCTTCACTCGCTCTATGATCAGCAGTGTTTCACTCCTTCTCTGCCCTGTCTTTTGATGCCCGTGTACAGGCACACTGTCGATCATGCTCCACACACACCGATGTGGTATTTCCTTCATAAATCTTTACATTTATGCTAGCAAGTAGCATGACACAAGAAGAGCAAACCAATAGATCAAAAAAGCTTGTGCTGAGGCCACTATGTCAACACTACATATTTTGAGGGGCTGGTTTTGTACTACTGCAGCCCGATAGATCGAGCGTCCCTGCTGCTCACGTGGCTTGAAGCTGTCAGAGGGGAAGCCATCCTATAAACCTTTGCTTTCAGGGCTGTGGGCACCTCAGCGGGCAGTGCCCAGAAGCACCACACTGTCTTTTTGGCACTCACACAGATGGTGATAGCACGTCCTCGTTCCTGCCACCATTGCCCACATGACCTCAGGCAGGGGAGCAAGTCTTGCTCCTGTTCCTCATCGTGTTGCTGTCAGGTTGCTGTTGCTGTCTTATTTCTGTTCCCGTTCCTTTGAGAGTGACACTCAGGGGCTTACTGCTCAGACCTGCTGGCGAGAGATGCACTAGCACCTACCCTCCTGAATGTACTTTTGTCAGAGGAGGAAGCCAGGGACGATGACTTTCAGGGAGTCTTTACTGATGCAACTGCTTCACCTGGTTTGATTGAAGGTTCTGATCCTGGGGGAAGGGCTCTGATGGGAGGGGGCAGCACTTTTCTTAGGACATGGGCAGACAGCAGCAGGTGCAAAACTCTCAGATGTGGTGAATGACCGTGGCGGAACATTAAAAATAAAGGAGTAATAGAAGAAACAAAGTTTTCAGTGAGGTGGGGAGGACAACAGGAGAAAGTAAGGCAGGTAGAGAAGGCGAAAGATGCTGAGGAATGAGAGGGGAGGTCATGATGCTCCTGTGACAGAGGAACACTTGACCCTTCTGTCCCCCTCCATGCCACACTGTGTCACTTTTATTCACTCTTACTCACACAAACCTTGTTGTCTTCACTGTGGATTAGGGTCAGTCACACCATCTTTGGGTGAGATTGTGTTATAGACATCCAGACAACAAGCACAGTGCAGTCTGATTCTACTCTGCCGGGGATGCTGCAGCTGCTCAGGAGCTTTGACCTGAGATACTTCCCATTTTCCTGCTATTGTAACTGGTGTTTACAGCTCCACAAGGCAATGGCAAAAAAAGGTATGCTTTTTAATATGTAAAATCTCTTTATGCAGTTTTTGCTGAACTTTTTGTAGGACCCAAACTGTGGTAACTCAAATCACTCATCTTTACAACCATATTTTTATGCAAGAAACTGAATAATGTCCTCAATTAAAAACATAGAGATAAAAGCACATAGTGATTTCACAAGAAATATTGATGATTAAAAGTAGTTTCCTGCCCCCTGAAGCTTGGGACCACTCTACAACCATTCCACAACAATTGATTTGCTATTGAAGTCAACAGGCAGCATAAAAATACAATAGCAAAAACCTAATATGCAGCAAATCTGCTTTGGCCACTAAGGCCCAGAGTCCCAAAGAGTTTACTGCCTCTCTGCTATTGATTGCAGTGGGAGTGGAAGTCAGGTTCCCAAGCACCTATCAGAAACTCAGCCCAAGTGACAAGATAATGCCTCTTTGTAACTCTCCAGCCTGATTTATCCACTTCTGACAGAGTTCTGTGAACGGGGTCTGGTTAAGAAATATGAACTTGTTAAACCTTGCTGAAAGGTTTGGAGAAAGGCTGCAATCTCCAGTGAGCAAAGTGCGTATCTCCCGGAGCAGGCTGCATGCTGGGGCCATTCATCACGAGCCACGGGGAGGGGTCTGGCAGGGAACAATTGATATGGTTTTGCTATTGAAGAGACAGTTTCCCTTTACAACATATGGAAGACAGATTACACTGGCCCGTCCTAATGTGAGTGGAACTCAGATGGGAAGAATACATGGGTGAGAGGGGGACATCCAGGCATCAATATCATCTGACACCCGTTTTCTGTTTTCAATATGCAGACCTGCGCCATGCTGCCTCTGGAAGCATCTTCCTCTGCTTGAATTTCATTTCTCCCCACACATGCAGCCCCCGCGTCCTAACCCCCGGAGTCTTTCATCTTGCATGGCCGGTGGCAGAAACTAATGGAAGAGGCTGGCCCTCTCCACCACACCTCCACCTCCATCTTTCTGTCCCCCCCTAGCAGGCTTGCCAGGTTTTCCAAGTGGCAAGTTTGGACAGGACAAGTATTGGCAGGATGTCACAAGAAAGTGGTTGGGTATACAACAGTAAGGATGGTGGGAAAATGCTTCTCCAAACATCGTATCTTCTTCCACTACAAATCTGGTTCTTCACCCTTATTTTCCCCCTTGCTGCCCACAGGAACCAACCAGAACCAACTTTAACAAAGCACTGACAATTTGTTTTTTCATGAGGAATACATGTGCCATCATCAAGGCAGCTAAAGAAGAGGAAATAAGAAGTGTTTAAGTTAAAATACAGATTTACCTTTCGAGGAGCAAAGCAATGTTACAAAACAAATATGCAAATTGCAATGAGAAAGTAGAGAAAGAAGTAGAAAGAAAACAAAAAAAGCAACCCACATTAATAAGTTTCTTAAAGGGAAGACAAAAAGTACAATAAATGCCTCTTAATAACACTGGCTTTCTTGGGGAAAATTTCACCAGGTTTTGCAAAAGACTGATGAAGACTGTATGAAACAAAAAAGATGCAGCAAAGATATGTGTAAGAGCAAAATAAACAGGGAGAGAAACCAAGCAAATAAATGTTTCTTAGGATTTCCATTCAAAAAAGTGATGCCAACAAGCAGTTACCTGCCTGCCTTGTGTGGAGTAATGCTTTGGCCTGCAGCCCCTTCAGTGTGATGTTCAGATGAAAGACCTGTGTCTTCTTTCAGACTAAGGGTAAATAGGGTTCCCATATGAGTGGGAATGCAGATGAAGGGAGGTATGAGTCCGCAGAAGGGCTCATCCATGGCAGGAGGGGGGGTAAGTCAGGGTTAGAAGAGGAGGGGTGTAAGAATCTTTTGCCTTTTAACACTGCAGAGAAGAAGAGAGGCAGGAAAGGGGTCAGGGAAATTTCTTAGAGAAGTCTGACAGAGAAAATGAAAGGAATAACATTCCTCTTAATGTAGGGCAATTCCTTATTTGGTGAGAGAAGAGGCTGGTTCTTTACAGTTCAGATGTTTTACAGCGGTTACATGTCAAAATTAAGATGCTGTGCTAGAGCTGTATAGAATACCAAACTTGAGATACAAAGATACCACAAGTTAACATAACTGCAAAGCATCATGCGCATTAAAGCCTCAGAAAATTGATGTTAATTGACAGATCTGCTTGCAGTGAAAGTAATAGTTCAGCTCAGAAATACAATCAGAATTTTTTAAAAAACAAAACCCCCCAAATTGTACGGAAAAGTTTTCTTTGTTCATCTTTGTGGTGTCCCAGCATTGCACAAGATCATCCCTCCCCTCCACTGGCAGTAGTCTTGGCTTCCACCACTCTCCATTGAGGAATCCTAAACTGTGACTGCCTCTTTCAGTCCACCACACAAGAGACTGTACATCACTGTTGTTATTATTACTGAGGTGGTGTGCTGGGTCACCAATAATTCATTGATGCTTTGTGTGGGATGTACAAAAGCTGCAGCCTGTGAACTAGAGCTTACTCTTGGGAAGTTCCTCCAGCGACTTTTAAAGTCTTTTAAATAAGCTTTTAAATAACTTTTAAAAGTTATTCACTTTACCTTAAGTTGTCAACATATATCTGTCAGGGCTATTAATGCACTAATAGGTCTTAATGGCCCTGAGCAGCAAGGTCACTCCACCCACCCACACTACCCATGGGCTCTGGTCTCTGTTTCAGCTCAGGAACCTATGGACCTATGTTGTAGTCTCATATCCAGTCCTGTCACTGGCCCCCTTCTCTGTTCCTCGCTGAGCTCTCCAGATGGACCCTGGACATGATCCATCACCTTGCCTTGGTTGGGGCTGTCAAGAGAAATGGTTGACCGCTGCCCTTCCTCTCCAGATCCTCTTCAGGTCCCCGCTGGGGCTGGGATTGCCCTTGGCT
Source organism: Anarhynchus alexandrinus (assembly GCA_008711295.1). NCBI lineage: Eukaryota > Metazoa > Chordata > Aves > Charadriiformes > Charadriidae > Anarhynchus > Anarhynchus alexandrinus. The sequence continues at coordinate 2,033,076 of VUYV01000166.1, read as the reverse complement.
CCCTGCTTGTCCTCCCTTGTGGGGCAGCTCCACTCTTACTGCTTGCTGACGATCTCACTGCTTTGCGTGACCTTGATTTGCATTAGTGCAGGGGCAAGTGCCTCTCCTCTCTCTTGTTACTGTGTAGTGAATGTAGGAAAACACAAGGGAGAGAAGGGAGAGGTTTACAGCAGATGGAAACGTGCTGTTTAAGACAATGTCCCTGTAATATTGCTGAAGGGCCTAGTGATATTGCTACTGGGATATTCTCTACCTACTTGCTGAGACCACAGGGCGTTCACTGAAGAAATGTTTGAGAGGGAAATTTCAATGGGTTTTTTTGGTTTTGTTTTTCAAGGAATAGTTTTGCCCCTGGAACAAGAGAGGTTATAATTCTTTGAGGCTCGATCTGACAGGCCTTCCTATGGGGTAATAAACGCTGATGAATCTGGGAAGAGATGCCAAGGCCATTTATTTTAAGATTCGCTAAAATACAACAAAGTCAGAGAAGGAAAGTCTGAGTGCACTGAAGAGGGCATCTTACATTTTAGGGACTAGCAGACATTGGGGAAATGTGGGAACATACCAAGGAACAAGAGGAGTGGGGCCTCTTGTGTCTGGGTGGCCACAGCTTTATAGCAAAGCGAGGCTCTGTAATTACTTCTTCTAACAGGCTTCTTGTATTTGATTTTTTTTTTTTGGCCTGTAAGTTGAGCAAACAGACCCTTAAGCAGTTGCACCGGCTCCGTTAGTCTCTCAGCATGAGTGTGTTAGAGGAACGCTGGTGCTGACTTTTCTTACAGATACAAAATAGATGCTGGGGGTGGGAGATTTACAGTGTCTGTGTGAGTCATGAGGGATTAAAAATGAGTTGCTTGATGGAGTGAGGCTCATGACTTGGGATTAGCCTGTACGTCACATATCCCCAGCTGAAATGGAGAACATTTGGCAGGAGTGGGAGGGCCTCTTTGTAAAACTTAAGTAGTGTCACTGGTTAGTGGCCAAAACTATGGACCTGAAACTTATCTTTAGTTACTTTGTTTTTAGTGGGGAGAAGTTTGTGGGAGACTAGGCCAGAAAAAAAAGGAGATTGCTGTGGTTGCAATTCAAGATGAGAAAGTTTTGTGGTATAGAGAAATTAGAAAGGCAGGAACTTTTTTCTCGTTCTTTTTCACCAGGCTATTTCGACAACTGCACCAGCAAAGGAAAGAAGGCCTGAGAAGAGGAAAAAGAGGCTATGGAAGTGGGGACATGAGGACAGAGATTGATAATGGTTGTTTTTTTCTCATTCTTGGAACGCCATCCCTAATCTCCTTCCTGAGCCTTTTTGATGCTTGCAGTGAAAAAATGGCGGTCACTAAACAATCGTGGAGATCAGAAATGGGCACATTTTCTCCACTTAGCAAAGGCATTGCTTGCTGTTACAAATCAATGGTCTTACTTGTTGAGTGCTCTCTTTTTCTAGGACCATCTTCACCTAGATTCTCCTAGGTGAAGATGCTACCCATGTTCTTCACCCTTGGTGAAGAGGCAACCCATGTGATGCAACACAACTTTGTTCAAGTTCTCACTACCACGTCTCTTTGTTTTCATTCTTGTTCATCCTGAATGCTTCTTTATACGCAGTAACATGTGATGCCATAAGTTGGTACCAAATTGATTTTTCAATTTTGACTTTTGTAGCAATCATATCTCACAAGCATCTGTAGTGGTGCTTAAAACTTTTGATACATCAATATCAATTCAGACATTAACTTCACTCCTGCTCTGTACACACATCTTAACCTTCAGCTGGCCCTTGAATTTAGGCAACTTCATTAGTGTATTTTTTTTTTCAGCATCTGGTAGATATATGGATATATCTATAGTACTCTCTCTTTCCTTTACTCTGTGCGTGTGTGTAGCTATATAACAGACCTTATATCAATGAGCTCATCGAAATGAATGGAAAAACAGTCACATTTATCTAAATCATCTGCTAGTTGAATTGTAACGTCATCATCCAACTTAATTCTTTAACTTTATCCCTGCTGTTCAGCGTGCATTTTATACTCAATCATTTCAGTTTTGTTATCATAGGCTTAAGATAATGGCTTGGCATAGGAGATGCTTGTTCCTCCTGTGAAATCACCATCAGATAGCAGTTTTTGATGTGCACTGCAGCCTGCCACTTGAGAGCTTGCCAATACAATATTATTTGCTGTCATTGGAAACTTCTGTAGTGAAGTGCAGTGCCTAGGAATGTTTGTCATTTCAAAAGGGAAGGATCCTTTTCTTATTCTCTTTCATTTGAAAGCAAGTTTTTATGAAGCCTTTCAAAATAGCATTTAACACTAAAATAGTCTGAAAAAATCTACTTTCAGAATCCGGAAGATGTAATGGCTTCCAATTTTCTTTCATCACACGGTACTTGATTGTTCCCTTGTGCCTGAAAGTCTCAGTTTACTGCTTTATTGTACATTTTTGCGTTTAGGATCCAGAGACACAGTGTAAATACACCGGTGATTGCTTGCGCACAGAGCTTGGGTGTGTTTATGCAACATGCTAGATCACATAATAAATATTGTAAATGTTTTTATATATGCATCACTAACAGTTTTACCCTGCTAGCCTTTAAAGAACATCCCGCTAAGTATCAAGTCTGCTTCTGAGGTTCGGCACCCATAAAACACAGAGCGGGTGCTGCATAGAGTGCTAAAGCCATGTTTGCAGTAATGTGGACAAGGAACATTTTTTTACATTTATTCTCAGAGCCTGCATATAATGAAATTATCTATATTATTGTATTACAAAAGGAAAAAACCTGTGATGAAAAAAAGCCATTGTAATTAATGACCTCTAGTGCAAAGCCAAATCTCTGCTGGTGCCAGCATTTTGCCATCACCAGTTTAATTCTTGCCCTGCTCCATCTTCATTCCCTCTCTGCTCTATCTGTGCCTAGAAATCAAGTCTCTTTTCCTCCCCACCTTCGTCTTCTCACTCCATATGGGCTGTGCATCCCCAAACTCCTAGTGATCCTTTCCTATTTGCCTGGTCTCTGCCTCTTAGTTCTACCCTCCTGTTCTGTTGCCTTGTTTCAGGTCCACCAGTGAACTTTCACTCTGCTCTTTTTCCTCCTCCAGTCTCTGCCCACAACTACCTTGCTCCTCCCTGCACCCCAAATGCTTTGCATCTTTTCTCTCCCATAATTTGCTGTAGAGGAGAGAGGGAGGGAGGTTTATGGAGAGAGCATAGGGGAACTCCAAGTTCTTTGTCCATCTCTCTCTGGGGGCTACCCGGGGAGAAGGAGAGGTGGCTCCAGGGATCCTTTTGAGCACCAGAGCAATCCCTCCAGCTTGAGGCAGTAGATGAGCCGTTTGCCTGTGTGTCTGTCTATCCACTGTCTCACAACTATTCTGAGTGCAGCAGATCCTGACTGTCCAGTTTTCCGCTAATGTGCTTGGCTGCTTTTGGACAGGGCAGTTCTAGAGGCAATAGGTAAGCCATCAAACCCCTAGCCTGGGTTTTGCACCCGATATTAAGTATGTGTTGCTGCAGCTAGAGTGCCACTTGTCCCTGTGTTAGGTAGGATGTGTCCTCAGCAGATGGCAAAATGCAGAGGTACCTTGTTAAGAGGACAAAAGGGGGAAGAGAGCTTTACGTGCTGCTGCTTGAAACCAGGGGACTTCAAACAGATCCCTGACAGCCCTCCTTATCTCTCAGCTCTGTCCTTGTGCACCTGTATGAACCCATTTGCAGGGCAGCAATAGAGCCAAAACCGTGTGGAAAAGACATGAAGGTGAGGAGGTAAGAAGGGACAGTGGCTGGAAAATTATCCCTCCCCCCCATCTTCCCTATTGTGCAGAGGTTTATATATGATGCAAAATGTTTCTGGGTTTTCCTGGGTTCCTTCAGTTTGATATATCCCAGGAGGGCCTAAGGTTCTGTTAAGTTTTTTTTTTTTACTGAGAAATATAAGGCATTGTGTCTCCTATGCCTGTCCATATGTGGCAATGGAGTGATGAACAGTAAATAAATTACGGAGACCTGTGATCAGGAATTAAAAGGTTAATTGTAGTGACATTTAATCTGTTACCTCCGGGCATTGGAGGGCTTATGTGCATACAAAGTGGAACCAAAATAGCAACTTGGGTTTAAATCCAAACTTCCTAGTGAATCTTGGTGTGACAACACTGTGCTTCTACATTCGGAGTGGCCTTTTTCTGTTAAGGACAGGGACTGTCTCTGCCAGATTTGCACAGAAGACACTGGAGCCAATATAGGAATAGGGGTTTGTCTATCCCCCGTTCTGGCAGTCATTTAGCCAAATCAGGTTAGTATGTGTATGAACCTCCAAAATATTCATGTACACACTTGAAATACAGGTATGATTTATAGGCCTGGTCTTTTTTTAGTTCCAGCCTATGTATAGATCAACCCTGAATTAACACCGTGCTGAGATGAATGGTGCGGTTCATACCTCTTAGAGCTGTTGTTCCAGTTGGCCTGAAGATAAAATAACATCTGTTCATGACAGAGATTGAAAAAATGTATGTGANTCTTCTCAAGGATAATACATGAATACTATCTCTTGACTTGACTTTTGGGATGTTAGCTGTGAACGCATTCATATACATAAATAGACCGTAAAGATAAAAAAAGACCCAAGCAGGAAGGGGCTCAAATTAAAGAACACAAATAACCAAGGGCTGTTAAAAGGCAATGGCAGAATGATAAACTTCGAGGGCCCAGTCTAGCAATGGAAGTATTTTGATATTTCATACTTGGATGAAGGACTGAGAGCGGAAGGACACAAAAAGAGACTGACCCTGTGGCTAAGGTGGTGGTAACCATAAGTTTTTTAAAAAATGGATCAGGCAGTGACTCTCAACTTTTTAAGGAAAGTAAAGCTGATCCTGGCAAAAAAAAATGGCAACTTTTTCAAGCAGCTATGTCATGATATTGCTACCCACGAGCCCCATTTTGCCCCTACCATGTCTCCCTCAGTTATATCTTTAAAAGAAACTTTATGTGATCTTCTACCCTCCTGTTTCTTCTGCCTTCTGATACCTGGCTATTTTTTCCTGTGATTTGCATCCCACCGTACTTTGCACTCCTAATCTGCAGTCTTTTATCATTGTCTTGAGGCTAAAGCATGGAAATGCAGATGATTTTGGTGCAGATTTATTGAGTGTGTGCTGGGAGATAATTTGCTTGCATGAAAACTGCTTTATGGAATGAGCCTCTGATGCTCAATGAGGAGTGTTTCGAGCAAGACCAGAGACTGAAGTAGTATTGTCAGAAGTAATGGATCTGGGAAAGAGTCGCTTATGAAAATTGCATTTGCATTAAGCCTACAGCAAAACCTTTAGGACAAAGGAAGAAATTATGCTTCCGTGGTCATTAGCTCTTGGAGAATAATTTCTGGTGTTACTTGGGCTCACTCTGATTGGCCCTTCCAGGTACGCAGCGATGCTCTGAAATTTCCTTTGCTGTTCTGCTTTCTCAGTCCAGGGAGAAGGGAACTGCACTCTATTAAAGGATTTTTTTCCCCCTCTTTTACAAGGTTGTTTGTTATCTCGGAATGCAGGCCTGCACTGGAGCGTGTAATTACAACACCATGTCCTGGGTTAGAAAGAACTCAGACACTAAATTGTCCATGTCATCACCTGAATTTGACCATGAAATATTGCACAGAGGGACTGGGAAGGCAGCCTGTAAAGAGGTGAGGGCTGAATGGGCATTTTGGTGCACTGGGCAAATCCAATCTGCTCAATCCATTGCTGCAGTCCCACCGTGGCCATTTAATATTATTACCTGCTTCTTGCCCTTGAAATTGTGCTTCCACCTCTCTTTCCATGAGGTGTGTCTGAGTGGAGGAGGTCGGGGTTAGAGAAGAGTGTAATAAAACATGACTCATTTTACATGGGTGATCAGAGTCCTATTAAGTTGCAAAGGAGTTGATTTTTTAAAGAATGTCTTTTTTTTCTCATTCATTTTTTTCTGTGTGCAGACACTAGAAAATAGAGGTCAGCTCTACCGTTCTGGGTGTTCAGAGATACCCCCAAAGCTGGAATAAAACCACTTAAACTCCATTTTGCGGAAATTCTTCATTTTATTCACTTGAGCGTGTTACTGCTATCTCAAATTTTGGGGTTAAGGCTTTTTCTGTGCTTTCTCTATGTTAGAGCAGAAAAAACTGTCAAGTCACCTATTTCCAGGACCATGAAACAGCTCTTGTAGGCACCTTCTCTGAGCTCAGAAGAGAAAGGTCTGTGTGAGGCAGCTGTGTCAACCTGGTGACAAGTATGTGGCTGGAAAGAGAAGATGGCTGTACTCTGTATTTCTCTTCTCAACCTACAGGTATCACTTGCCATAGTGCAAACAGGAAGAAAGGTTTGCAGAAGGGTATGTATGAGAAATACAAGACTTGCAGGGAAGTGTCTGTGCCTCTTCAGGCTTAGGGGACAACAGATATCTAGGGTGACAGAAATGATGGACCAAGAAGAAGAGCAGGGCAATGACAGAAAGCAGTAGTTACAGAATATAAAGACCACCTCTAACTCTCCGTTAGTAGTTATTCTTAGGAACTTCACAAACAAAAGTTTTGGTATGAGTGTCTGTATTTTTGTATGTGTGAAGTGAAATCCTGTGAGTTTTACCAAAACATTTTTTTTTGTCATTTCACTCTTTAACACCAAACAAACAAACAAAAATTAACAAATTTCACGTGGTTGTACTTCAGACAAGCAACACCTTCTGTAACAGCATTCTTGCACATGGTGCCCGGACATCCTCTTCCCTCTGGATTCCCCCCAGTATTCACCACACTTACATTACAGTACATTGGTATTAATAAGTGAATATTTTTTTAACATTTGAAAAGGCTTTGGTACGTATTTATTTCCTTTATATACTTTCATGATTAACTGTAGGTTTTGGAATAAAAAAAAATAATCTCAAAATTACCTGCTCAATGGATCATTGATAACTGTGTTGACGTTTTAAACCACCACAACGCTTTCTGACTGGACAATTTAGGTTGTGTGATTAAACAACATTAATTAGACATTAAACATCAAGTCAGGAAATGGTAGTATGGAGCCTGCATCTTTGCTTATTTATTTGACCTAACAAAGTTTGATAGGTTGCTTGTAGACACGATGTCGGTGAATATGAACTGGTGCCTGCAGCATCACTAAAGGAAGCATCGAGAGTCTGTAGGGCCTTTGTCGGTTAAGGCTGTTGCTAAGGTTCAGGACAGATTTGTGCCTATTTAAAAATAATGCCCTGTTTCGATACATGATTGTTCAATGTGGTTTTGCAATGTCCTGAATGCATCGGATCTGCTCCACTTTGAGTTTCTGCTGTGTAACCAGTATGGCCCTCTGAGGTTAGAAACAAACCTGGTGAACTAAGTTACCTGGTTGCAGACAGTAAGCTGTGAATAATGCTGCCCAGGCTGGTAAGACACGAGCACAGTGGTAGTATCAGTATCTGTGGAACTTTTATCTGAAGAAGAAAAATAGATGTAAAGACAGTTGGGAATTGTCTTCTGCAATCTATGTTTTGAACATATACAATGTTGTAAATAAGTGTGTGTTCCAGTAACCACAGAGATTTTTGTTGTTAAAATCAGATTATGGTTTCTTCTTATCTATGATGCAAAAATTTGTGGTTTATCCTGGTATATGTAAGGATCATTTTCACTGAATTATGGCAGTAAAGAACGGAGTGGAGTCATACTGATATGCTCTCATCTCAGAGGAATGCTGCAAAAGAAATGTCCTGCTTGTTGCAACCACCTTCCCAAAGGAAAATAAATGAAGGAGGACTGCTGCCTATGTGTTGCGATACAGACTAGTCTATCTGGTCTGAGGGAGAAAGTCCTTATCTTTCTTAACCACAGAGGTAAGCTGGTCATCTCCAATTCCCCAGTTCTTTCTTGGCCCCTTTCAAAAGCTGAACAAGGCAACATGCAAGAGGCTTTCTATTCTTCAGAAGCACTTGCTATACTTCTGCATAAACTCCACTTCCGTATCAATATCTGTGTACTTTTATATTTTATTTCCTTCTAAACCCTTTGACAGAGCCATCAACTCACAGTGATTTAAGTCACTTGAGTTTTTCAGATTGCTCTGAAACTTTCACCTTGCAGATTACACTTCTTATGGTTACACTCATTTCCCATAAAAGGAGCTTTGCAATTGTCTTCCATGATAAAAGTATGCAGAGAACTCATTAAAGTTCTTTGCTGCTCCTCTGCTTCCTGGAAATTGCTGTTATGCCATCGTCTTTCCCAGATATACCGAGAGCCTTCTTGTTTCTAATGCACGCAGCACATTTTTTAGTTTGGCTCAGTATCTCTGGGTATCTGTTCTTCCTATCAGTTTTTCCCCTTTTTGTTTCCAATTTATTTCCAACTCTATGGCATGAATTATGCTATGTTAAGGCAGATTTTTTTTTTTAATAAGTTTTCGAGTCCTCATAACAGAAGGTGGGGTTTTCTTTGCACAGTTTAGTTCATGTTTTCCCTACTCACTTGTCCTTCTCCTGGGGCTTATACTCCCACTAGCACGTAGGGAAGTGTGCTGTACATACTCCATAATGGATTAGGTCCCACTTACAAAAGTAAATCTGCCAATATCTATATCAGTGGGGTTCAGGCATCTAGGTGACTAAACGTACCAGAGACCTGTGAGTCCTGCTGACTTTCAGTCAGATCAGATTTTCAGATGCAAACAGGTATCTACCAGCATTTTAAAAGGTTAGGTACCCTGTGCCTCTTGAGTTTAGGGGAATTTAGGTGCTTAATATGACAAACTGTTGTTGACAGTCTCAAGAAATGCCTTTCTGTATCTGCAGGCACCTCAAAACCTCAGAAAGCCAGGCTGGAAGTACTCTTGAAAACAGAACGTAAGCTGTTCAGGCTGAGGCACTTTTGAAAATGTCAGTGAAAGCTTTTATCTGCCCTCAGCCTGCATCAGCCCAATTTCTCCCATAACTCTAAAGCTCACCCTTACAAAGTTTGGCATTGCTCTTCCCTCATGCCACTGGGAAATACCAGGATCACCCTGGGGCTTTTCCAGGATGTAGTCTCTCGTTCTCCTCTCATCTGCTTTGTTGAATAGAGGCTAATTTTGTTGCTTGAGGTAACATTTTCTGGGCATGTGACTTCTGTGTGTGAAGCTCAGTTGAGCAGGCCATGTAACCAGATCATTGTGCCATTGCAGTCTTTCTTGAATGCACTGGAGATAAACATTATGTTTACAGGGGGATTAGATTTAGTCTCTTCCAAGAAAGGTAGGTAGACCTATTCCTTCACGATGTGTTGGAAAACACTCTCTTGGGCGTTTTCACAGTGTCCCAGTAGTTAAACCTCTGAAGCAATGTAGATTGTGGAAGACAGTCACTCATACAAAACTGTTAGGTTCAGTGCTAGAGATTAATGGAGCTTCAGTGGTACAGATTAAAGGGTTTATCAAAAGCTCTAAAGTTGCAGATCAGTGAAATGATAATTCAAAAATGGACATCCAAGATCTTCCCTACTCACTTCTTATTTTACTAGGATCTGTGTGAATTTCCTAATTGTAGGGAGAAAGAGGTTTCTCTAAGTACTGATTGATGAAACAGAAAAAGTAGGAAAAGAGTGCCAGCACACCTGCTCTGCTGGAAGTCTCCTAACCCCTTCTTGGATGCTGTATGCAAGATTGGAAGGATGTTGCTGTCCTCCAGGCATTCTGCATTTGATGCTGAAACACAGCCCTTAATTGTGGCTTTCTATTTAACAAGGCGAGAGGTATGGTAAGAAAAGGACCATACACCTTTCTTGTGCAAAAAGTCTACCTGGAGGACTTGTAATTCTCTGGCTCCCCCCAAAGCTGTTTCTCTTGATGTAGCAGTCCAATTTAACAGTGCCAGAAGTCCCAGCAGCACAGGCAAAGTGAAGAGATTCACAGCTTTGGTAATCTGCCTGCAATAGCCAAACAAGGAAGCGCTGCCCCCCTGAAGGGAGGAGCTGGCTGGCAGAAGCCCACGCGCCGAGACCATTGGCCACCTTTGGACCACTGGTCCAGTAGAGCAGCACAGCAGCACAGCCCTGCAGAGAATGGCCAGCAGGTGACGAAGACTTGCTGTGCCAACCAGCTGGCTGCGAGCAGAACATCTGGAAAACGTGCAGACGGTGCAATCAGACGTGTAAGATCTGGCTGGTATACCCTGACCCTTGCCCACATTTAACGGCTTTGTTAAATTTCTGGAATCGCAATGGCTACATAAACACAAGCTTCTTGGCAAACTGAATGATTTTAGCTAATGGTAACTTCCCAGACTCTAGTCAGAGCTCTCAGTTGAGAAGAACTCAGATTTTAATTTAAAAAGTAATTTTAATTTTAAAAGTCTTGCTTACTTGCGCTTTCTGTCTAGCATGGGGATGTTACACACCTAAATAGGTTTTGCATTCTGGGATCTTCGTTGTCTTTGCTTATAATTCGTAAGTTGGCTGTGTCCCGAAAACTAATTTCCAATTCCTTCTAAAAAAGGTTTCTTAAGAAATCAGGCTATGGAAATATTAGCCTCACTCTTCTCTCTCTTCCCAGAGAGTTACATGGTCTGTACGCATTCCTTCACTTTCCAGTCTGCATTACCAGAACCATTTTAAAACAGCCACAACCGAAGGAGTTTTATACATACTGAGGAAAAATTCAGAATTATTTTAATTTCATCTGTCCTTTACACTGAATAATTATTTGCTTTTAAGAATTGTTACCTAAATATTCATTCCGGTTGCAATGCTTTCATTTGCTCATTTTCCACATAAAAAAATGTTTCAAAACTTGGGGGTTTTTTTCCCTCTAAAAATATCCCAACATGTGGCTGTACTGATTAATCAACATTGTCAGCACAAAACCTCTTTGCCTGCCCACACAAAAGTGAAAGAGTGACTGACCACAAAAAAAAAAAAAAGAGAAAATTGCAATAATTGAGGAAAAAACACAGCAAGAGAATTCTAATGGATGCGGAAGGGAGGTTACAGAGACTGAGATTCAAAACTATTTTAAGAAAAATGAGTACAGTAATCAGAAGCAAACCAAGGACTTACTTATATACAGAAAACGCCACATGTATGCTTGGGATCAGCCCTTCAGAGCACATGCTGTGGTGTGTCTTTCAAGTGGGGACATTGTGTTCGGGGCCTTTTAGGTCCAAGCCTTCTGTCAGGCTTGGAAGTAGAAGGATGAAACTCAAATGCAGGACGAAGGCGAGAACAAGATCTGAGCAAGAAACAAGAACAAGAAAAATCATATGACAATTACTGCAGACTTGGCAAAGACAACCATGGTGTTGACTACAGCTCAAACCGAGAATATCAGGAGTGAGGAATTAGAAGGCAAATAAAGTTTACAAAAGAAAAATTTACAAAAATCAAAATACAAAAGCTGGTTATGCCTTTTAGTGCATCCTCAACAACTTAAAAAATAGTGATCAGGGAAACCAGTTCATCCACTGCTTTCATAAATGCGGTACTGGAATGTTACATGCCTGCCAGGTTGGCCAGTCAAGCATGCCACTATGCTAAAATGAACTGTAGAGTGAAAAGATAATTAAAGGAAAAAAGAAAGGAAAAACTGAACTGAAAAATAAATATCAAGTGGAAAAAAAAAAGATTAAAGTGCAAAAAATACAAAAAGGAATGTAGTACAACTTCCTTATTTATGGAAGCATTAATTGAACTGAAAAGAAAAGCTTGTCTGAAGTTTTCAACTTGAAAATACCTGGTTTTCCCATTACAGCACCTTTTCTTATTTGATGATTTCCATGTTGTGCTTGCTGGTTGTTCTGTTTGTTACGTTTGCTGTTTGTCCCATTGTGCTGGTTGCACAATGCATTGCAAGCAGTTTTCTATTTAGCTCAGCGTAGTAAGCCATTGTAGTTCCAATAGTCAGGAAAGGTGCTTAAAATATTGGCGCAATGGGGTAGAGCAATGTGTGTTTGACTACTCCTGGGTTTGCTGACATCATTTGCACAATGTATTATGTGCTTGTGAGGACTGCTAACCACTCTACAAATTGTGCTTTAATTTTTTTACAGATTTGCTAATATTCCACAGGCAGCAGGCGCTGTAGTCCTGTCCTCCAAGCACTATGATTTTCCCTGGGATGAAAAACCTGATTTTTGCACCTTTCCTAAATATACCCTGAAAGAATGAAGCCTTCCCTACAGAGAATGCCTGACTTTGGTAGTCTGCTGCCGTGAAGGATTTGTCTTGTCTCAGCTGCTCATGGCCAGGTTGACTTCTGACTCTCCTGAATGTCAGAAGGAAACACAGCTCAAAACTTTATTGCTGCTGCTGCTGCCAGAAGACAATACAGCATTTTCAAAGAACTCCTGTAACAAATCCGTGGAGTACTTTGAATTCCTCTGGTTTATAATATAAGGAGACATAAGGAAAAAAACTACCTCCTCATTCTACCTCTTCCAAGGAGGACATTAAAGTGACAGATTTAAAGGACATTTACAACTCCATTGAGCCAGGAGGACTTGATTGCGTTTTTCCACATAGGAAGGAGGTGTTGGGTATGTGTGTGTTCTGGGATGATATGTGGCTGCTGCCGGCCTTTCCAGATGGCCTGTGATGTCATTGCTAAGGATCCTGAAATCTGCTGCATGAGGAAAATCGTTTCATGGCCCTCTGACACTTTTTTAAATGGTCTTTGCATAAATTTAAGGGACCAAGGAGACGGGAGAGTAAACGGAAGGTGACAGAAAGGAGCACAGAGGAGGGTATTCACATCCCTGAATAGGCAAGGCAGGGGCAAAATTGTGTGATTGGCACAGGTAGCTTGTCTGTATAACAGTTTTGAAAATCTCCATCTATTGCCTGATTAATATTGGACCAGTTCCACAGAAGGAGTCCTCTCTCTTTTGAGAATAGTGGTATTTCTTCATGCAGGTGAGACCGAGGCCACCAAAGATGAAACGTGTGGGCTGGGACCATGTGGGTCACACCTGGAGGGTGTCGGGAGTGCAAACACCCCTGCTCCTCAAGGGGAGAAGAAGGGGCCTTAGCAGGTCTGTAGCTCTCTGCTCATCATCCTGCTGAGGTGAGCTGTGGCTGGAAATGGCAGATAGGGCTGGCAAAAGGCATCTGTTCCTAGAAACAGCCCGAACGGCTCAGCTGGCAAAGCAAAACAGCTGGCAAAACGCTCCTGTGCTGCTGCAAGGGACGAACGGCCCGGCTTTCTTTGAGACGATCTCCTGGAAGAGGGGGAAGGGGGATGTCTGTCAGCCGTGACCAAGTCTTGTTTGCAGAGCAGCAGGGGAAACCTCGGCAGATGTTCCTGCACCACAGATGAACAGACACCTCCATCCTGTGGGGCTCTGACTCCAAACCTGCCCCATGCAGCTGAACCCGCTGCTGTGGGAGCGAGCAACGCTGCAGAAAGTACACGGGGACCCAATAAATGCGCATCCCGCCTCGCCCAGCTCTCCTTGGCCTTCGCATCCGCTCAGGCAGTCGGGAGCCTTTGAGGAGGACCTCTGCAGCCTCCCATCGGCCTGCTGACTGCACATTTACCCGTCAGAGCACAGAAATGCCAGCGGTCTTGGCCAGAGATCTGGATTATACATTTAAACAGCAGGGTCTCGCTTTTGTGCCTTAAAGCCGTCTGAAAAATAAAATCACTTAGAGTGCAGATACAAGGGACTTTTGTTTTCCTGTGAAATGCACCTGCCCAATATTTGATGAGGACAGCATACGCAGCACAGCTAATGAGCCCAGACAGCATGAAACCATATCCTGAATTGAGGTTTGAGTTTTTTTGGAATCCTGGTACCATTTTCAATAGGATTTTTCGCTGTATATGTTTGGAAGAGGAACAGAGGCACTGAAGAGTGCCAAGAAATTTTTGCTTGAAAATATTCTTAATTGAAAAATAATTCTTATTTTTACTGTTGACGATGCAAATGTCCTATTTATCTTCAGTTACATCTAGATCTTACTCACAGCTGCGCAGAAATTGATAGGATCATTGCACAAACTGAAACCTATTGTGTCCACCAGAAGAATGCATCTTATGAAAAATTCATTTTTCTCATGAGAATCTAACAGGTGCAGGAAAGCATTAAAGAATATGCCACAGACACGCAGCTCTGGACAAGATATGTGAGTCTTTACTGAGAGTATGGGAGTTAAATTTATAAACTCCCAAAGTAATCAGCAAAGCTGTTGAACAAGCAAAACATTTGAGAGTTTTCAGTGAAGAGAGGAATAAAAAAAGTACCCAAAGCAGTGCAAAGCACACAAATTTATTCTACAACCGAACTTAAGGAATGCACATAAATGGAAGCACATAAAATGGCCTTTAAGAAAACAGGTTCAACCCATGATATAAGCACCCGGGAATGAGAGAGTGAGAAGCAAACAGAAGAGATTATTGCAGGGTTATGTATCAACAGTTGCAAAGGGAAAGACTACCACTAAAATGTCTTTGTACTCAAACAAAAGAACTGAGTGCCAGTATTAGAAGGAGGGATTGTCCTGTACGTGAAGATGCTGAATCAAAAAAGCCATGGCCTGTTCCTGTTACTGCAAAATTCTTCACCATGTTTAGTTACTATGCTGTCTGCACGCGTGGTTTAAATACTTGCTTTCAGAAAGTACCAGGCCTGAGGGTATTCCACTGGTGTACATGGCAGCCTCCAGCCTATCAGGAAGTTCACAAATCTTATTCTTGTTTTAGGCAGTGAAAATCAGGACTTAAGCTTCAGGCCGCAGGGGTGGGATCTGTCATCCTTTAAGCTGAGAAGTGAAGAATATATGTTTCTTCAACTGTGACAGTTGTCTGGACTCCAAGTAGTCCAAGGAAGAAAAAAATTATCTCATCCAAAATAGGTTATGAACTGTGCCAGAGAGGTGCTTGTTTCTTGGCATAGACTCTAAAGGGAGTTGATGGTAACAAGTCCATGTGGAGGGAACTGTATTATCTGAGTTGGGTGAAATGAAACCCATGCCAGATTTCTACTCTTAAGAGACTGAAACTGAGAAGAGCAGAGAGACACTTCCAAACTAAACCCAAGCCCTTTTATTGACGTCTGTTCCTCAAATAAAGGAATAAAACTTAGGAATGGCAACTTCATTAGGCCTATTCATTGACAAGGTTGATTAAATAAGTTGAGGAATAGATGCACAACTCTGTACAACTATTGGAGTATCACATATACATCTGTGTTCTCATACCTCCATATTTTTATTCTCCTGATAAATTTCTGTGGGTGCTTTAAATGATGATCTGGGGGCAGCATCCTCTGAGAGGGAAACAGAGTGCAGTGGGGCACAAACTGAGCGGAAAGTTCTTGAAGCTGCTTTCTGCTGTGGAGTTTTTCATGATTGTGACTCTGTAACTTCACTACATCTCTCACTGCTCAGAAATCCTCACTGAGAACTTTCAGACTGGAGCTGGGGCAGACAATCCTCTGAATTTAAAGGAGCCTCAAAGCATCAACAGCAAAACTGTAGATTTAATGGCAGAAAGGACAGCGGCTGACTGCAGGGCACCTTGCCAACAACTCCCATGAGTCGGAAAATCCATCTGACATACCTGCAACACCAAGTACATGATAATGCTTTTGCCTCACAATTGTTTTGTACATTCTGAATGAAAAAATGTTGCACCCCCCCATGCATTTGCTTTT
Organism: Anarhynchus alexandrinus; assembly: GCA_008711295.1. NCBI lineage: Eukaryota > Metazoa > Chordata > Aves > Charadriiformes > Charadriidae > Anarhynchus > Anarhynchus alexandrinus. The sequence continues at coordinate 2,017,425 of VUYV01000166.1, read as the reverse complement.
CTCTTAAGACTATGCAGTATGATCCTGCCTGAGCAGAGATTCAATATTGCTTGACAAAAAGGAGGAGACATTTATATCAAATCTTTAATGAATTACTCTTAAGACTTTACCAGACACCTCTGATAAAATCTTTAATGTGGTCTCAGAATGTGAGATATTCTGTACCTTTTAATCAGGATAAAAACTTACTGCTGCACAGTATACAACACATTAAATATATCGAAATTGCACCAATACCTAGATTTTAACACTTTGTTTTGACCATATGCAAAGTGAAGGACCAGAACTGACCTCTCATGCTTCGCTGCACTGTCTCTCATACCTGACTACACTGTTCGAAGATAGTGTGATGTCTGCTGCTGTGAATGGCTGGAAATGAAGAGAAAGGCAGCACTTTTGCATGAAATCCCTTTCTGTGGTGAGTTCAGATGCAGTTGGTGGTGAGGTTCCGGTAAGGAATTGAGAGTCTGTTCCAAATTAGAAAAACTTTGCTCCCCAGAAGGTCCTATGGGAGCAAGGAGGAAGGATTGCAGATGGGCTCCGTGTGGCCATCCCTGTGTAGATAATGAATGAGAAACCTGCACAGTTGTATACACGGAAAGAAAAACACTTAAGTCTGTGATGAAAGGCCAGATGAAAAAGGAAAGTGTTATAATTCAACAGAATATAAAAGACAGCAGCGGGCCATCCTTTCTTCTAAGGAGACAGGTTACTATATCACTTCCCTGAAATCACAGCAGGAATGATGGATTAGTTGGAAGGGAAAATTGGTGCCTGAGGCACTTCTGACTTCAGTGTTTCAAGTTGTCCATAATCCTTCGTAGCCTTCACCCAAACATGAAACCCTGTAATGAACATGGGGAATTACTAAGGGCAAGAAGCGCTCTCCCTAGTTATTTCCTGAAATCCAAGCCTGAAAGAAAGTACCAGCTTTCAGGTGCATGCCAGACCCTTTGTAGTCATTGCACCTTCAAAAGAGGGATGCCTCTGGGCTGGACCCAAGCCCAGCTAAAGAGATGGTCTTTGTTTTAAAACTGCAAGCGAGCCTGGTGAAATTCCTCTCTGATGAAGTTTTGTTTCATTCTGGGTAATATGAAAAATGTTTCATACTTGGTTTATAGTCTCCTTGGTTGAACAAACCTTGATGTAAGCCTGAACTAACATCTTCTTCTAACCTGCGCATGTAAAAGAGGGGAGGCAGAACTGGAAAGAAGAGGTAGGACTACCTACCAACACATGGGAGACCAGGCTGCAACATATGCTTAAAACCTGTGCTGGTCTTGTTGCATATAAGATGGAAGGAGTCAGCCAGTGGAGACAGAAGCAAGGTGAGGGAAGGGTGCTATAACCTTTTGCAAGAAACATGCTTCAGTGCACCTGCGTCTGTCTTGTTCTGCTTCACACAACCTCAGCTTGTACGGGAAAGCAAGAAAGGAGAGTTGGGATTTTCACAACAATTTCACAAATTTTCACAGTTGCCAAGAAAAACTCAGAGGTTGGACTTGACCATGTTTGAGTGGGAGATACCCGTAGGAGTCAGCAGCCAGCATGCTTCGAAAGGTTAACTACCTCCTTCAGTCCAACAACATGATGCCTTGCATTAAATATGATCATTTAAACATCATCATCGTCAGTGATATCTCTACTCATTTGAAAAGAAGATGGAGAGTTGCAGAACTGCACAGTTTACTGAGCCATTAATTGGTGGCCTTTGGGAGGTGCTGCATCTTAGGTTTCTACCTCTAGTCAAAAAGGAGCCAAGGTCAAGAGCCCTTGGGCACAGTCAGTGAAAGCTGAGCTGATGGGATCCCAGAGAGCACACGTCATACTCTAAATTTCTATAAAATCTGCTGTAGCTGCTCTTGTTTAGGTGCATGCTTAGGATTTATTTCAATAGTTGGAGCTTGGAAGGGCACCACATCCTCTTCTCATCTGGTTCCTGGGCCACCACTGGGAACAATCTAAGTTGCGTGGCAGCAAATGATGGCTGTAATCTGGCTGCAAGCTATCAAGGTTGAACCTGGCTGAGAGTGGCTCCCGTTGTGCCTCCAGGTTCACGGCTAGGGTGGATTAAAGCATTGTAAGAAAAAGCAAGCTGCTCTGTCTCAGGTCAAGGAAGAAATTAGCAATGAGCCGTGGAAGGATATGCTTTCTGCGCCATGTAATTGAAGATCACATGGCAAGAAATTGTACAAACTCTTGCAATCACTTCTGGAATATATCCCTGAATTTGGCTCTTTACATGCTTTACAAAGGAAAATGTTCAAGGTTTTAAGTAATAAAACAGTTTTCCAAGAATAAATAGTTGTAAGAAAAAGGATCAGGAGGAACTACTATAGCAGGAGATAGAAGAAAACATCTTTTCCTTGCAACTTTTAGCATCCTCACACTTAAATATAATGGATAAGTTTCCCTTTCTTAGGGCTTCTTACAGGACCTTTCTTTCTCTTCCTTTTCATCTTGAATACCAGTGCATTTTCAGCAGCAGTAAAGTGGGCTGGCAGCAATTCTCAGTTCATTTTTTTGTTATAAAAATTAAATTGGGTATGATGAGCTTTTGTAAAAGAAAGCGAGAACTGAAAATATCCAGAAAGTCACAAAGTACCGCCAAAAAGACATTTGGGAAGGGGTGAGGCTGTTTAAACTTACATTCTTCCCACTCTGGGCCAGCTGTGTTTCTCTTCTTCTCTCACACCCATCTTGTAAGCAGATGGAGTATTTTGAAGTGTTAATATAATGGAAAATAAGGCAAACTAGATTCTTAAAACAGCTCCTAATTTAGTGTAGTTTAGCTTAAAGCAGCCTGGCTATTCTCAGTAACTGCTGAGTAACATAGCCAGACTAGGTGAGGAAAAAACTAATTTGGCTTTTTTCACTTTCAGGGGATTTTGGTGGTGAATACTGCAGGTAGAGCTGGAAAAACTGCATAGTGGGTCTCTCCACCTGTGGCTTGCTTTTTAGAGTTAAATACTTGCCAGTGGAAGTTGCACAGAAGATGCACTGTGGGAAAAAGAAAGAAAATATCAGCACGAAAGGAGGTTACAGTTTCACTTAGACTTAGTTTGTGCACAAGTCCACTGGTGAGTTTTTTAGACTCTTTCTCCCAGTCCTCACATGGATAAGGACAGAGATAATGAAGATTTGCTGAGATGAATACTTCTCCCTTTCCCTAAAACTGGTAAAGCAGCATGTGGCGATGGCGATGTTCTCCCTGTATGGGGTGGGTTAGAAGGGTTCTGTGCCTGGAATGGTGCACTTTCATGACAGATATTTGACCTGGTGATAAGTAGAAACCTATTAATGACACTGAAATGACTTATCGTACATCATCAGCAGTGTTCCATGACTATTCCCTGATCCAGGAAGGAAAATTCTCCCCTCTGCTAGGCCAGTTGTATTTGCTGCTAATGACATTGGGAATTTGCACCCAGGGCATTCAGACTGACAGCTATGCCAGACAAAAGCAGAGCAAACTTTATGCAAGAACCTCCACTTTGGCTTTGATTAGGCACAGTGTCCCGATTTACTGTTCATTCAGCTATAAATCAGAAATAACTCCATTAAAAAAAAAAACCCTCCATGAAAAAAAAGATTTGTTCAGAGTTTTTTCATATTTGTTGTGAATCCCACCAAAAAATGTATATGAAATTCAAACTCTCTGTCCTGTATGGAGCTACTCCACAGCAGCTAGAGTACTGGGCACTCGAAATGTCACTTGCAAAGTAAAGCAGTATCTTTATTTGTGCACTAATTGCAGACATTTAAAGAAAATACTACAAAAGGTGAATATCAGTTGCCTCAAAGAGACTGAAACCTTGTATGCATTTGTCTGGATGTGCTGCTTTCCTACTCTGATTTATGCAGTGGCTTCTGAACAGTGGAAACAGGTCCCTGACATCCCCCCGAGCCTGTACTTCAAGAAGGACTTTCCAGTGCAGGGTGATGCCTCTAGGTCTCCATAATTCTCCATGTACCCTTCAAAAGGTTAAGGGATTTCAATTTGGCAGATTTGCAGGGGACCACATGTTCCGTTATCTGCATTATCTGATTGTTTTGAAGAGGGCTTCCCAGGAACATGTAAATTGTCTGAAGGTTTTCCTCTGTCTGCAGAAGGATGGTTTAAAACTGAAACATCCACGTGTAACATGTTAGGGCCCCAGGTTTAGTACTTGAGCCATACAATACCTTAGATGGATGGCCCACTATCCAGCCAAGACAGATACTGTGAGCACATGGCCAACTGCAACAGCAGAAACAGCAGTGAGAAATGGCCTATACCTTGCTTCATATTACAGAGGGTTCATCCCTGGCTTGCTTCTGCATTTGAGGTCATCTATCATCCCCATGGAGAGGGGAAACAGTTTGACTGGACATGAACTTTCCTGGAGGACTTTGTGGTATGTAAATCCAGACCAACAACCCTATCTGTAATGCATGCATGTCATGCGTGCTGTCTACATGTACATGTACATGCGTGTGGAGTCTCATGGCTGATTCTGGTACTCAGAAGCCTGGTATTGGCTTTCCTAGCCAGGTCAGTCTTTGAAGTTTGGCTCTAAATGCAGGTGCAAACAAATGTGATCGGGAAAGAAATACGGTGTCATCAAAACTTGTTTGCAATAGTTTATTCTAGTGTCTATTCCAAAGTTACTTTTTGGTGCTGGTGCTAAAAAGGCTCTGTGTTGACTTACATATTGGGAGTTAGAATCTAGGTCTGCCACCTCAGAGAAGCTAATTGTGAGACTGGATTTCCTAAAAAAAGAGCAAAGGCTCATTGCAAGTCAGCTTGTGGGAAATATTCTGCTCTTACAAATCTTGCAAACTGCTGCTGTTCCAGGATTTACACTGGTCTGGGACAGGACATTAGGCAGATTGGATTGAACTGATAGATCCAGACGCCTTTTGTGCTCAAAAGCGAAGTAGAGCAGTGGCTGCAGGATGAAAATCAGAGTTCAGAAAGGGAAGGATTGGAGCTAGATGGGAGGTGGAGAAAGATGGAAGAAGGGAGTGCAGAGATGAGGAAATGAATCTGAGAAAGAAGGAAAACTAAAAGAAATTTAGAAAGACATTAAAGGGATGTGATGAGAGAAATAAGAGAGTAAAAGGCAGGCAAAGGAGAAGTGTGAAGATGGTGGGAAAGACAAAGGAAGTGACATAAGCCAGGCTTGATAAAAGAAACAATAAAAAACAGAGGGTAGAGAGAGGAAGGGAGTGATAAATGGGAAAGAGGTAGTAGCTGCCGCAAGGTAATAGACATAACAGTCTGTTTTACATGAGGCTGCATAGCTGAGCTGAAGTGCTGCACAGACTGCAGACATGCATCTTACCCCGAGTGAAGCACATGCTCTCAAGTTCAAACACAAGCACACCCACACTCAGCCACATACACGCCTCTGCACACACGTTCTCCAGCAAAATGAAACACGAGGTTCTCAGTTCAGTCTAAGTTTTATAAGCCATAAAGAAAAAACGGACAGACTTTTTTTTGCATTGACTCAGGCTGGGTTAAAGAGGAAAAGTTATTCAGTCTTGGATGAGGTCTTTTGTTCCTCCTCTCTCCAAAAGTGTATTCACATATGTGTTCAAATAAGTGTTAGTATAGGCATTCACAGCCCCAATGGAAGTTGTGCATTATGTCACGACAGACCTTGCCACTTAATGTGGAAGTGTGTGATACAGCATGTGATGCAGCTGGGCAGGGGTTGGGAAGTTGTAGCCCCTTCAGACCTCCTGTACAGCTCACCCTCTTCTGTTCTTACAAACCTAAACACCTTTGAAACCTGTCTCATAGGTTTTTCTCCTCTTGTGGGAACTTCAGCTTTACTGAGCATGTTCCATGCAGAGCTCAGGCAATAGTGGTGCTTGGGTTATGTGATTAAAGGCTTTTCTCCAAAACCACAAAGGCAAGTAGAAGAATGGCCAGCAGGGGAACCCCAATAGCCTGATCAAAGAGAGGAGCACCCTGGTCTGGCTCCTGCCAGGGCTGTCACATGAGAATGATCAGCCCCATTGTCTGGGGCTGAAACCCATCAAGATGAGTCGTAATGAAAGACTGTCATCTGCTGACTAGGAAGGACAGAGAATAAATTCATTTGGCACATCCTGTTGAGAAGGATATTAGCTCAGCATTGGATCTCAGTACACGGCATCTGGTCCCTCCTGGAGGGCACTGCCCCTTCTTCTGCACCAGCAGAGAGTCCTAATGTTGTGGCAGTGGTTGAGGCAGCAGGCAGACAAATATATTCCTGAAAAAGATCTGAGACCAGGCCATTACAGATCTGCTGTGTTTCTCCACTCCAGCTGAGGGATACTGGGACCTTCCCTTGGGCTTGGGAGGCTGTTGAGATTGGTTCTCCAGGACTAGAGCTGAAGGTAGTGACTCTGTTCAGCTGTGATAACTTCCCAGTTACTGAAGGAATTAAGGCTGATGAAATTCTGATAGTCCAAATCACAAGTTTCATCTTATTTAAGAAATTGACCTTTCTCTCTTATACACTGAGGTTCATTCCCACAGGACCTGTCTTGCACATCTAGATGTCTTTCTGTGTTAATAGGGATGCACCCTGTGAATGGTTTCCCAAACTGGCTGTGTCAGTCACAGGCCTGTCCAAAGGAAGAGCTATCTTCACCCAAAGACCATCAAAATAGATGGAAAGCTATAAGACATTCAAAAGGCCAAAGGAGTACCTTTATATCATCAGAGCCAATCCAGTCATGACTTCATCTGTGCACTCACTGAGTACCATCCTAATCGATGAGCATCAGACATTTGGGGCTCTACCTATGCCTTCACTGGTCACTGTGCCACCACAGACGTATTTAAGGCTAAGGGGCACTTTCTGAGTGATCCTTCAGATGCTGATATCCACTTGAGGTTAGTGAGGTTAAAGACATTAACTGGTGAACGTGCTCGTGAGCCAATGGAAAAAAAAGATTTTTTTCATTTATCATAACAGTTTTGATAGCATATCAGATATGATATTTCCTATTAGTCACTGGAGTTCTTCAAGATGTATAGTTTTCACAGACAATCTTTGGCCCCCGGCCTCTCTCTCTCTTCCTTACTGGAATCACTGTACTGGGACCTTTAGCCGAGGGGCGGAAGAAAGAAAAGTGGGAATGAGTTCCTTTGCATGTTACTCCCCAGAACATGAGGAAGGGCAGGGTGACGGTGTCCTTTAGTGATACCCAAACAACAAAAAGTTCTTCGGCTTCAGGTAACAGACTTACATGTACAGCCGGAAGGTGCATGTATGTGTAGATTGCACATCTTGAAGAATGTCACTAGTATATGAGTCTGTGCTTTGTTCCAGGGTATGTCAGAAAATATTTAAACAGAAAATTAAAATATTTCAAATACACTGTACAGCCAGGATGCATGCAATTAGCATAGATTTTTCTAAAGAAGTAGATAAAATGAGAGAGAAAAATAATTGCAGAATGTTTGCATTCAATGTGAGAAGTACAAGTTCTGAACACGCATCTTTCTTACAAGGCCAGTTTGGAGAGATTAAATTTTTTTTTGAGCGATTGCTTGATTTTGATTTTTTAAATTACTTTGTAATAGGAAAAGGGACTCTGGGAGATCTCTCTCTGCTTGGGAGACTTAAAAAGACTGCTCTGCTCTTCTGGCCTAGAAAAGCAAGAGGAACGCTGGTACATGGACAACCTCTACACTCAAAAGTTGCATCAGTATACAGAATGGAAAGTCAGGAAACAATTGACAAGGCTTAAAAGTACCTTTTATTTGTTTAATTTGCCTTGGTTCCTCACTGGTTACACTAACACTATGCAAGGGCTCTATACTTTTAGCTATATGAGTTTCTAAACTGATCTGTTGAATCTGTGTGACCTCTGTGTGCAGAGGCGGCTATAAAGAGAGAAGATGGAAGAAAAAAGTGGGTAGGTTGCAGGGTCTGTTAAATGTAAAATAGAAGACGAGTGAGACTTTTTTAATTTCCAGCTTTACGCACTGTGCAGACAGGAAACAGTGCATTTTATTTATATGATTACACTAATTTTGGTTCAGAAGTTAATAGCATAATTCCCTTTGTGGGGCCTGTCATGCACTGAAACTAAATCATCCCCCATGGTGTAATACGAAAGGGGGACTGCGGACTCAGTAGAGCCATTTCCCTGTCATTAGCAAATTTCATCCTTATGTCTGGATAGCAAATATACTGTCCACAGCACAACTGAGTGTTTTTCCTAGCTGCAGAGAATATTGTTGCCTTTGAAGAGCCCCATAATTTAGAAATTACAAATTTTGTTTTTACTCCTCGGAGAGTACCGTCTGTGAATATTTTCATGTACCTGAAAAGGTGCCACATGGGACCTGTATACTGCCAGAGCAAACCCTCGAGCTCATCCCGCTAAAAGCTATCACACTGCTGTGCCAGTCCCTCAGTCCTACATGGATTTGCCAGCTTTTACGTTAACAAGTGCAGACACAACTCATTTTCCTCAGGAGGAGTGCTCGGCCCTGTGCGCTCCCTGTGCTCAGCCTGGGGCTCAGGGGGAATTGGGGGATGAAGGTTCACTTCCACTCATGCCTGAGGGTAAATGAAAATGAGTATGGAGCAGCCTCCCTCCTGAATCCATCAGGGCAAGAGTCCCACCAGCTGCCAGCAGCCTGGCAGGACTGGTGGGTGTCAGGATACCGGCACTGCCCTGGCTGGGCAGTCTCAGCCTCAAGCAGTGATGAGAGACGAGCAGAAGAGGCTTCGTAGGTTTTCATGGTAGATAATGAATTCCCATCTGGGCGGAGGTGGGAAAACACGGGAGCAGCAGTGTCCTGGTCAATAAGGAACGTGGGACTGGAAACTGTGATATGGGAAACACAGTCTCACAGACAATATCTGGTAATCCTAGCACCGGTGAATGACAAAACATAGTAAGGAAACTCTTTTGGTATCATTAAACCCTGACAGAGGAGTGTGAGAATGTGTGTGTGTGCACGCATGCACGCACGCCTGGGCATGCACGGCACGCATGCCCAAACTGGGAAGTAAATAATTCCGGAAAGAATAGGAAATTAATTTCCAAAGTCATGAACCGAGGGACCCACTGCTGGCTGTTACTTAGCTGGGAGCGGGGATCTGGAAGCCAGGTGACCTGAGCTTTATTGCTACCGCTGCTACTCGCCTAGCCCGCATCGGCCTTCTCTGTGTCTCAGATGCCCATCTGAGACCCGAGGGTATTGACTGAAGGGCTGTCAGGTCCTAGAGTGAAAGGCACTGAATGAAAAGTATTAACTGCTGATAAGGGATACTGGTGGCCCACTTTTTTTTTTATGGTGGTGCCTCTCTGAACGCTGCACGGGGACAAGCGCCCAAAGTTTGTTTCTCTGTAAACTCTCCCTCGTGTTTCTCTTTCCAGATGGCTGGGCGGGCGTCGCCAATTAAAAACAAAGAGAACGTTAGGGAAATGAAAGAGAGGAAAAGAAAGATATACAGAGCAGCAATTAGAGAAGAGACAGCTAAAATAGGTTCATGATGGCAGGGATTCCTTCATGTTTGAGGAATGTGTCTAAGGTGAAGCTTTTCTACTGTAAAGGCAATTTGGTGTTAATAAATGGCACCCCAAATTCTTTCCTCCTGAAGATAATGTGATGAACAAGAAGATCTGAAATAGTCGCGGGAACAGCTGAGCAATTACAGATGGGTCTGCTGTGAGCAGAGGAAGCAAGAAAAGGTCAGCCTATTTATGAAACTTGTGTGTTGCCGGTTCACACAGAGTTAAATGCTTGAACTGCTATTTGTGCCTTTGGAAATCTCCCACAAAGTCTCCCGGGGGACATGTTTGCGAGAAATCTGCATCAGCTTAGAGCAAACTGGTTTAAACCAATAATGAATTGAAACTACTATAAACTCTTGTGTGACTATTTTGCAGCTCACCAAAGCGCATGGCCGTAAGGAATTTAATCCAAAGGTCTCTCCATACATAAAGGCATATGATTTGTCACTGATTCAGCTGAACATGTGGACATTCTTAACATGTTTTAGAAATGAGTTACATTGATTTGCCACCATAAGCTAAATTGATTATAAAAATGTTAAAATTGCAAAGTCCAGCACCAAAAGTTAGGAAATATCCCACTTAAGGTGACTGGTATAACACGCATATGCTGCAGTCTTTTATTATGAGATCACGTCATCTTCTTTCCAAAGATGCCCCCCACTCAGAACATGGTGTTCAGTTACTGACAAGTTTTTCAGTGTTTTGGTTTAATCCTCATTGTTCGGTGTGTGGTCCCCAGCCCTGTGTTTCGGATCACTCTTCAGGCCCGTGTACGAAGGCAGAGCTATTAGTCCACGGGCAGCCTTTTTTATGCAACGTGCTCTGAGAACATGTAAGTGCCAAGCTGGGGAGCCCAATGTAAAATAAATAAGCGACTCCTTTCATGGCACACCCCCATCTTTAAAGTACAGCTCACACTGACTCAGCGCTCAGCTCTGCAGACCGGGCTTGGCCTCTCATCTGTGGCGTACGGAGGAGGGAAGAAGACACAATTACTGACCAACCCCCCCAAAAAACCCATTTGGAGGGATTTGGCAGGCATTCCTCAGGAGCTTTGAGGCAAAAGCAAGGCTGGACTCCAGTTCTCTCAGGACAGCCTTCAGTTGTCTAAGCCATAGCATGATCCTCTCTCCCTCTCTCATCCTGACTCTATTTTCCTAGTGTCATATTTATTTTGCAGGTTCTGTCTTCTTCAGCAGTTGCGCAAGGTCTGGTAGACAACAGCTTTTTTCATTACACAGCCCCCTTTCATCGCCAAAGCACCATCCATGTGCATATTGCATGAGATGGGCATCCTGGAGAAAAATGGTTGTGTTTATAATTAGTCATCATAGTGTACATACGCAAGAGGACTGAACTTAAATTTCATGGCTATCTTAATTTTGATCCCTCCTAACTTTTTAGTATTTGATTTTACAACCCTGATGATCTTTTAATGTAGCTTTTGTGTAAATTTTCTCAGTTTTCAAAACTGAAAACCTGGGAATTCCTTTGTAAGAAGCAATAACTACTCCCATGTGGACCATCAGGAAGGGTGACTCCTTTGCTCAAAAGCAGATCTCAAAAATCACAGGGGTCAAACAAAGCGGTTTCATTCTGGTTTTTGTTTTTCATGTGACATATTAATAATTTTGATTCAAACTGAAACGAGTCTCTATACGAGATGTAAATCCACACGAAAATATCAAAATTCCTCGTTTTCAAAGTGTTTGAAGGAAACATTTAGATTTCTCAGGATTTTCACATCACTGAAAACAGTTCGACAGTATAGTTCGCCACATACTGGAGTTGGTGGTGCTGGTTTCTCCTCAACAAGGTCCACATGTCCAGAGTCTTCCCTGCCTCCTGCCCCTTGAGGGAGCAGCACAACTGGCCGTAGTAGGAAGGGGTCATTTTCTTATATGGGCTAGAGGACGAGGAGGCAAACACGTTGCCCAGGAGCTCTGCAGCAATTTGCTAACAGAAGACCCAGAGAATCCTGGATGGACCTCACTTGAGAAACATGGCAGTGTCCCCCTTTTCAGAGTGGTCAGTGTCCCCCTCCCTGCCCTGAGGTGCTACCGTCACCCCTCCTTGCCCCAGGCTGTGTTGCCTATCTCCAGGATGGTGGTGCAGAGGTGCCTGTCCAGCCCAGTGCAGAAACAGCCTGGAGGCTAGTTGGACTCAGGACTACATGCAACATGCAACATGCACCATACAGTGGTGCCTGTGTCTCTGCAGCAAAGACCCCTTTCCTGGCATGGAAGCGCTGGCTCAAATGATTGCAGATGCTTACTTTCTTTTCCCCTCCCAGCTTGTCCATGACCCTCCAGCCTGTCCTTGTCCTGTTCCCGTCTCCCCCTATGCTTCAGCTCCTCATCTCTACCTCCTCATCTCAGTTTCCAGACAGTCACCAGCTGCTTCCTTCAATCCCAGCTTCCCTTTCTATTTCGAGTCTCCTCTCTCAGCTTCTCCCCACGATGCTTCCCCCAGGTCTGTCTCTACCCCTGCACCTGAGCCCCCACCACTGCCGATCCTAAACTTTGAGGCACCGACTTCTTGGTGAAAGCCCTGCTATAAATTTATACTAAGGATGAAACCGTATTTTTCTGCCCAATCAATTTCCTGGGACATAGCTGAACTTTTTTTTTTTCCCTTTTACTGATATTAAAAAAAACCAACAAATGAATATGCAGAAATCTGTTCCAACAATTCTCAGGTTCAACACAGTTCATTAAAAGAGAGAGAAGAAATGTGCAATCAGATGAGCAGAGCAATATTTAGTGTAGGTGTCCTTTCCAGCTCTGGCTACAATATTCCCATGTGGTCTTCATTTCCCAAGGCAAAGGAACTGGAAAGAGAGACAACACACTAGATTATAATCTCAGTTTCTGCTGCCCTATCCTAAGAGACCATGGGCCACATCTGAAGATGTGTGGTCATGCCCAGCAGTAATCACTAGTCTGTTCACTATTGAGTAAAGATATGCATAAATGGGCTTCCTCCGTTTCAGTGTGGGGAGTTATGGTTTGCTGCCTGTGAAGCCTGTTCAAAAAGCGCATGGTATTGTTGTTACCCTCCAGCTCAATGAAAACATTTCCCTCTAGGCTTCGTGTGTACTCTTGTATCTTTCTGTGGACTTTCAAAAATAGTTAATAGTGCTGGAAGTAAATCACCCTTTCCAACAAGAGAGGAAAAAAGGGCTCTGATTCCATTCATCCTACCTAGTTTGTCACCTACAATGTTATGAAAAGAAAAGCCTCCAGTTGCCCATTTTGTGCTGTGCTCATATATCTCTACGTATGTGTGCGTGTGCGCGTACATGCATATGCGCATGAATGTGATTGTGCATGCAAGAGTATGTGTGATAACATCATCCAGATGCCACACCATACTGTTGGATTATGTCAGTCTCACCCAATGAAGCACACTGAGCAAATGCTAATAGTTAAGAGCTAATAAACACTACACTAGAAGGTCAGTGCTGAATCGTTTGGATTGTGCACATGGTTCTCAGATACTTTCCCCCAGTATTTCCCTGTAGCTGCAGATAGGCTGTGTGGCTGCAGTTCTCCCTGTAGGAGGGATTTTTAAAGGCCTGCACTTTACTGAGTCAGCTCAAAATGTGCAGAAAGAAACAGCCCCAGTGCACTTGGACAGCATTATTGCCAGAAAACAGACTTCACAGGTTTCCAAAGGATGCTCACAATGAGTGTTCCCGTGTCTTTGATATGGTTGGCTCAAAGCAAAAAAAAGAGAGGTCATATTTACAGGGGTCAGAAATCAGAGAGCATACGATTCTTTGTCTCCATGTTATTTCTCTGTACCTTCTTGCCTTTTCTTTCTTACTGTTCATGACATATAAACACAGTAGACTTAGGGCTGTGCTCCTGTCTTGACAGTGCAATCTTTATGTAAATCAAGTGAAAATGTCTTGGTTTCTTGCATGATGAAGTGCTCTCTGCTTCGCTATATGCTATCCTTTTGGCCACCTGTAGCAGTTAATAAACTGGCGCCTTTGTTGACCAAATCACTGCCCACTTCCTCCCTTCAGCTGACCCTTCTGTGAACTGCAAGGAGTTCCTGTTGAGACAGTAGATGTAGTTAGAAGTTGACCACACGGTGCTGGAGACAACTGTGGGAATAATGAAGACATTGAGAGAGTTCAAAAGAAACGTGTTGGATCAGTAAAATTATTTTGCGTCAATCCCCAACTGTTCATTTAACCCCAGACCTACACTCCTTCTGCTTTAGGATTATTTAACCTTTTAACCTTTCTAAAACTTGTGTGAATGTCAAGAGAAATAAAACACTTCACTGTTAGGATGGCAGCAGACACTGTTGAAGTTCTAGGACTAGTATTGGACCAAGATTGAAGGACCTTCAAATGTGGTCTGTGTTGAGAGCTGAGCTACAACTACTTGTAAGTTCAAGGCAACTTTCTGACCACAGAGGCAGTGTGGGATCTGTGTTTGGAACAAGCTCTTCTGTTTTTCCGATGCTCCTCTAGAAGACGTGCTCTCCCTCCTGTCCACTCTGTGGTGCTCTGACGTGGGCATGGGGTTGGGAGCATGCATGTTACAGGGGAGTTTGGAGATGACTAGTCAGGACCAAGGTGGATGGGAGCACATATTGGAAAGAATCAAAATGAGATTGAGAGAATAAGAAATTCTTATAGGAGGAGAAGTCTCTCAGGAAGATTGCCATGAGTTCAGACCAGGAACTGGGGACTCAAAAAGAAGGAGAAGAATGAGCAGCTGATGATGGATACTTCTCTGAAGTTTCACGATGCAGTTTTAGTAGGAAAGGTCTACCTTGGCAGGCTAAGACTCTTTCCATCCCTTTCCAAAAATGGCCCCATTTCCAAGCAATTTGTCCCCCAAGACAGCTTTTAGACTTTATTTATGAAGCTATGATGGCTGGTAGTCCTGGAGGTGGGAAAACACAGCTCAGCGTTAATGCAGACATGTGAGCAGCCATAAATAACCCATGAGCATGCAAAGATGCTGTTTTACCCTACAGAAATGCCTAACCCCCTCAACACCAGTAAAGGTGCTCTGTGCTGCTACGGAGCAGCAAACACAAGGTGTGTTCCTTACGGGCAGATGCCCTCACTTAATCTGCACCCTGTAGAGCAAGATGTTTACTGCTTGTAGAGAGTCTGTCCACACCTTGTGGAGTTATTTCGCCCACTAGCAATGTGGTCAAGCTCAAGGGCTCAGTTCTCAGGTTCGTAATTTCATAGATTGTAAAGCCAGAAAGTACTTTAATGATCATCTGGCCTGGCCTGGCCTCCCACATAGCACATGCCAAATAATGTCACCAAGTAAATCCTGCCTTAACTCCAACAACTTGTAGCTGAACCAAAGCCTATCTTATAAAAAAAAAGTTGTTAAACCTTGATTTTAAGAGCCAAATGATGGAGAATTTACCGCATCCTGTGCTAGTTTTCTTGCAAAGGTTAATTACTTGCAGGGCTTTAAATAGGCATAGCATTTCTTCTTTGATTTTTTTTTTTTGTCTTGATCTCATTCTGCCTTTGTTTGCTATATTTGATAACCTTGTCATGTTAGAAACAGTATTATCAACTCACCTCTGAATCAACTTTGTCCTTTAAACTGAATTGTATAAGTGTGGTCTGGCATCTGCCCCTGTCTTTTAGGGACCCTTTACCCTGACTGTTCTTCCTATCCCAATATGCTCCCATCCCACTCCTGCAGCACAGCCAGGCCACTGTGGAGAGCCAAATTTGGTAGCACCAGCACCAACAGCTGGGCTCTCTGCATTGCAGAGTAGTAGGGGGAAGAGTTATTTAGTTATTCAGGTTTTATTTGTGATTCCAGTGGCCCCATTCTTTGTCTTACCTGTGATGGTCCAGACACAGCCTGTGGGCCACTGACTGAACTACGCTGTTGGCAAAGTAATGTGTGGGTGACTCAGCATTTGGCAGAAGTATCTTGAAACTAACCCAGAGAATAGACAGGCAGAACTGCTGCTGTGAGTGTTGACATCTGATTTTCATCCCCAAAAGGGGGAATAAAAAAAAAAGACCTACAAAGGTTGAGATGCTGAAGTTTTGTGGGGGACAAAAAGTTCTGAAATTCTTCCCTTTTGAAAAAATCCAAATGTTTCATTTACTTTTGGATTACCACTGACCTGCACTTGCGGGCTGTCGTGGAGCTGTCTCTCCTCCCTGCTGGGCTTGGCAGCCTGTGGCCCGGGACTGGCAAACTTGTACCTGCACAGTGTTCTCAGAGCAGGACACCAGAGCTGCAGCTTAGATCTGAGGCTTCAGGGGCACCTGTAGCTTTTGAGGACCACAACCCCAGCTCCTTAGGCTGCTTGGAATACCCTCCTTATCGCTAATGTTTGACCTGTCTGGTCTGTATAAAAAGAGAGCTGAAAAGCCCATCCACGTCTGAGCTTATGTAATGCATCATGGTCCTCCTGGAGATAGGACCTCCTTCCTGTAATAGTGGGGTGTCATGGGAGATACAGTCCACAGGGCTAATTTAGCTTGTGGTACAGACTGATGACCTAGGTCCCTCAAACTCTAATTATCTGGGGATTGCAGTGTTGCAGAGCTTAACCACCAGTTGACCCAAATGAAATGGGGCATCCTGGTTTTATCAAACAAAAATCAAGGATTTCCTCCAACGTGGAGTTTTCTGGTGAAGAACATCTGTTGTGCAGAGTTGTTTTCCTGTTCTTCTGTAAAAAAGAATCACCTCAGCAGAAAGGTCCCAACCATCTGTATATGCACCGTAGGTGGGGGGGCAAGCGTTGGGAATGTCCGGACAATCAGGACTTTCTTTTCTGAGCTGACAATACACCTCTGCCACAGTGAATAGCTGAGGAGTCTTGTGCTATTCAAGGTGTACCACTGGGTGAGAATTTGGGTAGCTAGAAGTACATTTGGGGTTCAGTTATTAGAAGTTCCCCCATAGTTTTTGAAGGGCAGTGATGGTCATTATTTTGCTCAGGACAAATGCCAAGTAAGGCCACTGGATTTAGCTGCAGTACATTCCCATGTTGTTTCCAATAGATGCTCTTTGCTACATAAACTGAGTACTGCCACACAGACAATTCACCATTTCTTTTCAATTTAATCTTCACCACAGGGAACTGATTTATCATCTTACAGATTATCACACGTTTCTGTACGATGCGCAAATGACAGTATGCTCCCCTTTTCCCCATGCTATATGTTTCTAGTCAACTGCAACCAGGAGCCTGAAATAGAAAAAAAAAAAAGGAAAAGGCAAGTCTGTTAATCCACCATGACACATACACCTTGATTTTATTTTATTGGAAGGATTTTATAAGGGCTATTATCTCCTGGTTTACATAATCCAACACTTCCCTTAGGGCAATCAAAATTGAGATTCATATGACTTGGAGTTTACAATCCAATGCAGCTGGCAAAACTGGGATTCAGATTCATGACCGCAAATGCAATCCTACTGCACACACACCAGTAAGGACAGGCAAAGGGAAGAAAAAAAGCCAAAAGAGAGAGACAGACAGAGAATAAGAAAAGCCCTGGTGAAGTCATCTATCATATTGCTTGAGCAGGAGTGTTTGAGAACGGGTATCATTAAATAAGTAGAAACTTCAGCTAATTTGATTCAAAGGTTGCATGACCTCTACTAAGTGAGGGACTCCCTTTCCCTGCTGTCTTTGTCTGTTCTTAATAATTTAGCCAGCAACAACGTAAGATCCAAGATTGACTTTTTCTGCTACAAACATGACTTCAGTCCAAGTATTTTAGCACCTGAACTCAAGTGAGGATAATAAATGTCACAGAAATATTTATAGCTTGGTATATGGAGAATTTCCAGTTCCCTATACTGCAATAACACACATCCATCTGCTAATAGCATTAGAGCTGCAGTTTTAAAGCAGATTCTGCCTGAAAATAGAAGGCTGCAGTATGCACAGATAGATGTTGCACTTAAGTGTTTGATATTAAGCTGATAATTAAATTAGAAATTAATTATCCAGCCTTGGGAAGCCATTTTCTTCCTGAACTTGGGCCCACACAGAAATTCGGACTGAGCTCTGTGCCTCTTCCACTCCTCTGTGTTCATTTAGCTGAAATCCCTTCCTGCAATACCGAACTGAGGGGAGCGAGCACACAGAAAAAAGAAGGTTAAAGAGGAATAATTGAAATTCAGAAGTGGAAAAAAGACTTCTTATCCCATCTAATACACCCCTCCGGCCAGTACAAGCGAATTATTCTTCAGGACTTTGTCAGGTCTAGTTTTAACTGACTGCAGTGATGGAAGCCCCATCTCTTCCTTTGGGAGAAAGCCGCACATTTGAACAAAGCTCCCTGCTAGCAAATATTTCCTGATACTAAGCCTGTATTTTCCTTCTTTTTCAAAGTGATCCCTTTAATGCTGGCTTGATGTGAGATTTTTTCCCAGTGAACTCAGCTCTGTGAGACCTGGAATGCTTACTGGAATGTATGTCTTTTCACCCCCAGATTATGGTTTGAAATCCGCCCTAAGCTCACAGTGGCTGGAAGCTGCGGTTGCAGCATATGCTCTCACAGGTCTGTGTGAAATAGGTCGAGGTGTGTAGTCCTGTCCTGAAGGTACACAACACAAGCAGGGCACAAAGCTGCTCCATCATTCTCTGTTGCAGAGCCAAGGGCTGGTGGGAGCTGAAAATTCCTTTTGTGACTTGCAGAGACACACCAGGCAGGAGGTGAAGCACCTGGGCAAACGTGGTGGGAGGGGACTTCTGCTCTTGCACTGGTTGTATCAAAGTGCTTTGATTTTCACCCTTCTTTATCCCCTGGCACCTCTCACCAGAAGTGAAAATGTAGGCATACTGTAGGAAAATAAAGATTTTGGCAGAACTGGGGTC
The DNA here is from genome assembly GCA_008711295.1 of Anarhynchus alexandrinus. Taxonomy (NCBI): domain Eukaryota; kingdom Metazoa; phylum Chordata; class Aves; order Charadriiformes; family Charadriidae; genus Anarhynchus; species Anarhynchus alexandrinus. The sequence goes on along the minus strand of VUYV01000166.1, from coordinate 1,999,053 downwards.
TTTTTCATTTAGAAAGGATGTCTGAATGTGGGGTTTTCTTTTGAGATCCAAGATACATAACTGAATAACTTCCTCACTAATGAAGTGTTTAACATCTCTGGTTGCAAAAAAAATCAGAGGTGGAGAACCACGTAAGAGGCTGGTTGAAATGAAAGCACAGATTTATCGCGCTGGGGTTAACCCTTATAAGACACCTGGTGCTCTGCACTGTGGATGAGAAAAATGGTGGGAAGCGACAGAGGCAAATGGCATCTGCCCCATGGTGGGGTGGGGATATGTGCTGTTCAGTTGTGGGAGCAGCACCAACCTGCATCAGGGCCCCACACTGCACCTCTCGGGAGAGACAGTGAGAAGGGCACCCCTGGGGTCTGTGTGGTCTAAGGAGGACCAGCCTTTCAATAGCCCGAGCTCCAGCCTAAGTTTAGGCCAGCTTAGATGGGGCCTGAACGTATCAGGGCTGGTGATGGTGCCCACGGGACTGCCCTGCACTGGGGGACCACGGGAGTTCAGTGCTGCAGCCGCTCCCTGCAGCTGACCTCAGGGCTGTGAACATGGTCCTGGTGTCAAACCAGCGTGACATTTGGAAAGTCCAGCTCAGCTGCAGCAGGTGAGATTGCACTGTGCTCAAATATTACATGTGTCACAGTTTTGGCACGTTACGACATTGCAGAGGCTATGCTACATGTCTCCAGAGGGTGGGTGGAAGAAAAAGCTGGCTGTCCTTTCTTCTCCAGGTGGTGGTGGTGGACATTTGCCTAACCACCACCACCCTGCAAAGGGAAGGGGGGAGAGAGAGGGCAAGAGTGAGAGGACAGAACTCCAGGATTCAAAGCTGTCACTGGCAGGTCCCCAATGCTGATGTGACAGTGCTCTTCACAAAGCACCCTTGGGGTCAGGCTCTGCAATTCAGCCAGGTAATCCAGTGATCCTTCTTTCATCACGTGGCTTTCATCACGTCAGAAAGTCTGCTTCACCCTTGGAGCGACGCTGGTGGCTCGTTCTGGGGGGATGTGGCAGTGTCTTCTCAGAGAGACGAAGGCTTCATTCCCCATTTCTCACTCCACAGAGGATGAGGAAATACCAGCCTTTTCCCTCAGGGTCTAGGAGCGTTTGCTGCATGTCTGCTCTGTTACTCACTGGTGCCTCATCCTTAATACACGGTTGATGATCCAGGTGAAAGTTTCGTGACAGAAATGTTGGCATCCGCTCTTCTCCCTCCTTCAGCCAAACCAGCAAAACTGCTGGAACAGCTTTGTTCTGCTGTTCTTCTGGAATGAAAAAAGGTGGCTGCTGTCTCTGTCCAAATGTCAGGAAAACCTCCTAGCCCTTGCTACATATATATAAAGGTTATTCCCCCTGAGGACTGGCCGGGTTAGGTCATGCAAAAGAGGTATTGTTCATAAAGCTACAAATGAGAGCTTAGTTGGTGACTAAGCTTATCCCTGCTTCTTGCTCCATCTCTTGGTCATTTCTTCACCGACTGCAGTCTCCTTACAAGGAGCACCTCATTCAAAATTATTCTGTTCTTCCCCTCCCCCTGAGGAATTGTATTCTTACGGATTACTTCCCAGTTGAAATACTGTTATTTAGCTATGCTTGGTTTCAAGGTTTATAATATACTTCCCTGGGTGCTGTGCAAATTAGCATGCCCCCATCAATAGCAGGGCTTGAACAAGCTGCTGCAGCTTGGCAAAAGACACCAGAGAATTCAGATTAGCTTGCAGTACAATATTAAAAACAACAACAACAACAACAAGAAAAACAAACCCCAAACACCCTTCTGGGTGAGCCAGACCATACCTAAAGCACCGTTCCATAGCAAACACCGCTTCATGAGAAATTTAGCAGATGAGTGCAGAGTTTCTTTTAGTTTTCTGTGATCAGAGTCACACAGTGTAAAAACTGTTGTGGATCCTTATTTCAAGAGGTAACATAAGATCCTATAAGCTCACAAACTGCAACACCATGGCTCTAGTAAGGGGCTTTGGAAGCCTTTTCCTGCTTTTCTTAAGCCAAGACCAGTATCGTATCAGACTGTAAACTCTGGGGGCAACTTTAAAATACATCATTGCTGAGTATGTGAGGAAGCAAGCTGAAAATGTGCCTTCTGCAGGAATTTGTGTGGGTAAAATTTGATCGCTCTGATGTTCATGGGAAATGAATGAAGAAGCAGTATAAGCATGGCCACAGTGAATTAATTTGGAAAGTTACACAAATTCTATTTTTTTTTCAGCTTTTGCTGAGCTTTTCTGCAAGTCCAGTTGTGTAAAACCATCTGTTCTTTCTTGGAGCAACCTTATTAAGACCCACTAATAATATTTCATCTGCTTCCTACAGAGAATGTCTCAGCCTTTATTACAGTCCCTTAAATGAGAGGAGCTGCAATCTTGCCGTCCTATTTGCACTCAGAAAACCTGATGATGGTAAATCTGTCATCTCTCCTTGAACAAAATCACTCCTTCCTCACACTGTCTCTCCTATTTGAGGTAAATTCCCGTTGTGCTTTAAACAGTTACTTATTATCGATTGGCATAAATTAATGTCTATGCTGTGACTTATGGTAGGTCCCATGTTAGATTTATATGTCTGGTAATTGCTCTGATAAAATATGTTCCTACTGTAGATGAACGGGTGAAATGTGTCCTGGAGCCTGCCTGTTGCCAGCTGTACTTCTTTGAAACATTAGCTCAAAAAGCCACTTTATATAGTGAAAAGCTCTTTAAAAATTATTCAACATTCTCATACAACTTCTTCTGGATAAAAATCCTAATCAAAATAAAATTAGTTACTTTATTTCACTTCATGTTGAAGTTTTCATTTAAATTTGATTCCTAAAGAGAAACACATTTTAGTTTTTGCTACTTGCTTCTTTTCTCTTCCCTTTTCCTCTGTAAAAAGGAGAGAGAAGAAAAAGGAAAAATGAGGAATATGCATACATGAAAAATGCAAGAAAGCACCATAGAAATATTTCTTATGATTTTGTTTTTGTCAAAGACAAAAGCAAAAAGAAATATATCCATTTTTCTTGCTTTTTGCTCTCCAAGAGAAAAAATAAATATGTCCAAATGTTCGTCTTCCAGTTTCTCAGGCTTCTGAGTTGTTAAAAATTCTTTCTGGTGGAGAAAGGATGGGGAGGGAAGGGAGAAAATTAAGAAAGAAGAAGGAAGGAGGAAGTGACAGCCTAATTATCTAATGCCTGAAAATTGCATAACAACAGGAAACAAAACAAAAAGAAAAGACAGTAAAAACAGCCACACTGAATTAATCTGGAAAGTTGCACATTAAAAATATATCTGCAAACTGAGATTGTTTCTAGGCAGAGACTTTTTTGACAAAAGTATATTTTTCAGCAGGAAAACTTCCTCCCGCTCTGCTCCTTTGATCTGAAATNCTGTTGAGCTTTCTGAATCTTAAAACACCACCTTCTCTGTTTGATCTGATTATAAATATGTTGTATATTTCTGGAGTGGGTTCCTCTCAGAGGACCATTGCAGAGAGCACAGCATACGCACGTAACTGCTCTGTAGGCTGAGCTGCCATGAAAGAAACCGCACAGGATAGCACACAACTGCACGGGAGGGAATCTGGAAAAAAACTTAACCAGAGCCGCCGAGGAAAACTTCTGCTCTAGAAGTTAGTGGTCTGCTAGACCACTAGCATCATGAGGTCTTTACTTTCCGCAAAGCCCAGCAATGAGCTCAGTCTCTGAGGTCTCATCGAAAAGATCTGAGCGCAATAACTACATGATCAGCATTTTATCTGTCCGAGGAGAAACTGCTTAATGGGTTCTGCTGGGATTCGAAGCTGCGGTTCCTTGAAGCCTCGCTGCCTCAAACCAGTCACTTAGGTTGCTAGTAGATGACCCCCAGCAGTCTGGGCAAGAGCGCTGTTTTGTCTACTTACAGAGGAGCCTCGACCAGACAAACAACAAAAATGTCCCTTTGCATGGAGGGGGACGTCTCTTGTTCGCCAGTGTTTCTGAAAGGACTGGGTCACAAGCTTTGCAGCTCCAGCCCATCTTTTCTCCATTGGTCCTGGCAAAAGTGAAGGAGCATTTAGCTCCTTTCCAAACACCGGTGGTATTTTTCCACCGTTCCTGCACTGCATCTAGTGTGCAGTGTTTCATTGACTGGAAAGCGTCCAGAGGGTGGGAGAGGAAGACTTTTCCTCCCGTCCTCCAGGAGCAGGAAATGCTCTAACTGGGAGAATGTCAAGGGCATTGCAGGGTTGTGGGCTCTGGCCTTCGGCAGGGGGGTGGTGTTGGTCTGCCAGAAGCTAGGGAGCTGCTGAAAAGAAATTCCTGCTTTTCTGAATCTGGACCAGATTGCCGTCGTTATCTGACTGCTTCCCTCACCTTCCCTCACTGTTCAATGTGCTCAGGCAGTCTGTCCAGCTCGGAAATGGTGTCGTCAGAGGTGGTGGTGCATGAAGGGATAATTCCTGTGCCCCCCAGTCTCACTCCTCCCCATTTGAGAAGCTTTCCTCTGCAACGACAACAATAACAGAAGTTCTCCTTTCTAGTTTGGTCAAGGGTGGAAGCTGAGCTCATGTTTGTATATCCTGGCTGTTGAGATGGAAAGTGTGAACTTTACAGAAAATTAAATCTGCAGAAAAGAATGGGGGGGGGCGGGGGGTGTCACTCTGGAGAGAGACTTGCAGACGGAGATCCCATTATGTCCAGACCTCACAGTGTCTCCCCACTCATTCATGCCAAGCGCAATGTGGGCCGGGTGTGAGGCAGAAGTCTTCAGACTTAGCCAAAGAAAGAGGCCTCAGCATGTGTTGCTGTGTTTAAGCACTGAAGTCAGTATGGACCCTGGCCAGCTGCCAGTCATACTGGCATTGCTGTTATTAGATACCATTGTGTTAAGCTTAGCACTTTTTGTAAGCCAGAGAAATTCCTTTTGTGTTTTCCCATACTCCTGACACATTTAGAAGAGTTTCAGCTTCAGAGAGAAAAGGCACTAGTAGTATAAACAAACTCCTGACATCCATCGGGCACAGACAGGGAGAGAAGGTTGAGGCAAGATGAAATCACCCTTGCTGAACTCAGTGCAGGTTCATTAGCTATCGAGCTTGGGTTGACATTTTATAAATAACTACATGGGGAAAGACATTCCCTGAATTGCCTTTTGCAGAAACGCCATTAGATCACTTGAGCAAATTGGAAAAGAGAAGTAGCTAATTAGAGCTATGGGGACCTGCGCAGTGGCCATGCCAGTTGGCTTCTGTTGACTTGTTTGTGACTGGAAAGTCAGCTTGGATCCATTTTTTGGTGCTTCGTGATTTTTCTTTCTTTAAAGATGTGATTTTATAACCTAGGAAGAGCCAGAAACAGTGGAAGAAAAGAAATAGTTAGCCTATGTTCTTTCCAGCATTCCTCCACCAGGCGACCCTCGCCTGTGCCAGCCCTCAGCTCCGTGCACCATGCTAGCCAGCTGTGTGAGAAAACCTTCTGGGACACTTTCAGCTTGCACAGCAGAGGTTACAGATTCTATAATATTGGGCTTTTTTTTGGTGATCTTTCCTTTCTGTTAAAGACTAAGGTGAAGTAAACTGAGACAGACAGTCTCAGAACCATAAGACTGCTCATCCCTTGTGGTTAGCCTCCTCTGCTCACCAGGGCAGCATTAGCAAACTCTTACAACTCTCCTTTTTAGCTCCTGCCAGAGCTACTCTTGTGATGATAAGTCCATTGGACTTTTAGCCCTGCTTGAGGAAACCACTTTGTGGTTATCTGTTTTTCTCCACTTTCTGGTGAAGGACAGTTTGCCTCCTCTTTCCTCTCTTTGCATGATGCATTAGTCTTCTCTGCTGCCATCCCCACTTCCCCTGAAGAAACGCATGGTTTAAGGAGGGACATCTTATTGTATGAGTCGCAACATGAATCTTTGCAGTCAAATGAAAGGATTATGCTATGGCTGCCCTGTAGCTACAGGCATAGCAGGGCAAGGGGGAGGATTTGTATGGGTCCCAAAAAGAGAACTGGATATTTGATGGATGTAGGTGGGGTTTGAGGACACCCTACTACAGTGTCAAATTCTTACATTGGGCCGAAATAATTTTCTTCTAGAAGTGCAGATACAAGATGCCGGAATCGCAGCAACAACCACACTCAAGATGTACAGCTGTCAATCTAAATGTGTCTTAAAGGCTAAGAAAGGAGGCAAGATGAGGAGCCTTTAGTCTTAAAAGTTGGTATACATTGGGAAAAAAAGCTTGGGAAACCATCCCCAGCAATTCTATTCAAAGCTCTTTTGTTAGTTCTCTTTATATTCCTAAGCAAGTTAAGTTTATGCTTTCAGGATCATTCCCCCCTGCTTTGCAAATTATTCCATGAAGGCCTGTGAAGCTCCTTGAATAATTTTCATGGCTCATGGCATGACACATCTCACCATTAACAATGTTCTACACTTTCCAAAGCTATACTCTTTTAAACCACTTCCCCATGAAATGCTCTGCCAAATACAAACACTACAGATGGAAGATTTCCATGCCAAATGTCTACCTAATGATGATTTTGGAAGGATGGATCAACTGTTTCAGCTAAACGGGAACAACAGTTTCCAAACATGAGATTAGAGGGAGAGATATTTCATTAAGAAAATCCGAGATTTGAAGAGCTTGAAACTTGGCATAAGGCTTGTGCCTTTATTTACGGTATGTGTTTTTCCCTGTCTCCATGACAATTCTTCTAAGTTTGACCAACCTAGATAGTGGGTTCAAATGATAAAGGACAAGGCTGTGAGCCTAGTCATCCCAGTCTGGTAAGTGACCCAAACTTTTTCTCCTTTTTTAAATGCCTATATTGTTTCTTGTAACTTAGGAAAATTTGTAATGTATAAAGGGTATCTTGTTATATTTCTCTCATTCCTTTGCTTAATGCCTGTCAGCTCCTGCAGCAGATGATGTGTGCATCCTACATGAGACAGGTCCTCTCACTACTCAGCCTGGATTCCTCCTGAGGTGGGGCCTTGGGACCTTCTTGCAAGCTGAAGGAGGTAGGCATCCTATGGGAAATGAGTTTGTGATCACACATTAATATTGCATAAACAGCTCCCAAATTTCTGTCCTTGACTTTCTGTCCTTGAAGATTTTTTTATATAGATTTAAAAGTGTGATTGTAATAATATTATGGAGTAGAGTTGTGTCTTTGGGGAAGTACTTTTATGCCTCAGCTGCGGCACTGGTGTTCAAATGTAGCTGAACGGAGGTGCACAGATTTGGGAGTTCATAACTCCCGCTTGAAACATATTATTAATACTATGTATTTGAGCACAAGTAAATCTTCAAACAGAAATAATCTTGTAGTTTCCCTAAAAGTTAGAAAAACTCATTGTTCTCATTAGCAGACACATTGCTATGCTACTTCCAAATTGAATGCTGCTTTCCACATTAATGTCTCCAGTGCACTAGGGAAGACATGCTCTTCTTTCCTCCTCCCTTTTATGCAAAAATAGATACAAGAACACAAAACATCCAGTATGAAACCCACTGAATATAAGTATGTTTTGGTCCACTGAATGGAAATCTTAGAGACATACATATGGTAGAAGAACATTATTTTAGAAATTGGTTTATAGTTCTGTCTGTCACGTTGCTAATTGCAGTTGCTTTAAGTCTGTACCAACTTTCAGACTATAATCCCCCTCAGGTGCTCCAAGAATACCAGGGAAGTTGGGAGTCATGGTTTGTAAAAAAAATCTGGAAAGAGTGCACAGCCATCTTCACATCATCTCAAAGCAAAATGTGACTGACGATGAAATCTGACAGTAGGTTGGAGAGGAAGCTGTGACCAGACTGCAGACAAGGTATACAGCCCACTGGAGAATGCTCTGAGCCACCAGGATGTGAGGCAGGAATGCTCCAGCCATCCTATGGTGCGTTGGGCAGTCTGGGAGGGACAATCAAATGTAATTCGGTCGTCTTTATTGCTGCTCAAAAGTTGGAATTTAATGCCTGAGTTTACAGGAATTAGAGCGGAGTCAGCCTTTCTGTTTGACACAAATGTTGCTTTGAGCTGTTTCAGGCACCATAAAGTTTTACTTAGATCTGCTCAGACATGAGCATTCCCCTGCAAAAGAGTGTGAAAGCCTGTGACATTCCAATATGAACAATGGCTGAGAACAAATGAGATCAGAAGCCTCTACCCATACCTTGGTGAAATTAGAATTAGAAACAAGCAGAGCAGTGACAAATCCCATCAGAAAATCTTAAGACAGGAGCTCAGTTCAGTTTAGGTTATCTAAAGTCTTTGCTAATTCACATGTGTTTGTACACAGTAATAATTTCCATACACTCAAGTAAATGCTCACACTGTTAAAGATCATGAAATTCAGCTTTAAAAATCTATTATGCCTGGATTTGAGGACATTTTTTTCTTGTTGTTTTTATACCATCTTTAAAACTTTCAAGTCTTGATGTAGTCATGAAGCAGATCCAGCATGATATGGTTGAGGTCAGCAATTATACGCTATAAAGTTCAAGCAGATTACAAATAATCTACTATGTGAAAGAAATAAGTTTCTCATTATTCTTCAAGGCTAGACTAAATGAGCAATAGCTATGTGGCAGCTTGTATCTAAATTACTGAATCACAGTTGGTAATCTTTTAGCTGATGTTGTCATGTTAAAAGCTAAATTAAATTTTCCAAATTATTAAGAAAAAAACCCCCAAGTTCCATGGTTTGATATGCTTAACGGTGGCTAATATAATTAAGACTGTAATAGATTTCAGTTACAAAAAATCACAGGAAACAGGGAAGTACAATGAGCGCTGAACAAAGGGCTATGCATAGCTCACTCTGGAGCTCCCCAGAGATAAGTTACCAAGTCTAGGGAAGATCAACATGTCATGAAATTAGTTCCAAAGCGTCTTCTAGAAGGATTTGCGTCTCTGCCTTGAAATTGCTTTGCTATCCTTCCTAGTTATAAAAAGGTCAGTCAACGATTCAGAAATTGGAAATACCCTTGTTAAGTAAACAAGCATAGGGTAACGAAACTGAGCTGGCAAAGCAAATAGTTTTCAAGATTAAAAACAGCCACAGAAGTATTTAACAAGCAACTTAATACAAATCAAAGGTGTTCATGGATAAAAGAGGGCTTTGGTGACTACTTTTGTTGTCATACTTTGCTTGGATGTTTTCTGGAACATACTTAGGCAGAGAAAGCAAGCAGGGCGGTAGAGTGCAGATCATCCAGCACTCGATGAGGACTGTGCACAGATTGGTTGTTAAGGCTGTAGAGGTGTGTGCAGAACATGATACTGGAGGGTGGCGTGATGCTGGAGAGGAGGAAGGGAGGAAGGACATGCAAACTGACAGAGATTTCAGCTACGCTGGGGAAAGAAATGAGCAAAAGCAGAAAGGTGTGCAGTGTTCAACCAGAGTCAAGCAAATAACAACATATCAAAATGCACAATGTGACAGTCATTTTCTGATGGAAGAGGAAAAAGTGCAAAAGCAACAGCTCCTATCGCTTTGCTATACGTTGCATATTCCAACAGAGCATCCACAGTATGGATGTGAAGGTAACAGTAGCACTACATAGATGGCTTTTTCATAGGATCAAGTCTTGCTGTAACTCAAGGTGAATGGACTCACCAACCAATAAATGAAACATACTTTTGTGCTGGACACTAACTGTAAAGGATTATCTACACGTAGGTGACAGTAAAAAGGTAGCGATATTACCTCCACTGAAAAGTATATATGAGCTAGATTTTTAGGTTACAAATTTGAAATCTTGAATACAAAAAATTACAAAGAAGAAGAGCAGCTCTTATTGGATTAAAGATGGACTGATCCTTCGGTCTTCCAGAAAGGTGCATTTATTGGAGGAGGGAGAGAACAAGACACTGAGGAAGAGTTTGAGAAGGTGTCAGCACAGCAAAGAATAGGGCTGAAAGTATAAAACAGTTAGATGATGCGTTGCAATGTGAAAACTTTTGCCTTAAAATAGGCTTAGAGAAGTTCTTGGATAGGCTAGTCATGCTGAGAATGGTATTGGGGGTGACAGAAGTGAGATTGTTAATACATCTGATGAACTCTGGATCCTCAAAAGAACTATAAGTGTAAAAAGGCAGTTTTCCATTACCTGAAAAGAGAAAATACTGGAGGATGTAGCTGATGGCAAATATTTTCTGTGCTAGATGCCCCAGCAGGATTCTGGCAAGACCTCCTCAAAATACAAAGCACATGTTTGTGCAGGTTCAACACACTCTCTGGGAGACACAGTTTCTTCAGGCTGTGATTTGGGCTGTCTTTGGTATTCCAGGTGTTTCACTAAGACATTTAGTGGTGAATTTTGGATGGTAGGGAGCATAATAGGTCCTGCGTATCATTTTGACCTAGGGAGAAATTGTGGAAGACCATGACCAGGTCCTCAAGTATCTTAAGAAAGAGCTCATGTTGCTGGAGTAAAACTGAGAAAAAAATACAAATATAAATTCTTTGTCATGTAAAAAAGAGTGGGGAGAGATATTAAAGCAGTAAGACATGATGACCCATGTCAGAATGGTCAGGAAAACACCAGTATTCCTGGCCTAAGAGATGAGGAAGCCACAGGGAGATTTCTTGGACCAGTGTAGCGCATAGGAAAGTTTGCAGCAAGCTCATTTACTTGAAGTAGCAACTGTAGGTCATAGGCATGCAGAGTGTGACAGATCAACAAACGCCTGCAATAGAAGAAGGCTCAGAGAATGTAGTCAAGGGTGATATGTTCCTGAAGCTCAGAAAGGAAGGTAGGAAGTAAGCACCAAGAGATGTCTAGAAGACACAGAGTGCAAACTTTCAACAGCTGGCAAAGCTGAAGGAGTTAATGAAAGAGGCTGGAGTCCTGGGAGACTATAACAGTAAATGCAAAAGCAACTTGTCCACAGATGCCTCTGAGGGGAGGGTATCAGTATGGCTTTCCTGTGCCAGTGTGGTCAGAGTTGGAGACCAGTGGCTTATATGTCACACACACCAACAAAAACAGAGCGTCAGCATGTTCAAATAGAGAAGGCGGCATTGGCCCCAGTCCACAGGTGTAAAATTTCACTTCTTTATTTATGGGAGGCCAGCGTTAGCTGAACTGACCATAAAACCTTCCTAACATTGCCAAAAGGGACCCGGTAACCTCTCATGCTGTACAATACACACATTTCTTTTTTCAGTACAAGAGTACAATTTGAAGATTAAAGACAAAACTGGGAAAGATTCAGCGGTTTCAGAGATATTTTAGAACATTAAATCGAAGAACAGTGGAGCAAAATTCAGAACTAGATAGCACAAATGATATTTGGTTTAAAATGAAACAAAGTAAAACCAAAACCATGGTGAGTCTCAGGTGAAACGCAAACTCTGATTGCTAGAGCTACAGGATACTCTTCAAACTACTGGCTGAGAATGGCTAGGACAGCCCCCTGCACCAGTTTGAGGGTAAGATCGCATTACAAGGCGGAATTTTGTTTAAAGGTGTGAGTCTGTTGAGTCCTAATGTACTACAGGAAAAAAATCCATGCCATTAAAAAGTATAAAAGATCAGGGAGACATTTCCCTTGGCAAAAGAATAATTGCTCCCTGGGGAAAAGTAAGCACATGTTTATTTGTGTTATCCGTGAAAACACTATGTACTTGTTCTGCACTGCTATTCTAACCAACATAAGATACGCTTAGTGTATGCTATTACAGTTTAAGCAGCTGTCAAATCTAATTTTCTTTTACATGGCATCACTGATGCAGTGAGGTCTGATAAATTAATGCCAATTTGTGGCCATGAGTTCAAGCAGTTGCAAGTGAATTTGGGGTTTGGACATGAACTACTAATTGCTATTATTCCCAATAGAACAGATGGGTGGGAAATGTTGTAAAAATAACTAAAGAAGAATGCTTAGTCAGAGTCTGATCCATATTTAGCTCTGTTAAATTGAGGATTGTCAGCATGGCTTGTCACCCTCTGATGTTTTGCTGAGTAGAAAACTAAAGCCAAGAATGGCCCAAACAATTGGAAGCTCATGTCAGAGATACTAGAGACCTGCCAAAGTGAAAAGAAATCAAATAAGGGGGGGGGGGAAGAAAGATGGGATTCATGGTGTTGGAAACTGCCTCTGCTTCTTGAAAATGATGCGTTAATCCATGATGATACGAGGTCATCACCTGTGATGGTCTGAGTCTGTGGGAGGACCGTAGTCACCTTATCCAGTTCCCAAAGACAGTGACATATAGAGCACCAGGCAGCAGCAGCAGTCTGAGGTGCAATAGCCCTCAGATGTGGAATCATTATAACAAAAGAGTTGACTGTCTCCTGAGATCAACATCACTGACAACCTGGTTAAACTTGCAGAGCCAAGTATGAGTGCAAGGGACTTTGTAGATCTAGCTGACCACTGTTAATCAGCTTAGCTAACAGGTTGATTATAATGTTTTTAATTTTGCATTCTACTAATGACGGGCTTTAGGTCTTGTTATCAGCTTAAGGCTTGGAAGGGAGGATGTGATATTGAATGACACAAGGAAAAACTGCACTTTCAAGACAGAGAGTCCAGTCTGCACGCTGAAGAAACACTGATTGCTGTCATGCGCAGCTCTTGGGAACACACCCAGAATAAATGTCTTGCATGTGGCTCCCAGAGTAGACAATGAATCAGGGACTTGGATGCGACCATGGCATGGCACACAGCAATGAACAAAGGCTAGCTAGATTTTGTGGATAGCTGCTGGCACTGCCACAGTGGCCATCAGTTTGGGTGGTGCACATGCAGTCTCACCAAGCATTAGGCCCTGGTGGACCCCAAGAAAGTAGGCAGGAGGATGCCCAATGTTACAGGACAGCAGCCGCTAGGTGACTTTGAAAAGCCCATCCAAGAGACATGCAGATACCTCTAGGATGTGGCTAATTCTGTGGTTCGGTGACATGTGAACTACAGCTTTAGAAACATCAGTGGCTCTTTCATCATGAAACTTCATGTTCTTGAGCTTTTTCAGGCACTAAAATGACTTTGAAAGCCTGTCACTTTCTGCCAGCTGCAGCCAAGACCCCTTCTGTATTCTCAGCCTCTGTTTTATGGGGAGCTGCAGTGCACTGGAGCTTAGCCTCTTGCTGGTGGGGTGCCTTGTGACTACTTTGTGCAAGGAAGTCCTGCCGACTACCACTCTGCTGGGGTCTTTTCACGTCTCACAAGTAGGGTGTTCAGCAGCTGTGAAGACTGCAAGAAAGAACCAGAGGGCCTGGACCAGGCACTTCGGAGGCAAACACTGGAGTGGGAAGCACGGCACAGTTTGAACATGAAAGCTGGGGAGAGAGGAGGTCAAAGTCTAGACATTTGGGAGCAAAGGTTCACTTTGAATAGAGAAGGGGCCCTGGTGGCCTCTAAAATTACCATAAATGTCTGTTTACAGGAAGTGGTTGAACGGAACAGATCAAGTTAGGGCACCCGAGGGCCTTTAAAACTTAGAGAAATCCTGTGTTTATGAGGTAGAGGGGAATTGGTCAGAGCTGGGAACATTGGAAAGTTGTTGGTGAACAGACTGGCTTCAGCCAACCAAAGCTCTGGGAAAGCAGGGCTCAGCTGACAGATGCCTCCACAGATGGCAACCCAGAGCAGTGTCCACACTGCAGAGCAGATGCAGTCCATGGGCAGCTTAATCTGCTGGCAAAATAAATGGGAAAATATCCCCACAGGGGAAACCTTATATATACCCAGGAGGCTCATTCCTGTAGTAGTCCGTGCTCCCTAAGCTGTTGAGCTTGTTCTCTTGAGCGCCTGAACAGCAGTGATCTAATACAAAAGGTCTTACCAAGTTGTCTGACTCTTTGCTCTCTTCAGCCATCATATGGCTAAATGAGACTGGGAAAAAGAAGGGAGTGGGGAAGAAGAAAAGCAAAGCAGAAGAAAAATGGGGCTCCCAATTACTGGCATGCACATCTCCACACAGACTAAGCAGCAAGGGCTCACAGTTAGCAAACTGCTCATAAGAGCCAAGGCATTAAGTCATTTCTCCAGGGAAGAATAAAACTGAACTCAGAGTCCAAAACTCTGCCAGAAAATGCAGGGCAGGGGGAGGGGAGGAGAAGTGGTTCGGAGAAAGAGAGTAAAAAAGTAGGCATAGGAGAAAAAAATACCAAGAAGACAAAATGAATGGATGGTGGGTAAGACAGGAGAAGGAAGGGGTTGAGGGGAAGGGAAGGAAACAAAGGCAAGCAGAAATGAGAGCAGCTGAGCTGTGGGATAACTACGGTGTTATAATACTCAGTAATTTCTCAGGCTACATTCTCTCTAGGCTGTGGTGTAAACAGTTAAATAGGGAGCAATTTCTGCCCTGATGGAGAAAACAGCAAGTGCTTAAGCAGCTTTGTGGCTACAGGGTCTGTCAGCGCTCTGGACCTCGTCTCAGCATTGCCCGCTAACTCCTGCCTCCAAAGCAATGTTTCAATGCGATATAGCAACAAAGACGTGCACAGCCCTGATTTGCCTTGGGACACATCACAGACTTGCCTTTCTGGGAACTCTGGCTCCCTGTGGGTGCCTCAGTGGTCCTAATAGCAGCCCTACAGTGCCAGATTCCCTGCTTTGCTTAGACCGTCTTTACACCTTCAACAGTTTTTCTCTTGAATGACACGAAGGGGTAAGTTAGTGGAGAATCAGGCTCATGGTGTTTTGCCTTTCACTAGAGCCTCCATCTGGCAATTCCAAAGCATTCTTGAGAGGTGAAACCACCTAACTGGCTAGCTGTCATGGTGACTGCATTAAAGTTGGAACTGTATGGGTAGGTGACGTGTGCCGTCCACCATCACCTAGCTATGCAATCAAAACTGGAACAAGGCTTCTTGCCCTGCTATAAAAGCTGCAAGAAAAACTTTTGACCCAGAGTAAATGTGTGCATGAAGTGGGACCTGCAAAGCCCATGTGGGTGGTGATGTTAGGTTAGTGGGTGGTGATGTTAGGTTACTGTGTCTGTGTCCCCTGGGGCATGCCCCCATGCATAGGTTAGCAGGAAAGGGATTGTTTTGCAAAGCTAGCAGAATACAGAAGAGGCTGTAAATCAGTGCATGGATACAGAGGATTTTATTCTTAGGAGCCCAGCAAAGGGGAAATGTTCTATCCAAAGGGGAATGGATATTTTGTGAAGGAAGAAATGTCATCTTAGGCTTTTCTAAGATCTCCACCCTTGGAGATTTTCAAAACACAGCTGGACAAGGCTTTGAGCAATCTGATCTAGTTTTGCAGCCATGCTGCTGTTTAGTGTCTACTTCAGAGAGCTGGTAAACCAGCTCTTTGGATCCTTGTGTGAGGGAAAAGTCAGACTATTATGGCTCAAGTCACTGGTACAGGTAATTTTAACTAACCTGCCTGGTTTACATTGCATGGGGTTAGCTCTGGTTAATGTTATGCCATCTGAGCTCTCTTGAAAATTTGAAGGTTGAAGGAAATGGGTTTGGTAATGTGTTCAGGTGCCTCACCTGTGTCCTAAATATGTCTGCCTGCTTGACCAACCAGTGGTTGAGTCACCATTGCTGGAGGTATTTTAAAAACATAGATGTGGCACTTAGGAACATAGTTTAGTGGTGGACTTGGCAGTGTTTGGTTTACAATTGGATTCGATGATCTTAAAGGTCTTTCCCAACCTAAATGATTCTATGATTCTATGCCTGACTGTGTCTGTTACCCAAAAGAAGTCTAGGATAGTCCAGTCTTGTTCCACATATTCACCAACAACCTGGATGACGGGACAGAGTGTACCCTCAGCAAGTTTGCTGATGACATAAAATTGGGAGGAGTGGCTGACACACCAGAAGGCTGTGCTGCTGTTCAGCGAGACCTGGACAGGCTAGAGTCTGCTCTTTTCAGTGGTGCCCAGTGACAGAAAAAGGGGCACAAACTGGAACACAGGAAATTCCATCCCAACATGAGGAAAAACTTCTTTACTGTCAGGGTGACACAGCACTGCAACAGGCTGCCCAGAGAGGTGGTGGAGTCTCCTTCTCTGGAGATATTCAAAACCTGTCTGGATGCATTCCTGTCCAACCTGCTCTAGGTGAACCTGCTTTGGCAGGGGGGTCGGACGAGATGATCTCTGAAGGTCCTCTCCAACCCCTACCATTCTGTGATTCTGTGATTTTGTGAATTTGTAGTGTACTCTGGATGAGTGGCTATGAATGGGGAAATGAGAATTTGGTTAGCTATAATTATACAATTTAAAAATAATTTGTCATAGATTTCAAAATGAACGTGATATTTTGCATTGTGCTTAACTTCTAATGAGCTCTGTCAGAGTCTGGGGTCTGGGCTTGTGTGAGGTTTGCACTTTATTCTTACATTGAAGATGAATCGCATTTAACATATGTCTGGTTGTACAGCAAGACATTCAGCTGGTATGAATGTTTTAAATTAATCTTCCATGGAAAATACTGGTAAACAATGGTAATAATAAAGAAGGAACTGCTATGAGAAATTCCTAACTTAAATAAGTTATTAAAGTTGTGTAGGATTTTCCATCTTCTGATCAGCCAGTACATGATTTTTGCCTCAGGTTGTTGTCAAGCTAAGTAGCCTATAATTCCCCACCACATTTACTCTTCAAGCATTGGCACATTGCTAATATTTTCCAGTTCATTGGAGCTTCTTTGTCCTTCCAAGATGCATTAAAAGTTACGATTGCATCCAACAATGGTGTTGACCCTGTAGTGGAGACCCAGTCCCAACTCCTGACTGTACTTTAGACTTCTGATGAGTTATTATTTGTCTGTGTACATTAAATGACTCTCAAACCACTGTAGCCCAGACCAGAGGCACCAGCCTTAAACACAGTGATCCCAGCTTTGTGTCATCTTTGGACTCACCCTTTCAGCTCATGTTGCAACCACCTTATGGGGTCTCCATTTTTTTTATATGAGATCATTACATGCAAACAGGTAAGCAGGTTCAGGATGGGCAGCAAGACCCCCTGAAGTCTCCCATGCTCCAAAGGGAGGCAGATGCAATACATAGTCCTTGTACTATCCTTATCCTCAAAACATGGGATCAACAGGATTGTTTCTGGAGACTCCGGCTCTGGAGGCCAGAAGAGCCAAATGATGTGTGATCAGAAAAGGGTAAAACTTGCCAACCTCATTTTAATTCCAGGTTTAGGAGAGATTTGCAGGCAGACCTAGGAAGAAAGAAACTAGGACTAGTCTTCCTGACTCGTCTTCTGCAACAAGCTAGGAAGAAAAGCAGGGTAGAAAGAAAGAAAACAAGGAGGTCTGAGCAATCCTGACTTATGTATATTTTTCATTGGCACAAGCCACCCTTGCTTCGCATGGGCCAGGCTGCTGCTAATGGGGACCCCGCTAGGAGCTCAGCGGCTCACGGCACACATGAGGCAATGGAAAAGCAGCAGGCAGGGACTAGAAATGGCTGAACTTTATTTTTCCAAAGTGAAGATCTTTGGTGGGCTGCAGATTACATTGGAAATCAGACCCTACACCCCAGGATCCTGCAGCTGTCCCTCTCCCCTCTAATTTTTCTCTGTCAGATTTCAGAGCTATAATTAACCGCAAGGCCTTAGTGATACTATGTGAAAGTGTGTGTGTATGTGTGTGTGTGCGCCTGGGCTTCCTCACCCCAGCGGGCCTAATCCTCTACAGAAGATTGACAGGTTCACACTGAGAGTAACTTTTTAACTAATTCATTTCTAAACACTCCTTTTGGTCTCTCTTCCCTTTACCGCCCTCTTCCCTCCAGGCTGCAAAGGGCATCGTGGTACTGGGAAGGTGGTGGGACCTGGCTCTTCTGCTGTCCTGCAGCTGTGCTGAGGTACCTCTGTACTGACTTGAGGCACCTCGGTGTGGTCCTGGTCCAGGGCATCCCCTGCCGCTCCCACAGTGCTCATCACAGCTCTCCAGGAAAGGGGTGCTCAGCAGCAGTGAAAAGCTCCAGGTTCAAATGCAGATGCTGGAGCAGAAGGAGGCAGAATTAATTTCTCATCCTTTCTTTGATGTACTCAAGCCCAAGCTGCGCTACAGACAGGTCTGCGTATCTTCTGAGCACACCTGTGAACACTGCCAGCGAGACGGAGCTCAGCAGTAGTGCATTCACAAATGTTTTTGCTTCTCTTTCTAGTTGTGGTAAAAAAGCTTTGGAGGAGACCTTTGCTGAAGTGTTGGCAGCATGTCAGTGCTTTGGTCCAGATGTGTGGCACTGCCTGCTGGTTTGTTGCTGGTTTCTGCTTCACACAAAGCCCTGCCAGTAGGGTCTCTGCCCTGAACCAGCAGCTGTCATCCTGGTCCACATCCATGAGGTCCACATCCATGAACTCCTATACAGACTATACAGACACCCAGCCAAGGTGCTTTTTGATGCGCTCCTTTCTCCAGCTGAGCCAGGTTTCTCTGAGCAAGCCCCTCAGGATTTTCCTGGGATCAAATAATGTTGGATTACAGCGTGTTGGATATGAAGGGCTCTGACTTGGCAAGACCTTGAAGCAGGCAAGGGGGAAAATATCTAAAGGCCAAAGCATACTTCTCTTGTTCATGTGATGAGCTGCATCACACTAATCTTCTGTATTTCTTATCTCAGCAATTCCATTAAAGTCACTCGGTATTTAAGCACTGAGAGGAAAGGGGAGAGCATGATTTGGCATAAAAAAGAAAATACACAGGATTTTTTAAAAATAAAACCTCATAGTATTTCAAATTAAAGTGTCCACAGAAATAATGGGAAGATACCCAACCACTACTGCCTTTTGTTTCATGAAGGAAGAGGCATCTTAAACCATGCTTGCATGGACACACCTTGGTTTAGGTTGATGTATGAGCTAGCAGAAGAACAGGAAATTCTAGCTCATGAGAGGACTGTCGTAGCAGTCCTACAGGGAATGAAAGACTTTGGAGGAGTCTATAAGGAGGAAATCACTTGATGTCCCAGTGCACAGTAACACATAGCCTCGGATTCCTACAATCCTTAGCACAGGTTCCTACAAACTACAAACTCTGCTAAGCCTTGCAGCCCCGCTTCATCTGTGGACAAGTGAGGCACAGTAAGTACGTCTGTGAAACAGTTTGAATTTTGGTTGGTTTTAGTAGTGCTACTCTGAGCAACTGCTACTGCTGTAGCATGGATGATTCTCAACTGATTAATGTTTGTTCAATTTTTTTGAACAAAAAATAAAGCAACAGTTCTTTACTACCTTGAGTTAACATTATAGAAAGCACATTGCTGGATCAGGAGTGACTACTTACATGGGTTGGATGATTTTAAATCTCACCTTTGTCCACACCGCTGTAACATGCAGTATGGCCAGGGCCAGGGTCACCCTTTATCCTTCTTGGTTCCTTTATCCTCCTTTGCCACTGCAGCGACAGGTATAAAACAGGTAGTAGACAGAAAGACTTCAGGCCTAGAGACCACGATTTGCCAAGCCAATAAGATTTCTTTGACTCAAAACTCCCTGCCACTGGAAAGGCAGAGTGTCACTTGGATCTTGGTCTCTCTGGCAAGGCAATAAAACACAGGATTGTTTTGGGTTTGGGGTTTTTTTTCATGATGGTTTTAATTTAAATGAAGCATATGCATGCCTAATCCAACCTAATCTATCTGGGTTCTTATATCCCATTAATCACCGACTTGTATTAGCACCTCGCCCTGTCATCTCTGCCGCTGCAGAAAGCTGCTGAGACCACTGTCTCATCACCGGCATTCTGATGACTTGTCACTGGATTTTGTGTAAGCAACAAAACACCTAAGAAGCCAAAATCATTCCCCATTGCAACGCTTTAGAGGAACGATACAGGAGAGAATTGATGTAAGCTAACGGTCTCAAGCACGAGTATCAGACACTGCAAAAACATGCCATAAAACGCTTATTTCTCAGTAGTTTTCACAAAATTGCATCACCTAAAAACAGTGGTTTTTTTCAGAACAAGATGACTTTCAATTGATTGTTCCATTTTGTATTATAAAACTTGTTTAAGAGTACATGTTTAAAACAGTTTTATTAAAAAACCAAAGCAGCCAAATAAATAAGAAGTAGTGAAATAATCTAGGACACATAGGGAAATACTATGGATTATTTAATAATTAACTGTCTCCCCACAAGGAGACTGGGAACACAACAGGGTTGAACTTCTTAAAAGATCAGCTTTTATTAGCTCCAGCTATGATCTGGGTCATCTCGACTGTTGAACTGAATACTTCAGGACATTTTCATAGGGTTAAAATTTTATGAAGTCCGCATCCAGGCCAGGGTCCACCTAGAGCAGGTAGATTGCCGCAAATCAAAATTAACTCTTCAGTTTCAGTTTATATTTTTCACCCTCTGACCTCAACTGCTTGGGAAATTTAAGCTACTATTATGAACTATTGCCCAGAGGTGGATACACTTCAGTGGAGTATGAAGATCTTGTCTTTTTTAGATGCATTTATTTTCCACAAGCTCCAAGATAAGCTACTTTAGGTCTTGCAATTGTGAATCTTTGTAGCAGATAACTTTTTCAAAATCTTTTCTTCTCTTTTCACGGCTCCAACCCACACACAGACGCACAACTCTCCCAGGCCAGTACTGGGAACATGAGATGGTTGGATTATTCGCTGCAGGTCAGTTATGAAGAGTTTACGGTCTGAGGTATGCTTGGACAAAGCATCCATTGAAGGATTTCAGACAAGAAAGAAATTAGTGGAAAACCCAGTCTGTCTGCAGACAATTTAGAAATAGAAATAATTTTTTAAATTAATTAGTCTGGCCAGCTTTAATCACAAAAAGAGCGTGAAGGCATGGGTCTGTTCAAAGCAAAAAGGCACGTAGCATGTTACCTTAAAGTATGAGTGAGCAGCTGACTACATTTATAATCTTGACATAGACCTCCAAAAAAAATCAAATTAGGAATAAACAAACACAGGAACCATTTAAACCTTATAGAAAATCACAAGCCACTTGTCAGTAAAGGTCACATTGTGTTTTGAGTTGAAATGTTTAAACTGTGTTCTTAGTATAGGTGGTAATCCTTTTGGAGCATATACTGTAGAAGTTTTCTTGAAATTTAAATCCAGCAGTTACAGCTTGGTTAGCTACACTATATATATTGCTATGTCTTCAGCAGGAAAATTACAGTTTTGGATGGGCAGGTCACAGGGGTGTCACGTAGGTATGGCGTTCCAGTTGCGTACTGAAGGTCACTTTGGATGTGACTTTGAAAATTACTTCCATGAAGGATGGATGTATCCGGCCATTTAGAAACAGTGAAGGGTTAAAAGCTGTTCCCTTGAACTTATTTCTGATATTGGTACAGGGCTGAAAACGCCAGCTCGCTGATTGATGGGTTCACATGGGGCGACCTTCGCATTAGCAACGCGACTCTGGTTGCTGGGTAAACACAGGCAGATGGATCCAGCCCCAGTGATTTTCAGCAGTGACGGATGGCGAAGGTATTTCTGATCCACATCACACCCGGCAGATCCCATGAAAATGACTTGGCACAGGGAGGAAAGTATTAGATTCGGGTGACAAATAATTACCTGACATCAGCTGAGGTTTCTTCAGAAAGGTTATGCTGCAAATAACCGGCTTTTACATAACTTTGTTTTCATGAAGTGGTAGAAAGTCACACGCATACAATTTATTTATTTGAGAAAATGTAATCCAGCCAGTGGCTGGTAAAAACTGCTCCTTGAGCATATATATCCAAGTAATCTTATTCCAGCACCGCACAGGGTTCAGGGTGGTTTTGGAGGCTTTTTGTTTGTTTGTTTAAAGCATGAATGTTTTTTCTTGTTGCCATTGTTGATGTTATATGTACTTTTCAGTGGCAAGAATTACCATTCAGACAAGACATTTACTCAGAGCCACTGTGGTTTCATGAGTCTTTGCTTTTCAAGGACTTCAGTTCAAAAGTTCTTGACTTTTATTCCTTCTCTTTTCCTAGGTCTGGTGCTTCGGCAGCAAAACCAGCATTTAAATAGGTGTGTGCCCAACAAGTACTTGTCTGAGCTTCAGTCCTTTGTTTGCAAGAAGTAGCTTGTTTGTTTATAAAAATGCCTGGGGCAGGCGTGTGTTGAGAAGGCTACAAATGCTTTATGCCTCTCTTTAGCTGATAGGTGTCCCTTCCCCACGATAACATCCTCAAAATGTGTCGTGTGTGAGTGCATGTATTCCTGCGGTGAGTTAAAATGACTGTTTGCACCTTCTGTGCTGCGTGTTACCATTCCTGCCAGGATAATCGGGTGCGGTTGAGTCTGATAGGACATCAATAACAAGCCTAGAAGTTGGTATGTGTCATCTCCCCAAGATGGAGTGTCTTGTTTCTCTGCCTGTGCTGTGCTGTAAAGCTTCTGTCACTATTTAAACCTTCTTCACTAGAGATGGCAAAATTTCAGGGTGGCCCAAAGTTCTCCCCTTGTCTGTACAGTGAAGTCATTCCCCTGGTTTACAATGAAAAGGAGCACAAATGAGTAGAAGCAATGACCGTGATGTAAGTTTCTGGAATAGTTGAGGAAAAGAAGAATCAGCATAACACTGCACATGAGCAAGAAAACCTTCTTCCAATTTCTTCTTCCTTCTGGAGTGGGTTGCCTGTCTCTCTAGGCTTTTAATCAGACTTACCTGTTTATGCAGAACTCCGCACAAACCAGTAAGGTTTCTTGTAGTTCTGTAATCATGCTTACAGGCATTTTTCCTTATATTTTTATTACAATTTATTTGTGTTCTCTCTCATTTTCTTCCCCTCCAGTTCTCCCACATCATTAGCCTCCAGTCTTTCCTCCCTCTTTTGTGGCTT
Source organism: Anarhynchus alexandrinus (assembly GCA_008711295.1). Classification (NCBI taxonomy): domain Eukaryota; kingdom Metazoa; phylum Chordata; class Aves; order Charadriiformes; family Charadriidae; genus Anarhynchus; species Anarhynchus alexandrinus. The sequence goes on along the minus strand of VUYV01000166.1, from coordinate 1,976,322 downwards.
CCTTTTTTCCTTTCTCTCTCCTTCTGTCTCCTTTGTCTCTTTCCCTCTTTATTTCTTTCCTTCTTTATCTTTTTCTTTCTTTTTTCCTTCTTTCCTTCCTTCCTTCCTTCCTTCCTTCCTTCCTTCCTTCCTTTCTTTCTCTCTTTCTCTCTGCTCTTTCTTTCTCTTTCTTCCTTTCTTTACTCCTTTTTTCTTCCTTTCTTTCCTCCTTTTTTCCTTTCTTCCTTTCTTTCCTTTTTTCTCTTCCTTTCATTAAGGCAGGCTAAAGAAAAGAATTTCACTCTGAAGATTGCTCCAAATGGGGCCATTCTCATCTCCTGCAAAACCCATGCCTTGCTGCCGAGAGTATAAGCCGCTTTTGCCCACTTGACCTCGGAGGCAGACAGCGCTGCATAGATGGGGTAGAGGACTGTGGTTCTCACTATATGTCATTTTCAATGGTATTACAGAATTTCTTAAAATTGAGACCTGACACCCTGAAACAGGCTTCATTTTCTCTCAGTAAAACATGCTGCTCTATCGGCCCCCTGCATCTTTGGTGTGTTTTCCCTTTTTTTCCTGTGGCGCTCCTCTCACCACCAAACTTCACTGCAATTGATTTTCAGCCCTGTCCCTCGTGTCCACACGCTTGTCTCCACCAGGCAGGGATCTAGCTGAATAATGCCAGAGGTAGTTCAGGAAATAAATGCTGGGCAGAGCTTGCTGCAGACAGCAGGCACGTTCGGCTGTAGCACACCAGGACCTCCCACACTGGCTTCCCGCAGAGATGCAAGATGGGGAAAGACCTTCAGCGTGAAGCTCCACAGGGATCCACGCTGGTGGGGGAGGGGTGGCTGCACCACTCGTCCCTGCACAGAGGAGTACTTCAAGCAATGGTGTGCACTGCTGAGTGTTGCACAGGGATTCCAAGGCAGATGTCCTTTCCAGGAGCTCCCAAAACAGCCAGGCTGGATGCTGACCTTTCTCCAGTCTCAGTGCAGGGTATGGTTTGTTAATCATAGACAGATGAAGTGTGAGGCAATATTTTCCTAGTTTTATCTATACAATTAACATTATTTCCTTTAAAATGGCAGGCTGAAGATTGGACATATTTATTGAGGCGTGTGGGGTCTAACAATGAGTTCTTTAATACAGACCCAGGGTATTGTGTGCTCCCAAGAATAAATCCTGATGTTTGGAAAGGGCGTATCAAACATAGATGGTGCTGTCTGAAGCTGGCTTTTGAGAATGAATGATGGTAGTTACCCAGGGCTCTGTGGCAGGGGCACTCTGGTTTCACAGAGCTGTTTGTAGCCTGAAAAATTCAGCTGAGTTTTGTTTAGCGTCATCTAGTCAGAATAATCAGAAAAGCAGTGTGATGCCAGAGGGTAGTCATAACCAAAACGGATCCAGCTGTCAACACAGTGGAGAGACCTTTAATTTTGCTGGCCTTAAGCTAAAGGCCAGAGTGAGTGGCTGACTCAGTGGTGCGCATCGTTCCCCACGTCTGGGGCTGAAGGAGAGTGTGGTGGCCCTGGGACTCTGTGCTTAGCACCACCACAGCAAACCTGGCTGAGACAATGTGGTCTAAGCCAGCGCTGCATCGGGGAGTCGGAGCAGAGCAGGAGCAGAGCACAGGTATCTCTCAAGGCTGAGGCCGGGGAGTCTTGTAGAGCCTAGTGCTGCTCTCCTGATTACAAGGCTCCATCCTGTGCAGTGTCACACCACATACGCCCTCTCAAAAAAATTTACATTCAGCTCTAATTTACTGTCGCCTGCAATGCTCCTTCCCACGTGATCAGATCAACAGCTACTGTGCAGCATACATCAGCTGCTTGTCTTTCATCTTCATACTGTGGACCATGTGCACGTGGGAGAGTAGCGTGGACTGTCTAGGGGACTGACCTAGGCAACTGTGTCATTTACAGATCCTTCCCATTGCAAAGAGACTGCATCACCTCCAGATGAGAAACAGTACAGAATCAGGCCTAGTATATAAATAAATTGCCTGTGTACATAAATAAATGATCTGTATGGGAGTTGGACCTGATGATCCTTATGGGTCCCTTCCAACTTGAAATACTCTATGATGCTATGAACCTATTCAGGGCTTAAAATATTGAGGATTCTACATGTTTAGCTACCAGTAGCATAAGAACTACAACAGCAAAAAATCAGGATGTAGAGAAGGCACCATTAGTTAGACCAGAGTAGACCACAACTATCTGGTGCTGCAAGCCAGAACGAACCAACAATTACATGTTAGCATCAAAATCCCCAGTTGTTAAACACTGAAGTGATGCTCAGATTTATAAGCGTCTAAAGCCATTCCACAAAACTGTTGGAAGACGTGAGGTTTTAGTCAATTCTAAGTCTTCTGTGGCTTTTTCATTCTGATCAAATGCAAGTGAAATAATTGGAGCCATGGAAGATGGAAAAATCCCTGCCTGTCAAATTCAATTCAGATATATTTTCCTCAGATTCAATGCAGATATATTTTTCCTGTCACAAAACCTTCTAGACAAATTCATGGCATTCACTTACTGTGTTACAAATACTGTGCATTGTTGTTACAAATATCACTTCATACTGTAAGAAATGGAAGAAGTTCAAGAAACTCAACTGATTCACATAAAATTAATTTTGCTCCTCACAATGAATGAGCTATTTATTTTCATATTTGCATCTAATCAGTTTCTAGGCAACCAGCTTCCAGTAACCTCGTGCTGCAATCTTCCTGGGTCAAGTACTGTTTAGTCACTTGGGGTATTTTAAATACTAGTTGTAGGTTTGTTCTGTCTTGCTTCAGCAAAACATTTGCCTGTGCTTTAGTAAAAACAATTCAAGCCATATTTCTTAGCAAATCCTGGTGGTTTTTTTTCTTTTCCCTTATTGCATCCATTGTTATTCATCAGAGCTTTTACAAAGTTTTTAAGTTAGTGGGTGAATTAAGGGCCTGGACCCATCAGCCAGAAGCTGTGAGTGGAAGCTGGGCTTTCACGTACCGAACATGCTCTTGTGTGATAAGGTTGATGTTGCAGTAAAGAGTTCCTTATGCTTACAGTTTCTGATTTCTTCAGGTCTTAGGGAGCAACTGAGAACCACATAATACTGAGTACCACCGCATCATGTGAAGAGGTTTGCTGGTGTTGGCAAAGGGCTTTGAATGGTATAAATTCTGAATGTTAATAAGTATGATGCACTCTCTCCCTTTAGTCACAATGGGTGGGATGCAGCTGACCGGATGTGGGCATTTTCCTCTGAGTTAGATGTCTGGATGCATCGTCTCCCTTTACAGAGTGCTAATTACCTCATTGTAATGTAGACATCTAAAATGAGTGAAACAGACCAGTGTTTATTTCTCTTTGTGACTGTAAAGAGGACCCAGGGCAACCCACTGGGTCATAAACTGCTTCCTTGCAGACACCTGAAATTAGACGTGATGAATCCTACCCTAAAAATTTGATCCAACTGCCTTTGAGGTTAGCCCCAGGTGATGCTACTGGGTATTGGATTGGTCTCTAAAGGCATTTGCTGTGGAAGGCAGGGCAGAGGCTGTCACTCAGATAAATGCAGGTAAAGGAATATAACTGAATTTGACTGCTGCCATGAAAGATTGCTGCAGCGGGTTAGCAGTGCTGTGCACATCTGTGACACTGAGACAGCTGTCACAATGAAATTATCTCCCCTAAGCAGGCAGATGGAGGCTGAGACCTTAGTCATGATCATGCTGAGAATAACATGGGTGCTGCTGGAGATGGAACAAAAATACAAACTATTTTTATCGCCCTGTCAGATTTTCTCCAGTGAGCTTCCTTAAAACCACAGTCTCCTTTCAACAACTCATCTTTCCAGCTGGGAGATACAAATGCTTGAGTTTTTCTGTCTCTCAGGGATTCCCTCATGTTGTATTTGATCTTTTCTTCACTCTCTTCCCCAAAACCCAAAACAATCACAATAGTGGCTATGCATATGACATGTCTTAATTCAGCTTGCAACCACTTCACGGTACGGTTAGCACTAATCATGGCCTGTGCTTGCCACAACAGAGTGGGTTCTCAGAAGTCCAAGTGGCAGCTGGACACCCTATCTGCTATGCACAAGCTTGGACTATGTCTCCAAAGATGATTAATAGCTGGCTGATAACAGAGGAAGTCCGCAGCACTTTGTTTCTGCTCCCAGTCTGGGACGGCACATGACTCCCTTCCCATAAGTGAATCTGTGTACCGTCCTTTTGCAGGGCATGGGGGACTTAACAATTAAGCAGATGGAGCCATCTCTTCTAGCCTGCCTTATTCCCATCACTATGCAGCAGGAAATCCCAGAGTGCATTGTCTCTGGCAGTGGTCTTCTGAAGGACCAGCTAGGCAAAGAGAAATGCCACTTAGCTACTGCTCTTGAACGACCAGCTGCAGCTCTTCATTCTTCTTCCCAAAACAACCTGTCTCTCTGGATTGGCAGGCTTCTTTGCAAGATGAAAAATGGTGTGGCTGAAGTATGGCACTCTTGTATTTCTTAAAAAGGTTTTATGGCTATGATGATGAACACTTGCATTCACTCCTGTTCATCCCACCACTGATCAGGAACTGGGAGTAAAAATTAAGAAGGAGGAGGTAGCAGCTGCAGCAGCAATTTAATTTCTTAAACGGAGATAGCCATGAAACTTGGGAGAGGCTGAAAGTCTCTAGGAGGCAGCATTCACACGGTACTATAAGGAGAGAGAGCAGGAGAGATGCAGACATTTTCTTATGTCTGTTTCACTATGCCCTGATCCTGATAACTTTCTTCTCCCTTTAGTGTGAATAGCAGGAGGCCATGAAAGCACAGGGAAGAAAATTCCCGTTGTTGGAATTCCCCAGGAGGAATGATTTCACAGACTGTAAAATATTGCTTGTTCTCTCGCAGCAATTTCTAATAAAGGTGGATGACTTAACCGCTACGGTCAAATTTGTCTTTAGCCTTCTCCTCATCTTAGAAATAGGCTCGAATAAATTATTCCCATCACACAAGAAAAGAAAACTCTGTTGCTCGTTAGAGTTAATGGGTTCTTCAGCACCCTTCCTTGGACAGTAAGTATCTGACAATGCACGGCAGTTATTAAAACACAATGCTGTCAGCTGGCCTACAGGGAATCTTAAAAGACAGAAAGGGGAGTGGATGTATGTGGCTCAGAGCAGTGTTTCTTGTCACAGTACGGTACACTGACATTTGTATTTCACTTATATTCAAAACTTCTTGTGGGCTTCCTTTCCTTGGGCATGGCTGGTTTTCCCTTCATTTATCTTCCAAGCCGTAGTGGAAACAAGGGAGCTGTTTGTTATGATGAGGAGTGTTTGGAGCTACCCAAGCTCCAGGGAACAGGACACCCACAGACAAGTGTCATGCAGGGCAGCTTTTCGTCTGATTTACTGAAGTGGTTTTGCTGAAGAGTTGGGAATCCCAGCCCAGAACAACCATTCTTGTGGCTCTGTACAGGGTGGAGATGGGATGGAGCCTCCTGAAGGTAACAGCAAAGCTGTTATTAGTCTTGTCCGTACAGCACTGGCACTGGCTGGCTGCACCCGGTGTGTTTGCTCAGCTCTGCCTACGGCTGACAATCATCCGGACCACACCAACACCAGTGGCTCAGAAGCCTTACCCTGGGTAGCCCAAGGGCCAATTCTCAAATGCTTGGATGTCACAGGCTGTTTTTCCATGGTGTTGCCACACCGCATCCCCTTGTGCAGGGAGGCAGAGCTCGAGCATCACTGAGAGCAGCCTGGACACGTTGTTAGTATCCCTCAGGGCTGCAAGCATCCCCTGTCTTGGGTTGCTGGAGAAGCCTTATGTCGGGAGATCACAAGCCTTGACCTGATGCGCCCCAAGCTCCCTGAATCCTTCACACCTTCTCAAAGCCTTTTCTCTTGCTCAGCTGACATTTTTATTAAGTTCCCTGCTATTTAATCTCAGCTCACCATGTTGCAATTTAAATCAGTCATCACCAATCTGTTGCGGCCTTCCAGATCAATTACTTCCCTCCCAGCTTAGACCATTCTTGCAAATTATTACCACCTCCTATAAATATGGCTGTGAGGTTGCAAAGTGTCAGTTCTCCGTGGAAAGATGATTTATTTAAATAAGTGGAGAAAGGAGATTTGGGCTATTTTTAGGCTTCTTTCTGTGATGTTACACAAAGATTTGCTCACCATGTTTTCATGTTCAGCTATGTCGTCTCTGACTTTTCACACAGTGGGAGAGGCATCCACAACAGTACTGCCATATGGCTCTCAGCAATTGGCTTTCACTGTTCAGTTTTGTTATTACTAATTCATTGTTTATCTTGTGTTCTGCAGTAAAACCAAGGGACCTCCCACAAGACTGGAGTGGCCTCCTCAGATAAGTGCAATATCCAAATGCCACTGACAACAAAGACTTTACGGTATGTTTTCCATCCACTTCAACTGAAGCATCATAGAAAAGCCCACCTACCAGATGACACCAGTCCAAAGCGAAAGCTGCAAAATGTTATCTGGAATGGGAAAGAATATTTGAACAGAACAGCTTCTTATCAGGAAACTATAAATTTTTGCAGGGTCAGAGCTATTTTTAATGAAAAATCTTTATTTGAAAGAAGAAGGTTCTCTTCCACTCTAGAGTAAGGCTGGCCTGACCTAGAATAGCCAAAGGGCTGGCAGCTAAAGTATTAATGTTTAAAGAAGAAGAGTTGGGCTCAGGTGTCTGAGTAGGCTTTTGACTTAGACTTAAGCCTCTCACATGCTGGGTGGATGATCCTAGCATGCTGTTACCAGCTATTTCATCTACCATCTCCGTCCTTTGGTAGGTAATTTTAAAAGGGGTTTGGCATGTCTTAATGCAAAAAGCGCAACATGTGTTAAAAGCAAAAAAGAAAATGACAAGGTGGAAAAGCTATTTGTGCCCCAGCTGCTGCTGCTATTGCCATTTGCCAGCACAGAGGTGAAGTACAAAAAGGTTCAATGACTTTCCCAAGTTTACTCAAGGAGTTGGCAGCAAACTGATCTGGGATACCTCATAGTTGAGGTCCTCTCCCAGATGACAAGACTATTTACTTCTTCATTTTAGTTTAGATCCCGGAAACTACAAGCCTGATTTTTGTCCTTCCTAGAAGTCAGCAAAAGTTTTGTGTGGACTGAACCAGGGAAACTGTGGGTCACCTTATTCCCTGATGAGCCTCTCACCTTCCCATGGAGTCAAAGCATTGTACTTCTACACAAGAAGTTGAGGAAAAGAAGTCCCTGCAGGCTCCTTTTGGAACTCTAAAAATAAGACTTCTCCTAATATATTTCAGTACTAATTAAGTTTTTGCTATTCCTCCCACAGAGGGTTATCAACATAGTTTACAAAGTGTCATCTTTTAGCAACTGCTCAAGAGTTGGCTGTTTCCCATCTCATCCCCTCTGACACATTTACGTGTTCTCTTTATACAAACACAGAGATAAAAAACCTCCCTGGTGTATCTAGAATATTTTCAACCAAAGAGAAAAAAAATCCCTTGCCAAGTTGTTCAGTAGCTGGAAATGACTTGTCACGTCCACAGACCAGTAATTCTTTTTATTTTTAAATGACTAACCACGCTATGATTAATGGCTCACATAAATGGGCTCAAAATAAGTCTGGCACAAATATAGGGAAGGAGGAGGGTAAACGGGATAAGGACTGGATGGGTCTGCAGCAGGACATTGGTGGCGTGAATGGCATAGCGGGCACAGAGGAAGGAAAAAATGTTTCATGCTATTTGTAGCTCAAAATTGCAGCTACAGATGGTGATGCTGTCATGTAGCAAGGGCTCAGGACACTGAGAAGAGGCAACCTACACTGCACAGACTTGTCTCTCCCTGGGTGCTAGTGTCTGTCTGGAAGGTTCACGGGGCCTCGTTGCCCCAACGTACGTAAAAGCTGATAGTACCCTTGACTGAGTGTTGAAGCTGTATCCATATCTCCTGGAGTGGTCTTGCCCTGTGTTTTACAATACAATACATTTTGTTATTCCTTTTCCAGAGGCCATATTTTCCAGCTTCTTTTGTCAGCTGTTATCCTGTTTATTTTCAGCTCATATTCTACAGTGATGTTTTTGGGTGGAAATACCAGACGTGCAATCTCAACAATCAGGGATAACCGTGTCCCTTCAGGATGCTGTGAGAAACACAAACTCATAGCCCATGCAGTTTGCAGGGACAACAAAGTAGGTGGTGTGGTAAAGGATGGGGAGGAGGGGGCACTCATTCAGACTTTTGATGCAGTCTTGATCACCTGGTAGAACAGGACCCTTCCAGCAAAAATAGGCTTGAATAAACGCAAATGCCAGGGCATGCATCTAGCGACATGGAATGGAAAGCTCTCTCCAGCCTGGGGAGGTCGGGCACACATCCTGGAAGGCAGAGGCTCTGGAAAGGTAACGGGGACGGATAATTCCGGGGAGACGGCTGAGGCGGAGCAGCAAGTCAGACCCTACAGCTGCAGGAGCAAAATGAGGACCAGAAAATGGGCAGACTAGTTTGCTTATCAAGAAGCAGCTCACAGTCACGAGCCGTTACGGCATAGTCATATGCCGTGGCACTCAGGTGGGGTCCGACAGCCTAGGGCAAGACTGGACATGGCTCTCCCTGCGTGTCCCCTCTCTGAGTCTACACCGTCTTGTAAAACCCTCGCTGCTTGCAACCCCTACGGCTCAGCTGCCTCCCAGAAATATCCCCTCCTACAGGACTCCTCGCTGTCGCTGGAAGCGGAATCCAGCTGGCAGAGCTGACGTGGCTGTGGGGTCTCTTGCGTCACCGGCCAGGTTAACTCTGCGTTTCTTACAGAAACCCCGTCCCAGCTGCGAGTGGCAAGCCGTGCCACTGTGAGGACAGTTATCATCAATTCCTAAAGCTGCTTTGCCATTATTTTGTGTCTGAAGCAGCTTGCAATGACTCACGATTCCTGAAATAAGAATGACAAGAGTGTAATTTCATACTTTTCCCATGGTGAAATCTCATTAAAAACTGTGAGGTGTTTGGATTTGATGCTGTTCACACCTTTCCACCTCTGATGGCACAGATTCCCTAGGATAGGACTCTGCTTTGGGGCATAAACAGAATTTTGGTCTCCAGGAAACAGAAATCCTTTTGAAAAAAACTGGGAAATCATTTTTCTGGGAGCTCAAAATGAAAGACTTTGCAGCTCCCATTAAGCGAAATCTTTCCCAGTAAACAGTGATAATACAGAAGGTATACATAGGCCTTTGCCAGCAATACATAAACACTATAGATTCCTGCCACAATGCAATTGTAGAGCTCTGTCTCAGGGAAACAAGTTTCCTCTTGTAAAATGGGAAGCCAGAAAACTGCAGAAGTAACGAGAAGGTGCCCAATTGCTAGGAGTATTACAGGGTAATAATGAAGCAATAGAGGGCCTGTCAGTGCTGCGAACACATCAAGGCTGAGATGAAACACATCATCTTTTCCTCTCAGCTCTCTCTCCCTCTCTTCCCAATAAACGAAGAAAAATAGCTTCTAGTGAACTGAGTTTGCAACATATAGATTCATCCATATAGGGAGTAGAAATAAATGTTCTATGACTTTCTCTGTCCAACTTGCTACTTGGGTATTATACATCAAACTGTGATTTAAATATCACCAGATATATATTAAGCACATTAAGCTATATTTAACAGACCTGGCTTGTATTTCTTTATTTGTGATAATATATTTATCTATATATTTATATAAATATGTGGAAATGGAGTATGTATTATAGGGGGTCAGATATTTCCCATGAATATCTTTTTCTGAATGGAAATGTAGCCTTTAAGAGCTCTGAATTTCCCCATGGCATTTTGCTGGAGTTTCTTACTCCCCATTGGGAAAAATAAAATGCTTTGTTTTGAATTAGCTCAGCCTAAATTGAAATACTTTGGTTTGTCAAACGGAATTAAAACATTTCATGATGGGGCAGTTCAGCTTTAATTTATGTCCACTAGAGTTACTATGTGCCTTGTGGACATTTTAATTTATAGACATCATACTCCCATAATGCATCATAATCGTTTCTCTCATTAAATCTTTGCAATGTACTCTGAGAGTCAGATGGCCACAAAACATCACAGGATGCTGGCTGGGAACTTCGTCGACTGAGAAACATGATGTATCACCCTCATGAGGCACTGCAGCAGTTCCAAGGGACGCACAGTTACATCAAACCAAGCTGAAGCTAAACTTTTTCTGAGAAAGGACAAATTTGCTTTTAGTAAAAACATTACTGTTTCAACATTTTGTCCAGATGTGCATCCAAAATAAATGTTGATATCAGAACTTTCTACAGAACAAAACATATAAATTTTGACAAATTTACCGTGTAATAAATAAGTCCTAACTTCAGGAGGTTTTAAGTGCTTTTCCCTCTCTGTTATACAGGAGCGTGTACTATAGTTTTTGATGTAGCGCAAGCACCAGTGACCTGCCATCTAGGTAGAATTATTTGCCATGACTTGGGTCAGGAGCATGAGGGGAATCTGGTGAATTTCAATAAAAGCTTGAAACCTCCCCATCTCCCCAAGGGCGTGAGACATGGTAGATGAGAGGAACCACAGCACAGGAATAGATAGCTTGTAAAAGATGTTTCTAACACTGAAAAAAAAAGAAATTAAAACTATATAGAATGGAAGTTAAGACTTTTATTTCAAAATATTAGGAAATTCAGAGTCCAAATTGCTTTAGCGAGTCTATGCCCGCTAGTTGCGTTCTGGTAAGGTCTTTAATTACATCAGCACACAACACAGGACATAAAGCTTGGAAAATATTTACATTACAGCTCTGGATTAAATATATTCAGGCATAGAAATGTGACATATCTTGGGGTGATGCTGAAAGAAGGCAGAGACTGTTACGGAGTGGTGCTCAGGTGATGATGGAGTATATAGTTTGTTATGAGCTGAGCGTCATAGTGCATGGCGTAAAGCCTTGACTCTAGTTGACATTGCATGGAACTACAAGAATCCAGTATGCAATTACCTGGGTTGGCCTTCAGCCAGGACACCATGGCTAAGACCTTCTCTTTTATTAAAAATGATAAGGCAGATTTAGGATAAGATTTTCACAATGGCTTCTGCCAAGGCTAGCGCTCCAGCCAGTGCTGCAAGAGAGAAAGGGCAAGAGCAGTCAGCGCTGCCAGCACCACTATGAAAATAACAAGTACAGACATTGTTTGCATCTTGAATTATAGTGAAAGAGTAGAACAATGATTTTGTTTGGGTTTAGTATTTAGAGGACTTTTCACTTACACGGTTTTCGTCTTTCATTAGGCTGTCAAGGGACAGAAGGATTGTGTCACTGAAATATGGAGATCCAGAATTTCGACAAAAACAGATGTAGGATTATGCACACCTTATTGCCCCTTCCAAAGGAAAGTGCTCACATCCCAGGCTGAGAATACCTTAGTCCAGCCTCTGCTCTTCTCTGTCCTTGGGGGAACAATCCTAGTTATAGTCAAGTTGACTACATGCAACTGAGAAGTGCATCAGATCAATTGTCCCATTAAGGTCTCCCTAAGGATTGCTGTGGGGTAGCGGGCCTATGTTTAGAAGACCTTACAGAAGACTTGTTTTGCCAGCAGCAGTGGTGAGGTTTGCTATATCAAAATTAGTGTGAGCTCTGTATGCTGCCCTCGTCTGGTCCATCGACCGAGTCTCATCCACGCTGCTCATGACCTTGACATAAAATACCAGCTGTCTTCCCCTTCTCTCTGACTCTTCAAGGTCATGAGAACATGAGATCCAAGGAAGTCGAAGCCAATTCAATGCCATTCCCGCTTTCTCTGGTGATTCATCCAGATCACCCCAGCTGAGCATGCCACAGAGATCCCCTTGTTCAAGCCTTTGTCTCTCATCTCAAAGTCGTGGCTGGTATGTATCTGTGTTTATTTAAAAGACTGTCTCAACATTGGCATTGATGCCCCAAGGACATCAATGAAGAATGCTGGAAAACCACTCTGGATATATCCCCAAAACACTACCAGTGCAGGAGGGGATCATGGAGGGTGCTATTGCAGAAAGCCACTGTCAGCTGCATATTCCTAGGCTAAGGGGAGCCCAGTCGTTCCCCCTTTGTACCATATCCTGTAAAAACAAACAGGGAAGATGATCAGTGCTAGAATCAGAAATGACTGCAGGGAAAACTCATTTCTCCTTCTCAACTTGTTACCACCCTGTAGCAGCCATGAGATGAAATAAGTCTGGATTTTGCATTTTAATAGTCACTTTGTATTTTATAGACTTGGAAATGTCAAAAAAGAACACCCGCTAGAGAGATCCTTTTTTATGTGTCACAGTTTGTTCATGAACTCGCACCAACTGGCTCCATGTGTTGCTGTATTTGGCATCTCCACAGAGGAGGAGGAATCTCCCTTCAGTCCTCTCCCAGGAGGTGACCTCCATTCTCGAGAAATACAGGGATTAGCTGAGCTAGCAGAGCATGTGCATAACGCTGCTGGGGAGAATGGAAAGTGCTGCATGGCTTCAGAGGAGTCCTGTTACACGCACAGCACTGACAACTGCAAACAGAAAGGAAGAGGCCGAGAGAGCACAAGAGGGGCTGAAGCACACAGGGTAGTGTCATGGCTGCTGAACGTCACCTTCGTGGTTAAAAAAGGCGCTGCGCTTACTGCTGGACCCTCTCAAAGAATTCCTCAGATGCACCATCTGCTCCGCAATTTTGCATGCTTGCTGTGAAAAAGGCAATTCTAATGAATACTTTCAACTCCCAATTTCCTGCCTTCGGAAAGGGAAGTGTTAAAAATACAGATTTCATATTGACTCGGTTGAGTGCTGGTGCCTGCTACACCACGGGACTCAGACTTTTCAAAGGGGTACGTCCTGTCTTCCCTACGTCTCCATGTTGGGGAAGAGGCCATGTCTCACAGGGGCCATCTGGAGTGCCTCCCAACGCAGAGGCGCTGGCACAGGCACTGCAGCAGTAACAGGAATGACTTACATCTTCTGATCTTCCAGTCAGAAAAGCGACCTCAAGCAAAATTGGCAAGAAGATGCCTAAGGATTACAGAAGATAAAGACAGCCTGGATAGATGCTTATGTACTTGGTGACATACTTGGTGATAAGAGAGTTAACAAAAAAAAAAATATACCTACCTGTGCCTGCTTTTCCTAACCAGCCTAGTAAAAGAGCTGATTCAAATTAAAGGAACATTTATTATAATTATTATTATTTTTAGATCGATTGGCATAGAGAATCGGTCTCCAAGGCTTATGAATAGTGTCTTAGCACTGAAGAAAAGAAAGGAAAAGATGAAGGACAGTGAGAAAATTAAGCTGGCCATGATGATAATGCAGTCAAAATATACCGATGTCAGATACAGCTTATATACATGCACACACACATGCATTAGCACATATAGAAGATATACATCCTGGATTATACACAAACGCAGTAAAATTTCAGTTAGCTAGATTGTTTTAATGAATCTAAGATATCCAATGCAGATCAGCTTACCCAGTACTTGTGTTGCTAATGCCAAATGCCCACATGCTGTCAGCTGATTGTAAGCAAAATGTAAATAAAAATAAAACACGGAAACGAAAAAAAAAAATGTTTACCTTTGGTTAACAAAAACATAGCTCACACTCTGATGTGCTGCTAAAGATGAGCCTCTTAGAATGTGGACTTTCTTTGGAGAATGTTTGACCTTGCAGCTGGGATTTTGCACAAAAAGGACCATCGTGAGAAGAATCTCGGTCAAAATTGTTGTAACCATCATACCAGGCACCAAAATGTGGAGAGGTCCAAAAACTCAAATCAGTATCTTCCTCTGAAAAGGAGCCAAAAGCCCATGCAATTCCTGGAGAACAAAACTTGGAAAGTAGCCCAAAAAAAAGATCTATTGCATTAGGGTAGTGTACTGGTAGATGTGGCACAGTCCAGCGGTAGCTGAGTAAAACAGTAACTATGAAAGTTTGAATATCTTAAAGTCGGAAGGTCTGCCTAACTTGCAGTCAAGGGTTTTTTAAGTGGATCTTTCTGAGATACTGGATTTAATTTCTCAAGTTTTGAAGAACTGGAAGGATTCCAGTGAAATATTAGGAAGCTAGTCTGCTGACATTTTGAAGTGATAAATGGCATAACAGGGGAAGTTATAGGTCAGTTAGGGTGATATTGATGCTGGGAAAAAATAACAGTGGGGCACAATCAATAAACAAATAAAGTACAGAAATTCAACAAATGTTAGTCAAGGAGGTTTCATGGAAAAGTGATTCTATTAAAATAACTTCACATTGTTTGCTGAAAAGATTGCGTTCCTGGCTGACACAGCTAATCCTGTTAATGCAGGATTCAATTTCTTCAAAATGTGATTTTAAAATATTTTGTGTTCTGATTAAAAACTAGGACTGTGCCAAGACTCTATTGCATATTAAACAAATTAGAAACCGGCTAAGTGACCGAAAACTGCATTTGCTAACAGGGAACCTTCAGTAAAGGGGTGCGTGCTTCTAATGCAGTCCCACAGAGGTCTGCTTTTGGTCTAGCACTGCTGAGTATTTTTGCTGGCAATCTGAAAGCAAGTATAAAAACTATTTCTAATTAAGTTAGCTGATTGCACAAGATTTATGGCATAGTAAATGAGGATGGAAGCATCTGATGGTTATAAAGAAAAATGGGTTACTTGTTAGACTGAAAACAGTTTAACATATATGTAAATATATCCAAATACAGAGTGCAAGTACAGCAACAAAAACATGAATGTGATGTTTACAAGATGGGAGACCTCATTCTCAAAAAAAAAAAAAAAAAAAAAGGAGATTGAGAAATATGACCAGGTGAGAAGACCCCACCTCATGAGAAAGAGTTCGAAGTCGTGCCGCTGTGAATCCCAAGAAGAATGTGTATGGTGGGGCTGGGAAGTGCTCTCAGAGCAGCTGTCGTGGGGTTGTTTCAGGGGGTGTTTTAGAATTACACCTCTGGGGAAACTGCTAAGCTGGGAAAGTTCCTGTGTTGTACAAGGTCACACAGAAATCTCATATCCCCAAAATAAGCTCTTGAACTTGTCTGCTTTGAGCCTCCATCCTCCTGGTAGGCTGACAAAAGCTCTGCTCAGGTTGGTTGGAAAGGCAGCTGTGAGAACGCCTCCCTTGAGAGAGGACAGGCAGTGACAACACCACCAGGCAACTTCTATCTTGTTATTTCTTTAGGAGGACAGTGGCTTTTGGAAGCAGCTCATCTTTTTCAGGGAGAAAGCCTGGAAATTCTGGGGGAAGGAAAGGGTGGCATGAGTTCAACAAGGATATCGATTAGGATGGAAGGTTAGAAGGACTTTGTTTGTGCCTCAAAGAATGTCAGCATGGAAAGGATCTCTGTCAGTCCTGTTTGGTATATGATGCTGTCTGGAAAGCTATGAAGTAGGGAGATAAGAATTCAATGTGTCAGCCACCAGCCACCATACTCATCGGGGTGATAGGCACTAAAAGGCCAAAAAGGAACTGGCAGGTAGACTATGTGGAAAGACTTAGGAGCAATTTTTTTCTGGTGTGTGAATCTCTGTCTCCTCACTTATCACAGAGTAGTTAAAGACCCTTAGACCTGGTGATAGATTTGTGTCGCAGTACTGATGCAAAGTAGGCATCAGATTTATGAAACAGAAAGGTTCCTGGCTGGCAAAGGCAAGGTAATTCAGTTTCTGATGGGAGCCTGTGTTGTTATGGGCTTTTACGAAGGAAAAGAAGATGATCTTTGTTTGATAACCTGACATGAAGGGCCACATTTTGAAAGTGACTTTGACCTGCCCTTGAAACTTGCACCTGCTGTTCCGCAAACGTGGAGTTGCTGGGGGAGGGTAGAGATTTACTCTTTTCCATTTCTATAATTTGATTTTGCAGGCAGAGATACAGCCGGGCCCTTCATGCAAGTCAGTAACAAGTTCACAAACACATAGGCTGTACTGCCTGCACTGTGGCCACACAGATGGAACTGACCAGGCAAAGAACAACTCCATCTAACTTCTGGGAAAGGATTTGTGTCAGGTGATAAAAACGGTTGTAAGCATGGCAGACAAAACATCTGAGGACTGTCAATGAAATTTAAAAGTGGGTGTGCTGGAGGAGAATGGTGAAGTTACAGCAGAAAATAATGTTTGTAACATCAATAGTATGAACCCCTTCTTTTCTGTTCGCAGAATCTAGGAAGGAGCTTTTCCCATTATCGTATTCTGCAGACTTCGCTACAGAAAGGACATTAGGGCACATTTCATTCCCATTTGGTCAGGTATGACAATTATCATGTCCCTCTAGAAGTAACCAGAAAAAAACCAGTTTTAACACGCAATACCCAAACGCCATTTTTTAGGTCCTCAAGATACTCCTTTCTGAAGTCCCCTTTTGCAAACAAGAAGAATTCTTGCTTCTGCTTTAACCATATTGTTGGGGGTGTCATCATATCAAAGTCTTATCCAAAACTTTCAAAAATTGAATGTGATCCATATAACTTCTGTTTGTCATTCCATACTAAACCCCACTACCTTCTTGTCTTTCACAGCAGTTCCCATTTGCCTTTTTGTGGCATAGCTTCAGATGTTGATATTATTGACTAAATTCTTCAGGTCTTCCCTGAGATTAGAGTTCTTGTTTTTTTCAAAACAGACACAATGCATCCAACACCTCATCAAATATTTTTTGAGTTTTTAGCAAGTGACAAAGTTTTTTCTGGAAAGCAATCTTGTCTTACAAACAGTAGTTAAAAACATACATACATGTCCTAATACTTTGGAAATGCCTATGAAAGTAGCATTAGACTCTATTGCAGAAGGAGCAATAGAAAAAAATTCTGAGACCGTTAAACTTCTGATGTGATTTAAATCTATTGCATGCTACATACCGGTGCCATGTCTGCTTAATACTGTGGCCTTATCAAGCCTGTTGACCATTCACATTCTCTGGGAGCCCAGGATGATAGCGAAACATGCGTGGGCATCTTTTCTGAGTAGTCTGCCAGCCCAAGCACAAAAATCAGACCAGATTAAAAAGTTGCTAGTGCTGATACACACCTGTGTACTATACGCAAGTTCAGAAGAGATCTTTGAGCAAACTATTTATCAGAGATGTCACATCAAGTCTGCAATGATGGGCCACTCCAAAACTGAAGATATGATAAGTTATGGCACTCTTATTGTAGACTCACAGACTGTGCAGAGTGACGTGTTTGCAAAGGATGAACCAAGGTCACCAGGAGTGCTAAGAGAGCCGGGTGACAAAAAAGACTAAACCAGCTCAACTGTTTATGGGGTGACAGATCAGATTGTCACACGATAGGTTGTGCCCAGCAAAGTTATTATCAAGGAGTTGAGCATCTTTGTATTTGGAAAGTAAAAATAAATTATGATAAACTTAACTTTATTATTATAAACAAATGAACAATGTAAATGCAAACGTATAACAGTGGTATGTAGCACAACGTATAACTGGATTTACACTATCTTGATATCAAATGGGTTTTAGAAGGATTTCTTGTATGTAATGCTACTGGATATCAAAAAGAAGAAGAAAATTAATTTAAAACAGGGAAGAACTAATATCATCTTATGACTAAGAAAATAGCTGTGTAGAGTATGTCCATCTGAACAAATGGCAGGTATGTGCTTCTGCTTCCAAGAAGATCTGTACTCTCTGATTGCACTGTGTGTCAGATAAGACACCATGAGGGACAGAAGAGCTCCTTATGTTCAGTTTCACTCCTACAGACTTTAGCTTGAGATGATACCATGTGTTGCCACTTGGTTTCATGTGCACACCAATCTCTCCAGATTTCCTGTGGACCTGGATAGCTTTTGCTATTGCTGTGTTGGTCCCAGTATGGTAGCATCTCGGTGTCACTTGTAGTGTTTAGGCACTTGTACCTCTAGGGTTAATGAAGCATGTGGCTTCTGGAGGATAGAGGAAGAGTGGTACTTCTTGGTGATGATCCTACAGCATTTGTCCCGTGGAGACATTTCTCCACAGAAGACCGACTCATTGAATGGTCTATTCCTAACATCCTGAGATAAGGAAGCATAGAACTGGGTGGTGTACCCCAGCTCAACCCTGGGAATTTGAGACTGCAAGTTGCAAGAACAGGGTTTCTTTGCTTAACAGTGCTTAAGCAGCTATGCTTTACCCTGCGCTTACAAAAGTGAACTTGCTTCATGAAGTCTGGGTGACAGCAGCCAGTAGTCTGAAAAAATCTGGTGTAGACTAGATGCGTTATGTTAGCTGATGTGATCTGGTTTAGGTGGCTTGTGGCCAATGAAAAGGTTATAGGACAAAGAGTTGACTTACAGTGGTGCATTTTCTGCCATCCCTCATGAGTATGTTGTCCCTCTTCTTGGCCTTCTGGTGGAATAGAAGCATTGAAAACCTCTCATACAGCTGAAGCTCATTCCATGAGGTCAGTAAAGCAGATGGGCTGCCCAGAGGGGTTACACAACACAGCTGGAGCAAGCCCTAAGCCATCTAATTTGCTCTCACAGACAACTCTGCTTTGAGCAGGGTCTTGGGCTAGAGACCTCCTTCAGGTTGGCAGGATCCTAGGATTCTACATCATGATCACATCTTTATCAAGGGATCCCAATTTACCACTTTCCAGCTCCTGACTCCTGGACACACTCCTATGTCCTGATGGCATGTCTGGATTACAGGTGGTATTCACCAACTCCTCATCAGCCTGGTTTCCTTTGGAATGAGGGAGATGTGGTGTACTCTAGTAGGTCTCCTGGTCTAGATAATGCAGGAGCTTTAGGGACACAGGAATCTTTTGTGGGGAGAAGCACCCAGAAGTGCTCAGCACCCTCAAAGGATCTTCAGAAAGCCCTCATGAGCAGTCATTGCCTGCTCAGTGCGGTGCACTGTTAACTCCACAGCTGCCTGGAGTGAAGGTCATTTGCTGAGGCTGAATCTGTCACCCTCGGCCATAGCAGGTCTCCTGGCAGTTCAGCCTGCAAGGCCCCCTGGGAAGCAACCTCCATTGATTCACCAGCAGGAGAAGACAGTTGCTACCTGTGAGTGCTTGTGAAGATTAGGAAGGCCTCACACGTCAAGTGGGAACAGACAATGCTCTGTTCTTTCATCCAAATGACGGTCTCAGGCATCTGAGGCTTATCTCTAATGCATTTTCTCCTGCCCCTGAGTCCCTCACCCTGGCTACCTCCCATCCTCTGGCTGCTGGGCTCCAGTGCTCCTGCAGAAAGCTGCAGCCCGTTTAAATCAATTCTGACACCCAACACCTCTCTGTTTTTTCAGCCTGCCTGCCCCAAATATTTCCCTCCAGCCCTGACAGAACAGGTATTCACAGGGCAGCTCCAGAATAACAAGTTTCCATTTTTGAGACGGTTGTATGGGGAGCTTTGTGGTGTGGCAGCCGGCCAATGGGTGATCATTTAGCCAGGGGAGCTCACTACTGGGTAGTTAATTTGACATGCAGAACAGAGTGGTTAGGCTCTCTCCAAAGTCCAGTCTAACACTTCTGAGTTCCCAGTATTAAATTATACCTGACATGCAACTCCAAAATATCGGCACTTGACTGCAAACCTTGACTTCAGTGAGGCTGATCAGCCCAGCAGCGGCTCATTTGCTCTGACACAATCAATTTTCTCCAGAGGACTGTGGGACCATTAGCTGCTTTAGAGAGAGACGCGAGTTGCACTAGGCTCTCCACAACCTTTGCATCACTAAGCTGGAAAAAAAAAAATAATATGAAGACACAGTGGTGACAAATACTGGTGATGAACCAGTAGATATGAGGCTGGGAAGAGCAGGACCGCTTTCAGTAGTAACAGCCCAGGACTCTGAATTCACTCTTCTTCCAGGAAATAGAGCAAGTGTAGGAATAAGTACATGGTTGCAGAGATGGATTTCCACTTTACACATGCGCTTTCTCCATCTCGTTTAGGACTTGGACTGAATAATCGTTATCACCACATGGTAGCTATCAGGGGCTAGCTGACACATTATAAAAGGCTAATGTAGCCAATGCGCATTAGAGTCCTAGCCAGCACCTGAATTGTTTGCCAGAACACTTTTGAGATAGACTGTTCTTGTGGTATTTGTATCACTGGCAAGAAGCAGAAGTAAAGGAAATCTGGAAAACATTTCTCAGTGCAAAGAAAATCTGCAAAGTGTTGTGGAGTCTAGAGGAAGATAGATGGTACTGAAGTTCTGATTGCTTATTCAAATGGGTGTGGATCTTGGGAGCCTTTCGACCCTCAGACCAGTATTTCACACTTTCTGATTGTGTTAGCAGTTGCAGTGGGTTGGTCCTTTTTTTTCCCTGCAATTCTTTGGCCGCTCATCTTGCCCAAGGCCTGCGCTTTGGCACTGCTATCCCTCTAAGGAAACAGGAGGACTGTGCCTACTGAACTCAGCCACCTGACAATGAGAGGACAAATATTTAGATTATTAATAAAAAATGTATTCTTCTATTTCATGTGGCACTGGTCTTTCCTGCCTCAGTGCTGTCCGCAAACTGCATGCAGCATCCTGAGGTCTTTAAGGAACATTTGCTATCTGATTAGGGAGATGCATATTAGGATGACAACTGGAACATAAACTAAAATAGCCATAAAGGAAGCAGAACAGTCCCTTTGGGATAGATTTCTATTGCCATTCATATAAGTCTTTCACACAGAGCTAATGGTGAGAAGTGCTATAACATGACTACTAGAACCCTGCAACAGCAAATGGAGAAAAAAAATTACTCTACATAAATACAGTTGGAATCTGTAACATCCATTCACCAGAAAATTCTGATATTTCAAAATATTTTTCATCCTGATGGATAGATGACAAAACTATTATGATTTTCTAGCACATCACAAGTACTGAGACATCTTGACTGACCTCTGACTGGCATTTCTTACTGAGATGAAGTTTTTCAACAAATGTAAACTGTGGCTGGTTTATGAAAAAAACTGAACTGGAATGTTTCCACAGCAAGGGTCAGTTCAGCTTTTTTCCAAGTCCCCAGGAGGTGTGATGGACCTCCTGGGACCCTCTGTGTCCCCTGCATCCTTTGTGGGCAAGGGTCTGAGTTGAGCTTCCTCTTGCTGTTGCTCTACCATGATTCTGTCAGGCTTTTTTATTTTGGTGAAAAAATACTTGATTGATTTGAATTGCTTCTCTTACTTTTGGGAATATTTGCATTTTCTCCCCTGCCTGGGCAAAGAGAAACTTGTCAAATATCTCAAGAAAATTTTGTGGGAAAGCTGATGCAAAATCACTTTATTCAGTTGTGTGGAAAGAAGTGTATTTATCGTGTAAAATCCTGTGGTCAGATAACTTTCAATGAGAAATATGAGCCTGGGACTCCTTCAATTCATGCTTGATAAAAAAGGGTTGAATATATTTTTGTCTTTTTTTCTTCAATTTCTACTCACTTCATTAGAAATTTACAGTAGAAAATTATGTCTTTACACCTTTTGCCTGGAAAACCCAATGGACTACTGGATAATTAGTAAGACTGTGTATTTACAAACACGCAAAAAACCTGAGTAAGCAGGAATGGAAGGAAATTCTAATGAAACTGCTAAAAATGAGGTGTGGCAGAATATAAGGAGGAAAGAGGGAAGCAAATGCACGAGGCCCAAGGGTAAGAGGATGCCAGACAAGAATGGTGGTGCATCCACATATGCTCCAGGCAGGAAATACACGTATTTTGCAAGAAGACTGTCAAGTGCCATGCTGAGAATTCCCACCACTCAGCCCCTTTTGATCCCACAGAGCACACACAGCTCGGCCACAGGGTATCCAGTGATTTTGAATATTTTGTTGTCATCTCCCCGAAAAGCGATCCCTGAAGTCTCCAGCCTCCGTCCCAGGCTTGTGTAGCCACATTTATAGCAGAGTCCATGAGGAGTACTGGAGCAGACCCTCATCCCTTCACATGGGGATGTACTCATGGCTTCTTGTACTCATTTTAGGACTTTATAATAATGTTGTGATCATAACTGCGTTAGTCCGAGGTCAGTGTTTCTCACCTTTGCAGGGAGGCTGCTTCAGAACCAGGTCTTTCTTCTTGTCTCAGACATTTGAATGGTCACCTTCAGCTTTCTCTGTTCATTTCCACAGACAATATCCCATACCTTGGGATCTTCCAGCTGCTATGAAGCTTAAACAGAACTGGATTTCCCAGCAGGAGACAGTTAATACCTCTAGTTCGTAACAGAGCTATATTTGTAAGGTAAGTAAAGGGTGAGAAGGTGATGTTTGGAAGCAGCAACCTTGTTTGTCCCCTGTTTTAAGCTGTGGCGGCAGCTGAAAGAGTCATTAGAATGAACACTAGAATGAACACTAGAATAGAACACTTGTTCTATAACATCTTCTCTTAGGATGTGAATTAAATGCCCCAGCACGGTGGGAGTTGGGCTCTTGCTTTGCTGTTCTGCTACTGTGTCTTACCAGGCCCGCAAAAAAAAAATATTTAAGTGGTCAGAAAACCCAGGAGGGAAACAGGAGCTACCTGTGCCCTAAATGACTGTCTGCAAGTGCCACATGGGTCCCCTGCTGGGTGCTAAGTGACCACGGAAATGCACACCATGGTCACACCAAGTGGGAGCTGAGAAGTTGAGGAGTGCTGTGCTGACATGGCCCTTACCCTGTGTGGCTGGAGGCATTTGACACCTACTCTTAAAGCTTTTGTTCTAAGCAGATCACCTTTCTGGGAGGTTGCTTTGTCACTGCCAAATATGAGGGGACATGGTACTGAGTGATAGACCTCAGTTATCTTTTAATTCCCTGCAACATGCGTAAATCTGTCAGACTGTGGACCATGGAGGTTAGTAGAAGAGTTGGTGTTCAGATGGTGGTGGAAGAGCTGTCTACTTTCAGATGAAGTGCTTTTAATGAGACATTTTGGGAGCTAGCTCTTCTCGGCGTTTCCTATCATCTCATGACCTACCGCTTTCTTTTTCCTCCTGATCAGTTTAATTTGAACATTAGTGTTTGCACCTTAACCTCCCAGTCTGCAGAGAGCGGGGAGAGGACATGCATCTGAGTAAAACGCCAGCAGTGGCTGATGCCATAAATCAGAGGGATTTTAGAATCTGATGACAAACCAAATTCCTGTCAGAAAAGAGCAGATCTGACCCCTCCCAAACTGTCATCGAAGCCGGGCCATAAAAATCACAGCTGTCACCAAAGCATGCCGGGCCTCTGGGGGACATGCCATCCTGGGGACTCATCTGCTGCCTCCACGGCCAAATTCCAAGCCCTCAGGCACATTCCACTTGACATTTTGTCACATCTCTTGCTGGTGCATCTGTTCAGGGGCATTAACTCTTCCTAAATCACTTTATCCCTTTTTTTTTTTTGGCTTAGAAAAAACAAGGCTATAGGAGATGTAGAGGTCTGAGCAGTGGTCTATAGCACGAAACAGAGTCCATATGTTTAAGAATTGGCAGCCTTCGAGGTAACTAACCCTGTAGGCTGTATTGTATTGTTACAATAATAGCAACAAAAATAAAACCTGTGTTCACATAAACTTCACAAAATTATTTTAACTCAGATTCGTACATCCACAATAATAGGAAATCTTCCCAGTTGTGTCCCCTTGAGCTTTGGCCACAGACAGAGATCTGTTTCCAAAGAAGATGGGTGAGTGTGAAGTCAGACCATGATGGCTATGGTTGACCTGAGATGACTGTACACTCAGTAGTAGCATGTAAAGGTAAAGACATTGACGCACCTTTCTCAAACCAGTTGATGTGGTACAAGTTCTAAGATGCCTCCGTGTGCATGAATGAAAGGAATATTTCTCTGTTCCACCTATGCATAAGATGATAACCAAACTGGGTGACATCAATCCTAGAGCCTAAATACTAGTAGTCCTTACAACTAGGATGGGGTAAGTCTTACAACACGGACATTAAAATTCACAGATTCAACTTGTCCAGCAAGGATAGAAGCAGAGAGACTGTGCCTCCAGACATCAAAGAGGGTGTACTGTACTGAAGAGTCACTGTTGTTTCAGAATCACAAAAGTTGGACGTATGTGGGCTAAAAGTCTAACCAGTTTCGCTGAGGATAGGGAATGACAGACATCTGGCTGAGAAGAACCTGGGGAGAGTATTTGCTGGACCTCTCGTGTTACTAGTGACAAAACTTCTAAGAGTTTCTAAAAATAATAGGTGGTAATTTCTTTACACACACACACAGTGTCCTGCATCTGGGATGAGGTAGCTCAGTACCAACTCTTGTGCTGTTCAGTTTCCAGCATAAGAGCCAACAGTTTGCAAGGCAATGGCTCAGAGAAAGTCACATGTATCAAAGTTCTCAGTAAAAAAATGATCTCCCTTTGCCCTCAGTATGCTGAAAACCCCTTTGATTCTGTATAACTCTTTAAACGAGTAACAGCTGAAAGCAAATACGGTTCATTGGGATTTCCTTCTAGCTCCCTGCAAGTATCAGAAGGGAGGTTTTCCTCAGTGTCCAGCCATCCAGACATGTTCTGGTGTGCATTCTGGCTTTTGGGGAAAGAAAGAATGTTTACTTTCTTGCTTTGCTTTTCCTGAGGCCTGAGAAATTACCTAAAGTCAAAGCTTTTTGAGTGGTAGCTGATCTGTGCTCCAAAGCGCTTCTGCTGTAGATGCCTGGAGATGAAATCCTGTGCCGCTTTGCTCAAAGTCACAGTCCCTGACTTACTTGAGGTGCAGATGGGGCTTCCCCAAGATCACACTGGCATCAATTTGGAGGGGTTTTCACCTTCTTCTGCAGTACATAGTGCATTTTTTTTGCTGGGCTGTTGGTTGTGTTCAAGGATCACTTCCCCACATCTGCAGGGATATGGGCAGAGGGCTTGTCATTGTTGGAGGCTTCTGCTGTGCCTTGTCCTTGGCTTTGGTCAGGTTTTGGTCTTGGAACTTAATGTAAAAGTAGCTGGGCAACATGTGTATCACAAGTCAGTAATACACAGGAGGTCTCAGCAGACAGCCTGGTGGGCCCTTATTCCCTGTGAATCTCTGAAAATACTTTCAAGAGTAACTTGAGAAGGTTCTGAACAATTAGTAAAATTAAACATTTTAAGGTCCACAGACCGGGTACGTTTTACCAGAAAGCTTAAAAGAGACTTGCTGAAGAGAGCTCTATTCCTGGTGATATTTCACATGTCCTGGATTCTGAGACAATTCCAGATGACTGAAAAAAAAGAAGTTAGTTGTTGTTCCTGTGTTCAAGAGGATAAATGGGATTGCTCAGGCAAACACAGGCACATTAGCCTGGCACCAATCCCAGGGAAAATTATAGAAAGACTCACAGGAGACATGACTGGTAAAGAATTAGAGGATACTGATGCAATTAAAGACCATTGGTGCAATAATATGGAGAGCAGATCTTGTTGGAAAAAATTAAGATCTCCTTTTAGAGAGTGATTACAACGTGACTGATAAAAGTATGTTTGTTGGCCAAAGGACTTGATTTTGTGCAATGACTTTCTGATGTAACCGTCAGCTTGTACAACTGTCTAGGCTGTGCTTGTTGGTGAAGAATCTTCCACGGAACCTTTTTTTTTTCTTTCTTTCTCTCTTTTTTTTTTTTTTTAATGGGAGCTTGTTTTATGTAGGATTTTTCCCATTTGGAGAATTGAAACCATATGTTTTGGGTTTGGTGTATATTGAAATATTTCAGTTTGCTAAATGGAAGAAAAGCTGTACTGGCCCATGATACTGCAAAATCCAATCACAAATTTAGGTGTAATATGCACATGTATTTTGCTATTCCATCCTAGGAATAGGCTTTTTGGTGGGGTTAAATGTCCATGAAATATTCTTGTGTCCATCCTGGACTGACCGCAGCTCTGTCTGAAATCCCATTCTTTGTGGGGAAACCATGAGCACAAACCTGGACAATTTCAGGGTTATCAATCTACAACCAAATCACCAATCAGTGAGACCAGTTGCACTACTGCTATGAGTTATGACAGCAGTGCACAATGCTTATGTGGGTTTATAACATCTTCTTTGCTTGCACACAGCTTTGTACTGGCTCGGGCAGCCTCTACCCTGCAGAGCCCCGGAGGTCTCACCTCTGGCAGCATATGCCATGTGGTGGATAGGTCAGAATACTCTGGTCCTACATAGCACAGTGGAAGGAGATCAGTGCAGGCATCCTTCCCCATTAGCTTGAAGTTTGGTCTTTAACTCCCTTATGTTTTGTTGCTTTCAAAGGGAAAAAGAGAGCATAAGGGTCTTTATTCCTCTTCCTTCCCATTCCTCTCCTCTGTGGCTTTCTCAGCCTTCTCCCTGTGCCCAGCAACCCCCAGCGGTTCTTCCTTCCCTGTTCCCTAAGGTTCCTCCTTCCCAGAGTGTCCTTCCCCTTTTTCTCTCTTCCTTTGGTCCCTTTCATTCTCTCTCCTCGCCACCCCTTGTCTCCAGCCTTTCTACCCCACAGACTCCCAGCTGGCAGCTTTCCGCTTTCCACATTCCTCATCCTTGCTCCTGCTAGCCACTGAATTTTAACCTCTTGGAAACAATCTCTTCTCTCCCATATCCTTTAACCCGTTGCATCTGGAAGCTGGTGCTGACACAGCTGCAGCGGCAGAAGGGACCGCCAGCAAACTGCCCACTCCCATGGCTACCACTGCGGCCTCGCAGCTGTTACTCTGCTTCCCAGCTTCCAGGTTAAAGGGTGATTTTTTTCCTTTTTGGGGGTAGGATGGGGGTACTTTGAATCTTGCATCAGTTGCCATTCATTGGTTGTTTCTGAACTGCTCCAATCCAAAAGGAAAGGAAATCAAATGCAACTGTGTTGATCCTGGATTTGCCACTTTTATCCTTCAAAAGAAATTTAAGAAGTTGGGCGCATATGGCAATGAAGAACCATCACAGAAAGCGATAGCATGTTGCATAGTAAATATTGACAGATATGCAGCAGATATCTGTCCCACTCCTTGCTTTTGCTCTCTCTCTTCCTCTCTTCATTCTTCTATCTCAACAGCCAGCCCTGTTTCTGCTTTCTTCCATCTGGCAGCTCTCAGAATAATCTCACCCACCTGTTAAATGAGAGAACGTCAAGTTAAATTTACAGCAGGGCCTGGAAACAGGATGCTACAGAAAAGTATTTTAATTAAAATCCTCTAATTGAATGCATGCTTCCTTGTGAAAAGGGAGCTGCCAAGAAGGGCCTGATGTCACCACCTCTACCCCCATTTGCCACAAAAGGAGGGCAATTGAAACCAGCTCTCAAGGTGGAAAGAGGAAAGGGCATTTCCAGGGATTTTTCCAGGGTCAGCCTTGTAACGCTGTTAGGTGGTTCATGGGAGGTTTGCCCCTTTACCAGAATCAGAACTGAAGAGGGTACAGCAGCTCTGCTACTTCTGGTCAGGCATTTTGCAGAGCAACAAGCTGCCGTGTGTGCGTAAGGATGGGGCAATATCCTCGTGAAACCCGAACTCTGGATAGAAATCCAGCAAATATAAAGCCTGCCTCCGACGTGGAGATCACCACCACACAAACTCTCCTGGGAACGCTTCACGTTCCACTTTGCCAGGCAATCAAGTGGGATTTTAAGACCTGGTTTACTGCAGTTGCTGTAATAGATGCACGAATGGAGAGCAACGTTTTGATACGGAAAGGAAGATGGAAAGACGCAGCAAGAGACAAATATCTGGAGTTCCCGTTCGGAGAGTCTGGATGACCACGTCTGGTGCTTGTGGACAGGGCAGAGGACCCCCACCTGGACATACTGTCAGCCTGAGATCTGCTGCAGAATATAAAATGCAGTGTTAATATGTTAAACTGCAATTGTCCGGTAACTGCACAGCACGTGGAGAGAGGAATAACAGACTGGGTATGTTCAAACAAACAAGAGCAGGAGCCAGGAGGAAGTATTTGGGGAGAAGAGGGAATTAGCAAGTGCTGTAGAACTGCGTCACTGCAATGTAACTCTAACTCTTCTAAATACTATGCAAATCCATCGACACTATATACTTCCTGTAAGCATGAAACCTCTGACTTTTCTTTCCTTGTTAGACAGTAGTTAACTGTTACGAAAAGAGAGTTACGGAGAATAAAATGCACAGTACATGCCTCTATCTAAAGACATAGTAATAGTACTAACAATTCACGACATTCTGCAATATTTACAGGTTTTTCCATTAAGTTGCCCACAACACGCGGAGGGGAAGTTTGGCACCACGGCATTCCTACGCCTCCAGGCTGGTAAAGGTCATTTCCCGAGAGCCTCAGGTCACAGAGGAGAAAAGTTCCCGGCTCCCTCAGGTGTTTGCCAGCCCTCCTTCCTTGACAACAGAGAATCCTTTCATAAAACACATTCATTTTATGTTTCGATATTTTTGTGCTTCATTGGCCTATTTAGAAATTGGAAAATCTTACATCCCCTCTTGAGAAATCTGGCAGGCATGTTTGGCTCATGCTGGGAAAGCAAAACCACTGGCAAACCCTCCAGCCTTTGCTAAAATTTAAAAAGGACAGTCCAAGTGCTAAAGGCATTTTGAACACCCTTTGGGAATGCTGGGGACCTGAGCACAGAGAATTAATACCTAGGGAAGCACACTTTTTTTTCCCACAGCAAATTCTGGGGTGCAAGAGTGACTTCCAGACCAACAGTATGGCTCCCCAAAACAGTAGGTAGGTGAGGTTTTTAGGGTAATGGAGAATAGAGAAGCCAAGACTTTTGACCTTTCAGCTTTTTGAGTCTCACCTACACACTTGTCAAATGGAGAACAAGCTCAGCAGCAGCTCTGAGAAAGCATTGCTGAGTGCAGTAACAGTTTGCACACCAGGAGCCCCATTTGCCTATTCTTCAGCAATTTACGTCACCAAATGCGCTCTGGAAAATTCTCAAGCACTGCTTTGGTGATGAGGAGCAGAGCTGGTGGACCAGCTGACCAAGGCCAGTGCTGCAGATGTGGGGAGGCTGAGAGTAGGGACAGGGGTTGGAGAGAAGCTCTTAGGAAGACTTGGAAAAGAACTGCTGACAGAAGATCACTCTGCCAGGCAGAGCTCAAAATGGGTATTTGTATACACATGCAACCCAAGATAGTGGAAATGTCCCATAGATGCTTGCCATGTTTTTTAAAGAAACACCTGATGAAGATGCTCCACTGTATGAAGAACAATTCTAGTGCTGAATGCCCTTGAGAGACTGAAAGTTTCCATAACAACATTACTTCATAGCTGCATTAACCATAGTGCGCTACAAAAAGTATTAAATGAGCATGGAAGTAGGGTTCAGATCCTCAGCTCATAAAATACTTCTGTAGTTTGCAATATTTGCATTTTGCTTCCTGCTGAAAAATCTCAGGAGTTTGCAGGCATACAATGAAATATCAAGATTCTGCCTAAAATCCTTTAAGTAATCTACAGCATGACCAGTGTTCAGCCATTCGCTTAATTTGGACCATATGAACCTCATGAGTCATTTGCAAGCAATCAGAAGGTAACAGTTCAAGAGCAAGAGACGGCAAAATATAGCTAGTGCGGTACTACCAGCCTTGCACAGTGTACGCACAAAGTGCCAGGAATATCCAGTCCTGCCCAGTTGTTATCAGGCTGTTAAGCTGATATATAAAAGACAGTGAGAAGTGTTGTCACTTGCAGCAGGGATCAACAAGGCTGACTGAGCTCCAGAGCAGTGACTATAAGTAGGAGAGCCAGTCTCATTTTAAAGGAAGTTTTAAAAACAAAATAGAAGATAGGAAAGAAAGAAAAAAGCTGAGGTCCAGAGAGAGCGAGGCTGAAAGGAACCTCCCTGCAACCATTTAGTCTTTCCCTAACGCTCGCAGTGAGGAAAAGATAAATGTGACCAGTTGCAGAGACTGTACAAGACCAGGCTGCCCTTTCGATGAAGCAAACACTCACCTGGTTCAGGTAGTGCCCAGCTGAGGAACCATCTGCGAGGGGAGGTGAGTTAGGTCAATGGATGGCTGTTTTGGGTCTCCTGTTAAAGCTCAGCCCTGTGCTGCAGTTGACCTAGAAAAGCAGGGAGGGGTGGCAATGAAAGGGCTTCCAGTCGGTAGATGCTCATAAGAGACAAACAGTGCCAGCATGCGGTGATGCTATCTGGCTGCCTTCTTGTGGCTTTTGGCAGCCTCAGTAATTGCAGCCAGCGGCTGAGCAAGTCGTGGCGACGGAGCTCGCCATGCACTTCTCGAAGCTGTCACTCCAAGTTGGGTGTGAGGCCAGGCTGCGTGGCCAGAGCCCTGTGTGGGTGTGAGAAGCTGGCCCTGTCTTTTGTCAGCCTACGTCTGCTCTTTGGGGACACAGCTCCAATTTTTAATGCTGCCAGCCTGGTATGTCTCCCTGTTCCACTGACCGTTTTTAAGGAAAATGTTAATCACATGTATTAGTTACAAAGAAAAGACTGTAAAGTCCAAACCACTCAGGTTAGCAGCATTGTTACTGGCACACTCTGGAGCTTCAGGCACATCTGAGTCATTACCCTCAGCTAAATGAGTGTAGTATTTTTATTGAGGGAGCGTTGCATTTTGCAAATGTTAAGGCTTTTAATAGAAGAACCCGTCTAGTGCGAGTGCGTCTCTGGGGATACCACATTGACACGTATGAACTGCAAACCAGAGATATGGGTGCTCCACAAGACCCTGGTGAGGCCCTGGAAGTCACCCACATTGTGAATGATCTGTGTGACACCAATGAAGGGCTTGTTTGAAGATTAAAGTCTCCAGGTTGCATACAGCTGCAGCTGGATCTGTGCCCACGGCTAGAAGGTATCCAAGTGCTTGCACACTATGGGGTGCTTGAGGTCTGGAGAGTGCACAAGCGCTTTCCGTTGCTTAGCAGTTGCTCACCCTTCTCCCAGAAGTGGGTGTGAGCTCCAGAGCAGTGTGCTGGACCCATCATTCCCACCCTACAGCTTGTAGCCACCCTTCCTTCTGCGTGTCCAGGACCATGTCCCAGAGGAACTAGTTTTGGAAACCTGATAATGTAAGGGAGAATCCCAGGTGTTGTTCAAAGGAAAGATTTGACTCTTTCCCGAGCAAAAGAGACACAGAGCTGTAGTGAAAGCCTGCCTACGCTGGAAATTTTGTCACATACTGTAAGTTCCCAAATTACTTTGTTGACCAGCTGTCTGGAGCTGAGCTGTGTCACTGGGTCCTGGGAACACCTTCAGTTTTCTTTGTGCTTTTGATAAGTCATGGGTGCTCCCAATCCCATCAATGCCCTCAGCGACTTCTTTTCCAAGTTGGCTGTGTGCTCTGAACCCAGACTTGCTCCTTGACAGACATGGCCAAGAACAGGGAAGCAGCATGAGCCAGGGTGGGCTAAGCCTGCAGCTGAGTCAGACTGAACAATCCCAGCTCCTGGACTCACACTGTTCTCAACCAGTTCATTCCACCTCTCCGTTTCTCTCTTAGCTGAGTCTTACAGCATCAGCCCCAAAGAAAGGCAAGAATGGTGATTCACGGTGTTTCTGAAGTGCTATATAACTCTGAGGGACTGCACTGCATCCTCCACCACCACCAATGCTCCCATTTGTTGCCATTTGTCATAATCAGCTGGTAAGTGTGCCCAACCCTATGCTGAGCAGTCAAGCAGGAACAGGTAGCAAAAGAGTCCTCCCCACTTTTAGTAGAGCATTACTCCATTAAGGCTCGGTGTGCTCTAGAAAATGCATTCAAACTGGGATTTCTGGGAACAGATCCTCACCCTTCCTGGAAGCCCACTATGGGCAGCCTGTGCCAAACCTCTGCTAAAACTTGTCTACCTTGAGCCATTCACTGGGTTGTTTGAGCCCACAGCTAGTCAAGGGAAGGGAAGATACCCCACCCCAGGCACTACTAATCCAAGAGTCAGTACCATGCCTGCAGCACCTTCTCCAAATCAACTTTGCACTGACATTGGTTTAAGCATCATGTAATAAACACATGGTTTTCATTGCTTTCACCTATTTCTTCATTTTAGTGCCCAAAGGGACATTTTCCCAACTCTTGACTTATATGTGGTTGTTTCAAGCTCAACATACAGCTGTCAATCCTACATAAAACATGGGCTTCATTTCCTGCTCTTTCCCATCCTGGAGAGGGATGGGAGGAGAAGGAGGGACTTTTCCCCCTCTCCTGCTGCATCCCTCCCAACCTCTCCGAGGCTCTTCCCTTGCCTTTCTCACAATTTTCCATACTGCTGTGCCCCCCGCCTCTCCTCTGCAGCTTTTTGCCATTCACATCCTCGCTCTGGGCCACTTTGCCCTCTCTTCTCACTACAACTCACATTTCTCTGTGCTCCCTTCAAGCTCAGCCACGTCACATGCATTGCTTTTGGCCTCTTCCCTCCTGTACCCTGGACTCTCTTGTGTGTCCCCAGGCTGTGACCTTAGCTATCTACAGCCCCCCATGTCGCTCTCACTCCCTACCCCTGGTCCCCAGGCTCTCCTTAATTCCCTGCCTGGCTTTATTAGAAGCTGCCCCTTCCCTCTGCCTTTCTGGGCTCATTCTCCTCTAGCTATAAGTGGCCTGCCAGCCTCTTAGAGGCTTTCATTTCCAGGAGCATCCAGCTGGTGAAAGACTATTGACATACTGGCTGAGGACTGGCTCAATCCAAAGTTACCGGAAGTGACTGCTCTGTTGGTCAAGAGTCTGACAGAAAACATTGGAAGATGGAGCTGTTTTGGGTACTGTTGATTTATTTCAGCAGATCCTGAGGGAAAAATATCAATATCGGATAATTCAAGACTCATTAGACATGGTCCTCTCTCTTGTTCTTTTCTTGGGCTCCCTGCTTTCTCCCAAAGGTTGTTCAGCCTTTCCTCTGTCCTCAGTGACATTTGCTTTTCTTTTTTCTTACGACTTTTTTTTCCCCTGGTGTTCAGGTTATAATGAGGGGTAAATTAATTAAATTGAAAACAAATGAAAAATAATAAGTCTCAAAAAATACCCTGAAAGCAACATCCAATCACAAGCATAGAAAAAGCTGATGTTAAAGTGACTGTACAAATCACGGAAAAAGACTCAAAACCAAGTTACATGTGAAACTGCAAACAGGGTGGATGAGGGAGCAAATGGAAAATGCATGACAAATCCACATGAAGTGTCCCAGACAGCTTTTGTCTGCACAGAAATGGTTTTATGGGATTCTCTGCAGAAAAGGGAACAAAAAAATTAAGGAGTTGGGTTCAAAAGATCAAGTTGCATTTTCATTGATCTCAGACTTGTAAGAGCTGCCCCATCAATCACAGTTGTTTAAAAAATTCCTATTAATGGCCTCAAGTGCTGGGGCTGCCCATATGGTTCATCTTTGTAACATTTGGGCATCTCCCTGGGAGCAGTGTGAGATCTGTCAGTGTCAGAGCCAGACACTCTGCGCTCATCCCTTCATTCCCGCAAGTGGTGTAAGGAAAATAACTATCACCACAAGACTGAGGAGCTCCATCTGATCCAGGACAAAAGTAGCAGCAGAAGATGAGAAAAGAATAAGAAACAGATGATTTTGGTTTCAGAGATACTGGGGACAATTGCAGACCGGGGTAAAAATCCCAGTGCGTAGTCCAGGAAGTATATGGGACAGCTTCAAGCCAAGGTGCTGCATGGCATTGCACAGAAATAACCACCTGTTTGCTCTTAAGGAGCTGAGAAGAACATGGTTGGTGGAGGTTTTCAGACAGGAAAGGAAAATTAAGAGTAGAATCCCCTAACATTACACTGAATGATGTGATTAACACCATGGTAAGCTGGAAGTCTTGTCAGATACAGCTCGAGCATGTCTTGTCCTGAGTAACACAGTCAGCATGGTGGTAAATCACTAAATGGTGATTTTTAGACAGAGCTTTGTAGGTCTACTGACAGGAGCTGTGCTCCTCAATGGTAGCTGACTCATGTCCATGGGCAGCAGACTGGCTTTTACCGAGCTGAACACTTTGGCTGCAGGCTTTGGCATATGGACATTCATATGAGTAGGGACAGAATATTAGGAATGTGCTTAATGTGGAGTACGTGTTTAAGACTTTCCCTTGTTTCAGAGGACTATCCCATCTAGCCAGCCTGACTCCATGCCCTTAATGCCATCAGTTTTCCTTGGAGACAATTCAGATCCAGAGCCAAAATTCAACAAACAAATCTGTCTCTCTAATGGGCACAATACTATTTTTTTTTAATAAGTTCACCTCCTTTCTTGCATTGGGGAAATTGTCATGAGGACACATTTTTGAACTGGGTCTTCAACTCAAGTCCACATTGGACTTATGTAGCAGTAAAACAATTCAGAAATGCACACTGAAAATAATTGTGCTGCATCCTGACTTTGGTAAGAGTTAGAGCATTCACTTTGCCATTGTTGTCTCAGAAGCTGAGTTGAGTCATCAGAGGGATGAAACACAGCTCCTACGAGGAAAGGCTGAGAGAGTTGGGGTTGTTCAGCCTGGAGAAGAGAAGACTCCAGNTCCGGGGAGACCTTATTGCGGCCTTTCAGTACTTAAAGGGGGCTTATAAGAAAGATGGGGACAAACTTTTTAGTAGGGTCTGTTGTGATAGGACAAGGAGTAATGGTTTTAAACTAAAAGAGGGTAGATTTAGACTAGATATAAGGAAGAAATTTTTTACTCTGAGGGTGGTGAGGCACTGGAACAGGTTGCCCAGAGAGGTGGTAGATGCTCCATCCCTGGAAACATTCAAGGTCAGGTTGGATGGGGCTCTGAGCAACCTGATCTAGTTGAAGATGTCCCTGCTCATTGCAGGGGGTTGGACTAGATGACTTTTAACGGTCCCTTCCAACCCAAACTATTCTATGATTCTATGATAGTGTAGTTGGACGGGTTTTAGAACCTGAAATAAACACCAGGGACCAGCAGAATGCTGCTTTAACTGTTAAGCTTTAAATGTGAGCAGTGTCTGTTAACATATTTGTTCACCACTCTACTCTTATTGAAATGGAATGAAGCTGCGTCAGGGGAAGTTCAGACTGGACATCAGGAAAAAAAGTTCTTCACTGAGAGGGTGGTTGGTCACTAGAACAGGCTCCCCAGGGAAGTGGTCACAGCATCAAGCTGTTAGAGTTCAAGGACTGTCTGGAAGATGCTCTTAGTCATATGGTTTAGTTTTAGGTCATCCTGAGAGGAGCAGGGAGTCAGACTTGATGCTCTTTATGTTCTCTCAACTCAAGATATTCTACAATTCTGAGTTGTGACAGAGCAAGTAGGAGCCATCAATAGGGCCAGGGGGTCCTTTGAGTTTGCAGGGTCTTTCTGCAGAGAAATCTGCAAGGGGACAAGAATATTTACAATCCCTACTTCCCTCGTGCTCTCAGCTTGCCCCTAAATGGGTCACAATTTATTAAAAAAGGGGAAACATCTGCAGCTAAACAAGGCCAATGAAGAGTGACCACTTCCTCTCCAGGTGGGCTGAGAGTTAAATGGGATGTGAAGCTTAGATGCTGCTCACACCAGGCCTGGGATGTACAAAGGTCCCGCCTCCTGAGGTCTGAGCAGAGGCAGGACAAGTAAGGCTGTGACAAAAGTCATTTGCCACAGGAGCAGGAATAGAGCTGAGACGTCAACGGTGTCAGCCCTCCCTCTTCAGAGAGCCAACCTGCTGCAGCAAAGTGCTTGCAAGCAGGACTAACCTTGCTGAAGTGGGGTCTGCTGCACCCCGCGTGTGCAGGGACCCTCTCCTGCTTCTCCTCCTCTGTACACACACACACATACATGCACCATTCCGTTACAATCAAGCTGTTTACAAGCAACAATGCTGAATTTCAGTGCACATTCACTATTTCACACATTTTCATCTAGTCTCCTTTTTCTCAAATGCTTATGCATCAAATTCTTGAAGGGACAAGAAAGGCTGCCTGCATTTTCTGGATGTCTTTTTCTTGCTGGGTCTATAAAGTTTCTCTCTTTGTAGCTTTGAGAAACCACCGTGATTATTTTCTCTTGGCCAGTTTGATCCTGCTTTGTGCTCGCAGGAGCGAGAACCCTTTTTCTGGTGACTGCCTCAGGATCCCGGCAAGATGCCATAGTCTGTGAGATGAGAAATGGTGACCTCACGAATAGGGGGAGGGAAAAGAGGGGGCGAGACTGAATTTTTGGTTTTCGACGTTTAAATCCCATCAGGCTTTGTGTTTTCATTTCAAATTCTTTCCAAAATACTGTATCTATTTTCCTCCAAGATACTATGACCAAAATGACTTTATGCTTTGCCTCCATTGATTATTTTTCTAAATAGAAAGAAATTATTTGTCTTCAAAAGGATTTAAAACTCATCCAACAAAAAGCACCCAGAAATGAAGAAAAAATGGGAAGATGCGAATGTTGTAGAAGCAGGCAAGTCACAAAAGAGTTAAAGTTCCTTACACGTAGCCAAGTTAAACAAGACCTGGAGGGACACATGGTTCTCCCTCCAGCACCCCCTGAACTCTGGGGTGTGGGCTTGTGAAATGCCTGGGAGGCAAAGTTGGCCCCCATTGTGTCTTGTTTAATTTGGCTGCTTGAAGTATTCACTTTTTTTTNTTTTTTTTTTTTTTTTTTTTTCTTGTAATTTGGCTGTTCCTACAGCTCTCACACCTTCCTTTAACCTAAATGTCCTTTACATTTTCAACATGCCTTTTCCCCAGCCCTCCATACCATATTGTTTGGACAACGGTCTCTTTTTCTCTGTGCACCTACACGGGGCTGCTGGCACAGGGCTGTCTTTATCCGCATGCAGAGGGAGAGTAAAACCAAACTGAAGAGCACCGTCGGCACAAGTACTGTGTTTCCAGGGGTGCACTTTTCAGCTCTGCGTGCCGGTAAGGAGCTGGCAAGTATGCCCTGGAGATT
Organism: Anarhynchus alexandrinus; assembly: GCA_008711295.1. Taxonomy (NCBI): domain Eukaryota; kingdom Metazoa; phylum Chordata; class Aves; order Charadriiformes; family Charadriidae; genus Anarhynchus; species Anarhynchus alexandrinus. Next base: position 1,939,604 of record VUYV01000166.1, on the reverse strand, counting down.
TCTGCTGGCCAGCAGCAGGACTGCTCCGGAGCAGCACGCAACGGTCAAGTTTTCCTGCCTGTGCAACCCACAGCCTTTGCAGCCTCAGCTGGAAACTCTTTCACCACCGCTTTGCCACGGGTCGGTGATAAACTACTAAGCTTGGTCCCACTAAGCCTGCGCGTCTGGGTGATGTTGCAACAGCGATATGAGAAATACAGCTCAGACGACCTACGCTTGGTGGTGTCGGTCATCACACAGCGCGCTCTTCCTCCCATCTGACTTAAATTTTGAAAGTATAAATCGAGCAACGTTACCTTTAGTACAGTACCAAATTGGCAAAGACGAGGTCTTTGTCATCACTTCTACTAGTGATTATAGTTTTACAATAAACAGAGCAGAGAACGGTGTAGGGAATGCACGGCCAAGGGAGAGTCTTTTGTTCAGTTTACTGTCTGTAAAATGGGGCTATGCTGCCTTGACCATAACTATGTACAGGAATTACATAGTTATTCTCTAACTGCCTTGGACATGGAAAGCAGAGGATAAATTTTCAAGTACTAGCACAAAGAGGAGGTTGTAGGTATTTTTCTGGCTATAGAAAGCAGAAAAAGGTCTCTTAAAAATTAATCAACATAAAATAGAATTCAGTGGAAAATCTGAAATTATGTTTTGTTGCTATATGAAAGTCTTTTTTTAGACATAAATGCCCAACAAGTTTGCTAAAAAGCAGCCAGCCTATTCTCACACTGAAGGAGATTATTCTTCACGTGCAGCATTAGAAATGCGTTCACCCTAAAGTATGTACCTGTCTGAAAGGACAAGGCCCAAAGTGAGTGAGAAAAATGCAGGAAGGGAAGAAATGCCAGCTGTTGAGACCGGAGCAGAAGGTTGTGGGAGCACATCCATCCACGTCACTGCAGACTCTTTCAGTGGCCGCTGGGTCACTGCGTCCATGTCTGGGGACAGTATTGAGGGCAGAACTTATATTCTTTCCTCTGTACACCACCAAAATAGTCCTAGAAGAGAGGTTCCTGCTGCAACACCTCTTCGGGGATTGAACACCAGCAGCCAATAACATTTTTCTTTCTGTTATTGCTATGCAAAAAAAAAAAAAAAAAAAAAAAGGCGCTCCAGAAGGAAATCTGAAAAAGTGTAGTGAGAAGCCAGGGAAGGCAGGAAGTGGAAATGGATGGCCGGACACTGTGGGATTGTTACAGGCAGCTCTGGTTCAGTGAGATTTCCTAGGTTGCCGCTTTGCTGGTCTGGGAGATACATTGCAAGATGATATTTAGAAATCATAAATAATCTCATTATATTGCAGCTGTTAGCATTCTGGGAAACGTGGATAAAAGTAGTGGAGAACTGAATTAAAGAACCCCCCAGTGGCACAATTGTGGCAGCAGCTGAAGGGAGAAAAAAAACATAGATATTATGGATGGATGAACCTTGAGAATTTTTTAGGTTTGGATTCAAGCTCAATTGAAATTGTGAACTCCCTGCTTGCCTTGTAGGGGCAACTCATGGATGCTGTATGTTTCTCCTTCTGTTGTAAAACTGTTGAACTTAGAAATGGAAAATAGCATTAGCACTGGGCATCTAGGCCACAGCCCACCCAGGACTGCTCCCGCAGGACTTTCCCAAGTCTTAGAGCTGTGTCTCTGTTCCACAGCTGAATTCAGCTTGTCAAGCTACTTTGCTTGGTATTCCCCTTGAATTTGCCTTTTCTAGCTCTATCTTCTCTTCGCAACTTGTTGTATGTGGTGAAAAGCAAATCATTGCTGAAACTCAGTGTCAAGGGCTGTCAAACTGCCCTGAACATAGGTGACATTGATTTGTAGATGGCTATGCCTGCATTTCATAGATATTGTTCATTGATGCCAATACAATGAACATTGACTAGTCCTTCAGCTTAGACCTGAAAGAGATGGACATTGGCAGATCCCTTCATATCAGGTATCACAGCACACTCATACAGTCACAAGGTGAATATGACTTGGATATTAGAAAGGAGAAGGCAAAGAACTAAGGCCATATGACAGCTAAGCTTTGCTCCCCTTCTTTTTACTATTTATAAGCCTTAGTTGACAGCTTGAACTATGGTGACACTAGACAGATCCTTCTGGCCTTATATTTCTCCCATGCCATTACAGAACAACCCCACCATGTCCTGTGTGGTGGAACATACAGACCCCAGAATTATTTAGTTCCCCAGTTTGGATTTGTGCATGAGTAGACCTGAGACAGGAGCCAGGGTCTTCATTTTTCAACAGAAACCAAGTATGATAAATCAAGAATCACTATTAGACAGGTTTTTTAATTCTAGACATTCTTTGAATCAGATCATTTCCTTCCCAGATCATGGCAGTGATGGAGAATGTCTCCCAAGTCCCCTGTTACAGGGTGTCGTGGTTTAGGCCAAATCGGCTACTGGGGACCTAGGGGACCCCAGATGGGACCGACAGATGCTCCCCTCTACCCCTCTTCAAAGAGAGAGGCAGAGGAGGAAAAAGAGACTTATGAGTTTAGAAGGAACTAAACTACTTTAATGAAATAGTAATAATAAAATAAAAAGAAATAATGAAAAATATATACAAAACCGTATCAAGCTCCCGAGACGACAATCACGACACCAGCTGGCACTGGGCCAGTCCCAGACTGGACTCGGTGAGGGACGGGAACTGGATTCCGGATCTGGATTCAGGATCGGGATCACAGGCAGAAGAACGGAGTCCTCCTCAGACGTCGGCCATTGAAGGAAGAGCCAGCTGACCCTTTGATCCCTCAGCTCTTATACTGAGCAGATGGGATGGAATACCCTGTTGGTCAGTTTTGGGTCACCTGTCCTGTCCGCTCCTCCCTGCACGTGGGACCCCACTATGCTTTTTCGCTTCCGACCTTCCAACGGGGCAAACAACAAAGTTGGTTGGCCTTGGGTGCTATAGCAATAAGTATAAGCAAGAGCCTCTCTGCATACCATGCCTGGGCATCAGCTATAAACATTGGTCTTATCACTCTGAGAGAGTGAACATTGTCTGCAAAATATGCTGTTAATTTCAGTAGTTAGAAGAGGCCCAGCTAAGAAGCGAAGTTACTGAACAAAATTGGTTCTGTTTTACCTCAAACCAGGACACAGGGATAGACAGCTGAGATAAGTCCTAACACTTCATGGTGTTTGTGTCACCCTAAGTAAAGAAAGAACAATTAGGCATAGCATAAAACCGTTTATGCTAGTGTATAGACAATGTAACCAATTTTATGTGCTTTTAATTGTGAATGGTTAGTGATTAGCTGCCTGATACATTTAGTAGCCACAAACAGTGTATACAATAGTGTATACAGTGTAAATAACAAATGTAATACAGCACATTTCATGTTTAAGGAATGAATATATTATTCTGAGTTATTCACAGAACATCTTTACAGACTCTGTGTTGTCCCTTTTGCTATGTGTGCATGGCCAGTTCTTTCTTATTTTGGATGAGTGCACTTTATTTTTCATCTTTATGTAGATTTCTACAAGCTAGCTCAACCTCCTTTTACATAATCTTTTATTATTATTCACTTTTTTTCTCTCAGTTCAACAAATTTTTATGTTGGTTTTCTCTGGTCTTCTGTAAAACTTGACTTTGTAATGTTCACAGAGTTAGGAACTGGAGTATTTTATGGGTCCTACTACAGCTCTAGGGACTCGTGTAGACGAAGTGGAGGACTGTATAGAAGTGGAAGTGATTTTTATTTAGTTTTCTAACACACATGACACTGCCAATGCAGACATGGGACTCACAAGATCCAAAACATATGTCTCCAAGTATTCTGGGCAGAATCACTTGCATGCAAGGAGCGGTTGCCATCGAAACTTCACTTCATCTTCTGGCTTTCTTTTCACTTTTGATAATGCATTGGGTTTTGGATGGGTCTTTTGTATGTTTCAGGCATCACGGGTATTGAGCTTTCATCTTGGAATCTTGGTTAATTACCCATTGTAAATCTTGGGTGACATTGCTGCGCATTGTCTTCTTCCTCATTTTGGGAAGCCTGCTAGTCGAGCTTGGCTTCTTGTTGGGGGTTACAGTAAGAGAAATGGCACACGCAGTGTGCTGTAGTCTGGCTGCCATTCTCCCATTACTGGATTGCAGGTTTTCTGCTGTTGAGTGATCTGTGTTGTGATTTTGGTGAAAGCAACACATTCCTCAGTATTTACCAGTTTCAGTGCTGTGGATCATGTCCCTGGCTGTCAGTACAGGCCATTCTTGGAATTGTTGTTGTCATGTTCTTCTAATGCTTTTACACACACATCTGCATTCATACTGCTTTCTAACTAATCTTAATATTTCTGGATACAGACCTTTGCATAGCAACATAATATAAACCATGAGAGTACAGTGCTGGCCCTGGTTTGGATGGTTGGCAGGCTGTACTTAAGTTTATGCTGGGTTAATTGCACTGCAACTTGTTCCAGCTTTACTGGGAGAGGCAGATGCAGGTAACTACATCACGTCTCCAATCACTAGACCAAATTATCTATTTAATATAAGAAACTGACTGCAGTTTTCCTTTGTGCTTGTTCCAGGGCCAGTTACACCAGCTTAAAACGCAACTGTATTCATGTGCAATTACCTGACTGCACATTAAGGGAAATGTTATAAACCCCCAGTAGGAGAGGAACTCGAGGCCGTGTCACCCCTCCTGCCACTCCCTGGGCACCCTTGATTCTTACAAAGGAAGCACTGGGGAGGCGGTAGGTGCTGCAGCATTTCCCCAGGGCTGTCATCTGTGCAGTCTGGAGGGAAAAGCCCTTCCCAAGCACAGGCACCTTCACTGAGAATGACTACAGCCAGCCTGTCTTTTTGGCTGAACCAGCGTCACCCTAAGAGAAGGGCTGATGCTCTCTGCTCACTGCTCACAGCCCCACCTGGGCCAACGCTGTGTCTCTGCTGTACTGCTGCATCCAGTCAGCTGGAAAATAGTGCCCCGAGGTGTGTACAGTGCTGGATGCTCAAGGCGAGACATGGCTTAACAGCGCCCAGGATTGCTTGTGAAAACATCGGAGAGGAGCCCGCAGAAGTCACCCTATCTCAGCAGAGAAGGGCATTATCCAGCTGAATGTCAGAGCTTCCAAAATGCTCAACAAATTTAGAACATTACTGGAATAAGAACAGCATCTGTAGGAACTTCAACCAGTGTAAAATTATACAGGCTCCTAATCCTTCTCCCCCACAGCATGCAATGAGTTCCACATTGAGTCAGAAAAACAGCCGAGCTCAGTGCTCCAGAGATAGACTACTGCACAGTTAACCCTACAGTGGAGGTTTATCGCTCCTCCCTGAATCAGCCGATGCTGACCACTATCCAGCACAGAAGTCATGTTCGTCTCCGGGCTGTTGCAACAGGACAGCGTGCAGCCACGTGAACTGCTCTTTTCCAGTCTGGTCCTCCTTTTGGGCATGCTAGAATTATTGGGGATGTTTGTTGTAGAAAGGAGCTAATATTTAAAGAGGTGAGCTCTGTACACTGCTTCTGTCATTTGTGGTCATGTTACTCTTCTGGGGGTGATAAGCAACAGTTACTGACATGGCAAAGCAAGCCTTGAAAAGAGTTCCAGGGATTTTAGCTGTATTCTGTACATTTTCCTGGATAGCAATTACAGACAAATTAGAAGGAGTAGTCAGAAAACTGAGTGAGCTGCTTTTCCAGCAGAAGTTTTGTGGGTCAGCAGCAGGCTACACAAACCCCTCCTGGCTGACCAACAGGCAAGCGCTCAGAAACAGTCCCATCAGTGGACTCAAAACGCTGGGTTACAGACCTGGCCAAAGTGCCTGGTCCTGCAGGCTGCTTCTCTAAGGAAGAAAAAGCGCTGAAGGAGTCAGATGTTCCTTGGACGGGAACTGGCTTATTTATAGCAAATTACCCCTTGGCCGCACCAGCACACTCCGCACAACGTTCTGTCACTGCTTTTATAGCTGCGTGTCTAGAGCCTCTGAAGCATGTAGTTGGCATGCGTTCCGCTGCCCAGTCCTTCCGTGCACTTTCATGTTGTTGTTGTTTTGTTTAGAACGACGCCCAACAAGCAACATCCAGCAAAACTCATCTGCTAGTGCTGGTCTAACGTGGGATGTGTGCTCTGGGTCAATGCACCCAGTTGTGTTGGGGGAAAAAAAACCCTGAAAGTCTGAAAAAAAACCCTGAAAATCTGAACCCTTTTTTTTTTTTTAATGGCAAATGACTCTGTCAGCCCTCACCTACACCAGTAAAGCTTCACCCAGTATGCAACAAATCAGCCACACTAGCAGATCATCTGCTGTAATTTTTGCTGTAGTATATTTAACATAACGTCACGGGCTCTGTACCTTAATTGGTATTTATGTTTGTGCCCTGAGCATTTTGCTTTAGCACATCGTATTTACATTCCCTCCAAGAACAGTGTGTTGCACTGAAGTGCAATGTCCTGGTTTTGCTGAGTTGCACTGACTGTGGTCACGGTAATATTTATGTCCTGTGCCTGTCAGTGTGTTAAGGAATGAAGTTAAATAAACTTCACAAAGCTGACAACCCACTCTGATTATTTTTGCCACAGCCTTTTCACTCGTGTAACTAGTTTCCAGGTTTGCATTTGGAACAGCCTGTGCTACAAGATGAGGGATCTCCTATCATCGAGATTTACACTACCCTACCTGGCATTTGGATCGGGCTTCTAAAAAAGAGTACTTCTTCAGAGAGGTACCTGATGTTCCACCTTTTAAATTTGCAGCATCTGACTGGGAGATACAGAGCCTTCTCTTCTTCTGGACTGGAAGCCAGAAGCCTGCACGCGCTAATAGCAAATGGGTCAGTCCAGGAGTGGTAAAGACCCTCTGGTTTCTGCAGCTCTTGGTAGATCCTCTGGTGTCTAATAACATGCGTATACCAGATGAAACTTGGGGTGGGAGGATGTGCATGCAGGATACCTGTTCCTTGTGTGGCTTCTTTGAATGAGGAGATGTCACACAGTGGCCTTCCCTGCATTGGGAAAAATGAAAAAGGGCCCTGTCCTCCTCTCCTGTCTCTTCTAAAGAAACATGTGAGAACGTACATCTTTGTGACTGTAACCACACTATCAAAGCTGCTTAAACTTGGTCAAGGGGTTCAAATGTTTGTGGTGAAGTGGGGACGGAAGGAAGGGGAGAGGAACCACACAACTGCTGCCTCTGCCCCCCCACGCACATATGCTTTGCAAATGAACAATCAGAGAGCTCCTGGATGAGAGCATGACCATGCCAAGAGGGCTCTCAAGCCCTGTGGTTAGGGCAGTCACCCAAGGAAAGGGAGTTTTCTAGGGGTGGCTGCTGTGTGTACTGCAACCTGGGCTGCCCACCAGGAAAGCTGGTCCGAGCGGATCTCCCAGACTGGTCCCAGTGTATCAATCCCATTGCCGATCACCTCTTCGCTGGGAAGCCTCGTAAAAAGCAACAAATAGCTCACAGCCTTCTGTCCCTATACGGGGGTGGTGGTGGGAGAAGAGCCACTGCTGTACATGAGATACCTTTGTCATATCTGGGTCTGCTTCAAATTCAATGCTCACCTTGTGTTTCTGGGGGGGTGTCAAGGCCCTAAGCAGGTTGTCTGCTCAGAGGAGTGTTATTCTGGGACAATTTCACCTGTGCACCTAACTGAACACTAAGTAAATAATTTTAATGCACTTTAGCCTGTTATTTTTGATGCTGCGCTCCAAACACTGCTCTACTTTTGCTTTGCACAGTGACAACCAAGGAAAAAGTTTACAATTTTTTTTTCCCATTTGGAACAGCCATTTAACTGTTAACTTGTTTTTAATCCTCATAGACTGTCAGCGTAACTTTCACACTGAGTCATATTTGTGTACTTACAACTTTATATCTTGGGGCAGGGAAGCCTCTCTCAGTTTTTTTTCCTGTTTTCAGTCTTGATGCTGAATATTCTGATCCTGAATCAACAAAACACTTAAACATATGCTAAGATGAAGGAATAACTGCCTAGCTAACCAAGCTCTCTCATTTTATATATGTGCCACATAAGAGATAAATAAATATGTCTATAGATATGGTCAATAGATATGGTCAATAAATGCTCATCTTAAGGTCAATAAGCTTCATACTGAAGGCAATTGGATAGAGTAACATTATCTCAGTATGCTGAAGCGCTTGGTTGGATCAGGGACCGGGTGCTCAATAACTTGAAGGATCATATTGCTGAAGAGTCTGGGTGACAATTTCAAAGCTCTTCCCCATGGATTCCTACTAAAATGCATGGAAACTGGGAGTCCAGTTTTTCATGCTAATATTGATGGTTGTGCCCTACGTCTGTATTTTGCTTTCTTCAGTGACTGTTGCCAGTGATAAATTTTTATTAAATTCTTTTTTGGGGGGTTGTTTTCATCAAGATTAGAAACATACATTTTGGTACTGAGAAAGATTTAGATTTCATTAAACTACATTTTCTTATTAGCTGAAATACAGACTCACTCACAAAGAATTAAACAGAATAAATGAGAAAGAGCAATACTTTGCTCTTGAGCAGTGTGATTTCTTTCTCTGGTATTCAAAGGGCTGCACCATCCTCATGTATGAGGAAGTTTTACAGGAATAAACTTATTAAGCTGGAAGGCAGTGAATCACATGGGCTTGGCAAGGCACTTGAGAAAGGAGTGATGAGCCACTGGCAGCATGTTGGTGTTGCTTATTACATATTTTGGTCATGGAAAAGCTTTAACATTGGAGATCAACTCATTCCTGAAGATGGTTAAAAATCGATTGTCAGGCACTTGGAGAAGGCTTGAGCGATAACATAGCAGCACTTGTAGGAGAAACCAAACCGTAAAAGTCAGCTTTAGCAAAGTTTGTAAGAAATGTCTGAAAGACTGAGCCAAGCGAAGTAAACAGGCAACACAACCGTAATGACATTTGGTGTCAATAAATATAAAGCAATGGATACTGCGAGAGGACTGAATGGCTCAGAGACCTATCAAGGTTGTTTTTTTTCAGTTGTGCCAGATTGGGAGGAGTCTGAATGTAGCAGGTGACACCTCAGTAAAGACAGGGTAAACAGAAGACAGCAAAGGGAGGGACAGATTTGATGCCATCCATAGTCCCTCCAACCCTTTTCTGAAGCATCCACAGCTCGACACAGTAAAAGCCAGAATACAGTCGGACAGACTAGGCACAGAACTGAGAACGGCATTGGTATATTCGTCTTCGCCTGTAAAAATAAAAATTAAGAAATGCTTGCAAAATTTGTCTTCAAGGTCTTTCTACCTTCCTGGTGCTTTTTCAGTTCAGAAAAAAAAAAAAAAAGTTTACATACATAAGGAAAGCTGTAATCTCTGCAGCCATCACTTACAGCCAGGTTTGGGGGAGCGTCAGCTTCCCCACTGCTTTCAGTGTTAATGTTTCAATTTCATATTAGAAACACAGTGCAAATGAAAAGCTGACATATACCCCAAAATGACATATAAAAATGAGAAACTAATTATACTGTCATTTGAAAGTATTATTTTCTATATTAACTGTGAAAAATTATTCTGAAGAACTTTTTATTAGACTTTAACAATCAAAATAACAACTCTAGCTGTCCATAAGACACACTTCCTGTGAAGGCAGGCACCTTACAGATCCCAAGCACTCAATTTTTAAAATTTCTTGAGAAGACAGAATGTTTATTTTTATTGTAATATTGCCTGGACTGCACAATTTAGCACCGTGTCTTCATTTCCTCTGTTGTGCAAACACGCGCGACAGTATTTTGAAAATGTCTGTCTCTGGAAGACCACTGAGGAAGCCTTACAGACAGAGGAAAACACAGAGGAAACAATTGCAAAGATTTATTTAGCGCATTCTGTGCTTGGCACTTAGAAACAGAGTTCCGTGCATAGGGCAAATCTTTATACACCTTTTTCTTCATACATATTTTACATACCATTTTTATTGCCCTCTTTTATATTCATAATATTGAATCCCTCACTAGGCATATAAATACATTTATCTACAACACCTCACAACAAATCTCAATAATATCTGTATTCTGTTACTTGGTATTTGCATTTTCACACAACTTAAATGCATAGCTTGCACCAAGCTACAATTGTTTTCTTATTTTTAAAGGATTTGAAGAAAAAAAAAAAAAAAGAAGAAGAAAAAACAGAAAAGAAAGATGTCAAAAGGCAATGATCTATTTGGTTAAACAGAGGTCATGTGGCAGGCGGGGGGTTGGCGAATACTCGACCTCACTGTTACTGAAATGCTAATGGTTTTCTATGGCAACTCTTGCATGCAAAGTGAGGGAGGCCGGCGTCACTTCTGTAGAGCAGGGCTCTCTTTTCTCACTGCTCTTCCCCGTGAGCTCAGTCTGGAGAGTTTCCTCCCATTGGGTTGAGTGCTACGGCATACACGTTCCCCACAAAGGCTGTCGTCCATTCGGTTTGAGTGCATCACTTCAGGTCACGTCAACAGGAGCTGAGCCCCCTCTCCCCTGCGCATCTTTCCGAAGACCAGTCCCTGCTTCTGTCTGAGGCTCACTTGTGGGTTAAAACTTTTCTCTCTGTCCCATCTACGTCTGCAGGCTGGGTGCGGGTAAGCTCGACCCTCACAAAGAAACCGCTGGTCGAGCAGAGCCATGGTGAAAATGCAGAAACATCTTTGGGAGGAGAAGCTACAGCCCAGCAGTGCCATTCCTGTGCTACAGCGGGAGGAGGAGCCATGGGCTGCTGTTGGCTTCAGAAACGGGCTGAGCCATTCCAGCAGTGAGGGATGGTCTGGGAAGGGGGAGGTCTTTAAGCAGTGCAGCTTCAGAGGACGAAGCCTTGGGAGACTGCCTTTCTTCGACACACGGAGGAGATAGCACACGGACACAGCTCCCTCCACGCTGAGAGCTCACACAAGCTGAGAGTTAATGCATAAATGGCATATTCAGCTGCTTTTCTCCAGCTTCTCATTAAAGTCATGCCCTTCTCTCTGCAATGTCCAGAAAGAGCAGACGCTCCGTGCCCAGTCTGGAGGACCTGGGCTACAACAAGCTGCAATGGCTGTCAGTCAAGGCTTTCCACGAGGTTTGGTGGTGCATACCTAGGTGGTTTGTGTTCTTGTTTATCATTACAATACTAGTTCCACTATAAGTTTGAAGGCAAAAAGGTACTGGGATGGGTTTACCCATGGAAATGACGAAGGTCCAGCTGCCTTCAATGCCAAAGAGATGCATGGCTTATTAGACCATGTGCACAGACATCTGTGAGGAAGAGCCCTGAACCGCGCCGTACTGTCTGTTGTCACAGGCGTTGGCCGTCTGCTGGTTGCTGGAAGGAGGGCTGATCATGTGCATCCCGTGATCCATTCCTGTGGAAAGGTATTGCCTCTCTCCGAAGGCCCCGCTGGATGGGGAAGAGCAGAGTAAAGTGCTTTGGGAGGTGGTGAGTTTCTCCGGGCTCGCCGCCAGCCTGGGGGAAGCAGGGAAATTGTATCCATAGAGGTTGTAGGGATTGTGCAGGGAGAAGGCGTTGTAGGAGCTCTGCTGCATGTGGCCACCACCGAACATGTGTGAAGAGGAGGAGGTGGAGGCAGGGCTGCCTGCTTGCATGACATACTGAAACTGGGAGCTGGGGAAGGACCCCAGCTGGCCACTGTATGCCTCCATCTTGCTGTTGCTGGGCAGGGAGGAAGGAGTCGGCATTCCTGAGATCAAGGATGGAGTCCTCTGAGGCATGAAGGTTTCAGAGGGCTGCGAGGCAGAAGCCGTGCCACTCTGCAGCCGGTTGTAGCCACCGTCGCTCAGGCCTGGGTAGCTCTGCAAGGCGGCCATGTTGCTTCTGGCACAGGGGGGATAATCAGACAGGTTGAGGTTGCACAGCTGACTCTCCCGGCAGCCAACGTTGAAAGTGTTGGGGGCCAGATGAAAGGCTGGAGGGGAGCAGGATGGAGAGAGAAGGTGAGAGGAAGCAGAGGGTGACGGGGTCCCCGTGCTGGAGGTGGTCGGGGAGGTGCCTGTGCTGCCTCCTGCAAAACAAAACACATGGGAGGATGTTCAGAGCCCATGACCACATCTGCAAAACGAGACAGTCTCATTAAAAAACAGCTTAGTTTAATAAAGAAACAAGGGTGGTAAAATGGCCGCTGGAAAACTTTCTTGGCAAGAGCCCTCACTTTATTAATAGCATCCCTTGGTCTTTACTGCTGATTTTTTGTTATGATTTTATTTTTCAACGGAGGTTTTCTTCCCTTTGAAAATAGGAGAGGGAAGCAAGCATGCCACAGAGCAATCGAAGGCAGTGGGAAGATGCAAGGAAGCACTGCTCCATCTGTCAAGACATCTGCCATTCCCAGGCATGTTTATCTTGTCCTTTTTTTAAAAAAAAAAGTCTCGTTTCCCTCTCCTGCTCTGCAGAAAGACCACCAGTCAGTGGGCTGCATGGCCCCGCTACAAACATACTTTATCATCCTCTCCGGGGGCTTGCGGCTGAAAGCATGTTGGATTTCTGCATTGTCCAACAGTTTTTTCAGATGGCTTGTGATGCACTGATACTGATTTAAGCCAGAAGTAACACTAAAATGAAGGGACACAGTTTCAAGCTATAGCGTGTTCCACCAAGCAGAGAAAGGGGATGTGTCAGGATTTTCAATCATGTGTTTTAACTTTAAAAGGGATTCCATATGTTGTATTACTGGTGTTAACAAAATACTGATATATATGCATGTCGGTAGTATCAATGTATTATACATTATTTATGCTATGAATGATATAATTGATTATTTTGCACGGCAGGGGTGCTTACACGTTCTGACCTGGGAAAACGATACTGCGTAATACTACCAAGAACAGTAACAAACTGAAAGTAAGTGATATGAAGAAGCTCATGGCACAATTGTGAGCTTGAGAAGAGATTATTTATGGGCAAAATTTGGAGTTAGAGGAAGCTTCCTTGGTCAACCAGGGAAATCAGTTCTGTGCTGAAGGAATGTAGTTTTCTGATGTGAAACATTTTTTTTTTTCATTTGAATGATTCCCTTTGCATGAGATCCCATTTCTGTATTATGGTAACTAACACTGAATCATAGAATCATTTAGGTTGGAAAAGACCTTTAAAATCATCAAGTCCAACTGTTAACCTCACACTGCCAAGTCCACCACTAAACCATGTCCCTCAGCCCCGCATCTACACTTCTTTTCAATACCTCCAGGGATGTTGACTCAACCACTTCCCTGGGCAGCCTGTTCCAGTGCTTGATAACCCTTTTGGTGAAGAAATTTTTCCTAATATTGGCTGCCAACTGGATTTAACTCCATTCACCACAACTCTTTGGGCCTGGCCTTCCAACCAGTTTTTTACCCAGCAAAGAGTACACCTGTCCAAGCCATGAGCAGCCAGTTTCTCCAGGAGGATACTGTGGAAAACTATGTCAAAGGCTTTACTGAAGTCTAGGTAAACAACATCCACAGCCTTTCCCTCATCCACTAAGTGGGTCACCTTGTCATAGAAGGATATCAGCTTAGTCAAGCAGGACCTGCCTTTCATAAACCCATGCTGACAGGGCCTGAGCACCTGGTTGTCCTGTATGTGCCATGTGATGACACTCAAGATGATCCGCTCCATAACCTTCCCTGCCACCAGGGTCAGACTGACAGGCCTGTAGTTCCCCAAAGACTCTTGTGAAAGGAGCAAAGAGGTGCTGGTGAAAAGATTTGACCAGGGGATAAGGAGAACCAGAGGAACTAGGAAGACAACTGGTGAGGCAGCATTTTGGGCAGGCTACAAACTTACAGGTGAGAGGCAAAGGGACTGGAAAAGAGGGCGTTAGAGTGGGCAGCTGAAATTTAACCAAGGTAGAGATTGCACATTGAGGATCTAAAGTGAGGGACAGCTTTCTCTTGTGTTGCCTTGTAGAAAAAATCCAGCAGGATTTTGAGACCAGGCCAGGTCTGCTGCAGCGGGGGAGGCACTGAATGCAGTGCTGCTTGATGAAAAGAGAATAGGTGATGCTGATGGTTAAGAGATCCACTAGAAAAACAGGTTCTGTGTCAGTATATGATGGTGAGAATATAAGTGAGATTATATCTCAGTACAGGAAAGACATGGACCTATTGCAGCGGGTCTAGAGGAAGGTCACAAAAATTATCAGAGGGCTGGAGCACATCTCCTGTGAAGAAAAACTGAGAGTTGAGGTTGTTCAGCCTGGAGAAGAGAAGGGTCTGGACAGACCTTATTGCAACCTTTAAGTACATAAAGGGGGCTTACAAGAAAGATGGGGACAAACTTTTTAGTAGGGCCTGTTGTGATAGGACAAGGGGTAATGGTTTTAATCTAAAAGAGGGTAGATTTAGACTAGATATAAGGAAGAAATTTTTTACTCTGAGGGTGGTGAGGTATGGGAACAGGTTGTCCAGAGAGGTGGTAGATGCTCCATCCCTGGAAACATTCAAGGTCAGGTTGGATGGAGCTCTGAGCAACCTGATCTAGTTGAAGATGTCCCTGCTCATTGCAGGGGGTTGGACTAGATGACCTTTAACGGTCCCTTCCAACCCAAACTATTCTATGATTCTATGATAGCTCTTTCTAACAAATCTAGAATGAAACAGAATGGGGCACTAGAGCGAAAATATAACTTTGAGACATTAAAAATATTTGGGATTTTTTAATTTACAAAATTTTTGAAACAAGAGCCAGAAAAAAAAGAAGAAAAACAGCCTTGGATAAGCACAGCCTCATTCCCATTACCAACCATGGGGATGAATGCTTATTGCTGAGCCCCTGACTCCTCTTGACATTCATTCAGAAGTATAAAGGAGAAGCATTGAGTCAAATCACCGTTAGAATTAATGAGGAAATTTGAAGTTTCAAATGGCATTATAGGGTCTCTATATTCCTTTCTTGACAACACTGAAATGCTCAAACTTGCTAGTGTATTTTTGCTCCAGAGTTCAAAGACTTTTTGTGTGAATTTCTAATTTAGTATTTATTTTAAAAGGTACACGTCCCTGGTTCATTTAAAGTCTATGACAGACAATCTCTGGCTAATTTTGCTGTGGTAAGTTAAGATGGTATCTCCTCCAGCCTTTCTCCCTGTCTCTGTTACAGGTTGTCAATACTGCAGCAAGATAGGCAGAAGGGAGCGTCTGCCTCTGCACAAGTAATTTCATTGCAAAGTCTATTTTAGTTGAAATTGCTATTAAAGGTAAGTTTGAACTGAGGTACACAACTACAGACACACATTTTCCTATTAGCCCTGCACTAAATAGGATAACCTCTGACAGAGAGGGCAGGCAGACAGCTGAGTTCATATATCATCACTTAGCTACCAAAGCTCAAAATACAGAGGTCACATAATCACAAAACAAATACAGCACAAAGTGAGATGTATTTAACCCACAGTAATTCCGCACTTGATTCTTTACACCACATATTTCATGAACAAACTTCAGACAGTGACTTACGTGCTGACAGTGCCTGGAGAATAAGTAAAAATACATATGTATAGATGTATGAGCATTTAATGATCTGTTTGAAATAAAATATGTACAATAAATTATTAACTACAATGTCTTCATTTCAGTCTTCCTTTACCCCACAGTTAACCTTTAAAAACTATGCAAGAGAAAAGCACACACACCAGTTACCTCAAGCATTAAGTTTTAAACATCTGCTAAGGAGTTACAATCGAGTCATAGCCATAACTGAGGCTTTGACTCCACAGAGGGTAAGTAGAGCTCTCTGATTAGCAGTTACAAGATATTCTTAATGGTTCCAAAACTGAAACACCAAATTGCACATTTCAGGTCACCCCAAAAGAGGGACTAAGTGATTCTGCTCTGAACTATCCCTATTTGTAGGCCAACAGAAAAACCCTGAAGTGACAACACAGTAATTAGGAAACAAAGCAAAACCAGATTATTTTTTTTTCTTTTTCTCTGTAACTTTAAAACGAGAGATGAGTTTAAAAAGAGATGAGAGATCTATCAACAGGGGCAAATGCCAGACCTGATGAGTGTCTTTCAAGAATGCTTTGCTCCAAACGTCAGCAATAAGCACAGGACACACCACACTTCAGTTACAACAGAGCATAACGCAGAAGCCTGAAGTTCCTGATCATTTGCAGAATAATCTTTACACCTTTAAGGGGAACGGGAAACAATACAAAGCAAGGCCCATCTCAGCTCACCCTCTTCAGAAGGCAAACAGCTCTACTCTGAACGGTATTTCTGATCCATCCTTGCTGGCAGCACTAAGTGTGGGCCAAAAGCAACCTGGACTTTTGTGCAGTTATAACTTGGACTGCAGTTGTTACAAAGTCAGCCAAATACCCTTAGAGATGGCAATAAGCCCAGCAAGTATATCCACACCATTCTACAGTCTCAGATACACAGATGTATATGTCGTTTTAATGGAAGGCATGGATACGAACCAATCTAGTTAAACTGATACACAAGGCTATGTTTAGGTCTGGTTTAAGTCAAGTGAAACCACATTTAAGGAAGAACAAAATGAATCGCTCAATAATTCTCCTCTTTTCCTTTTCTCTACTCAGTATTGCCCCAGAAATAATTGCCAACACCAATAGCATTTACTATGAATGTCACAGTGTCTCTCACCTCCACATGTATCATGATTCCAGAGTGATTAATTACTGTTGTGTCCGGTCTTCTGAAGATCATTTCTGACCCTGCATTCATCAGTCCCAGGTATGCGCAGTTAGCACGTCACATTTGTATAAAATGAAAGGATCGTAACTTCAACCCCCCTTCCTTTGTATCTGAACCCTGCCCCACATGGCAGATGAAAGTGTCCATTCTCACAATGTCCTGTCGTTATGTCCAGGGCTTAGCCAAGCACTGGTGCCATCCTGAAAGGAGCCTGCTCTCTGTCTGGGCATACAAGTGATAACTAAGTTGGCCTTATCAAAGGGACAGAAGCATTTCCTAGGAGCGCGAGTGGAGAATCACCTAGCACAAGAAAGGTCAAAAAATGCATCTGTTGCTCACCCAATGGCCGGCCTGGCCCAAACCACAACATGGACCAAGAAATGAGAAATCATTGGTAAAGAGGGGAGATGGAAAAAAGAAGAATGAAATCATGGCTGAAGACAGGGAAACACCATGGAGAGGGTGGGATGCAAATGCAAACCTTCTTCCCCATTCCAGCATTCCATCTTGTGAACACCATATAGAAATGGTGGCTGTGCACCAGTATCAAATACTTACCCACAAGGTTTAGGGAAGAAACTACAGCTTCTCATGCGGATATAAATAAGAACTGCTGTTAAAATTTCATCTCAAGTAGCTTATAACTAGTCTTTCCTTCCTGTCACCTGTGTCCTTCTAAGCCTTGGTAACGGTTCTGTCCCTCTATATGTTGCAAATAGACCCTTGCTTTTGTCTTTACCTAGACTGAGCTTGTGTTAAGGATGCTTTCAGGGTAAACTGCAAGCCCAAACATACCCAGCCCAGGGGTATGATGTGCCATGGGGCTGCAGCATTCTTGAAGCATTCAGCATGCCAGGGTGTCTGAAAGGCAAAGGGGTCCTCTTCCACACAGGGCAAGTCACGTAGAGAATTTCTAACACTGCAGTGTAGATGGAAAACACATCTGTCAGCAGCCAGTGTTAGCCAAGGCAGCTTTCTGGCAACAGGGAGATAGGGGGGAGAGCATCAGTGCCAAGGGAGCCTGAAGCAATTGTGCATGGAAAAATTTCTGGGATCTCTCTTATGAATGACACCACACTAGTCAGTTGACCCACAGCTTATCCCAACCTCCTTTATCTGAAAGGTTCACATAAATCACACTTTGGACTCAACTGCAGCGTACTTTCCTTGCTAATGTTTCCAGGCATGGGTTGCTACCATCACCTGCAGTGCCTCCATACAAACCTCTCAGTCCTTGAAGTCCTTGCTTAGTGCAGAGGAGAGCAAACGCGAGCTGAAGCTGCAGTCAGCGCAAGATATCTGAATATGAGGGCCATGCCCTGTGCAACGGTAAAGTCTCATCAGACAGCAACAGGTAAGAGCTTTAGAGGAGTTTGGGCAACTTGATTACCGCCATTATCTGACCACATCAGCAGCCTCCAGCTCTCGCCTTGGTTGGGCTAAGACAGTGATAACCTGGTATTCACTGTCTCATTAAGAACAGATGTGGCTGAGCTCAAAGCTTGTGCCTTGACTTTCTAACAAGGGTGGGAAGCACAAGGTGATTTGTCTTAAGATTTTAAATTTTGATGTGTCAGTTAGCACTAAGTTATTATTCTGTGAGTGCAAATGCTTCTTAAACAGCTCAGCCCACTTCCACCTACATGGTAGTTTAGCTTATCATGGCGACAGATATGGCCTGCAGGTTCAGCATGGCCAGCCTATGGCTCAGAGGCTGTACTCAGCCCAGCAGGACAGTGTCTGGCCCACAGCCTCAGCCCAGCCATCTTCTCCCACCTTCAGATGTGAGCAGGACCTAGTCCGAAGGCTAGATGCTTGGGAGTGATCGGTGTCCAGCCTTGCTGATCGGTCCCCTGGAGGAGCCACAGCCCCTCTTCTGACACATGCCCAACACGTCAGCATCTCCACCATGTGATAGGCATGTGTCCAAGCACCTGAGGGTGCGGGAAAGAGAGGCTGTGGCCACTAGTCATTCATCTGGCTCACGGTTCTCCTCCTGGTGCTTTGTTTGAGCTAATAAGCCCTCCTGAGAGGCAGTTTATATTCACTTGGGCACAGAGCCATGCTAATGCAGCTCTCCAGCTTTCCAAATGGAGCTGGCTGGGAGCTGGCATGTGTCTGGCCAGCGTGGAGCACAGACAGAGGAGCCTGTCCATGCAGACATACTCTAAGTCGCTCCTGAAAGGTCTGATTTTTGTGAAGGCTCTACAGACACGTACACATATGTAAAGAGAATTTCTGAACCATGGGAGAGACCAGCTCTTCCCAGTTTTTTGCAGTGTTCTACCCTTGGACACAACAGTATATAAATGTGATGGCATGCATGCAGGAAAACAAATTTGAACAAAAAGGTAAAATTCCATTCCTGTTCTGTGCAGTCACATGTGCATGCACCCTAGGTATGGCTTATGAAACTTACTCCCTGTCTTCAAGTCACTGTAATTTCGGTCGCAGAACAAAATTAAGTACTTGCCTAAAGGTGGAAATCTGAGATGGTAATGAGGGAGGGTTTGTGCAGATTGTTGGGTCATCTGACTGGTAGGTTATGAGGCCAGAGGGTGCCACTGTAATCATCTGATCTCACGTCCTTTTAGAGCCAGGCCTAGCACAAACCTGGATTCATTCCTGCTTCAAGCAGCTACATGGCTCAGTTCTGCTCAACACCTACTTGCATCTGCAGGCATCTAAATGCCACAAAATCAGGTGTCTCTCCCGCTCTCACATACCATGACAACTTTTGTCTTGCAAGTATAACTGACAGCCTGAGATCTCTCTTCCCATTCCTAGTTTTCCAAAACTCAAACCCACAGCCTTCAGAAGGACTGAAAGATTCTTCATCACATCCTTCTTGCGCCACCACTACCCCTCTGAGTTCACCACTTTGGAAAACTAAACAGCTTTGATACCTCTTTCTCGTCCTCTCACCAAGCAAGGGCAGGGATTCCTGGTTTGTGACGTGCTGGACTCTTTCTTCATTTCTAGCCTGTTTCTAGGAATGAAAACTTCCTTTTTTCATGGGAATAAGAGCCATTTCTGTCTTCACAGAGTGTAGCTGCCTGTTTTCTCTCTAGAGCCCTTGGCCAATTATCAAATTATGAATCCGCTGGTAAAATTTTTAAAAGGCCCAAATGAGACCCAAAATCTACCGCATGCCAAGTCTCTGGGTTGGTAGGGGAAACATAAAGAGTGCTTTGTAGTTCTTTGAGATACAGCTCATAGAGCGCAAAAAAAAGATGGTTGCAGCAACAGATTTAAGGGGGAAAGTATGTACTGTATGGCACAAAAGTGAGGAATGAAAGGAAATTTTAAGGTTAGTAAATTATAGAGAAGGATCTTTTTTATAAGTTTGCCTCAAATTACGAGAATCACTGGAATGAATGGTAAATCTAGAACAACCCAGAATAACACTTTAGTTCCCTTCAGCTCTTACAGATTTCTGCAACACAAACTGAGCAGTCAGAAAGTTAGAGAGAAAACTTGCCTCAGTCATCCTCCGAGATAAAATCGTTCCAAGATCTAATGGGAAAAAAACAACCCTTTTTCTAATGTGGACAAAAAGTACAATTCAGGACATGTGATTCCCATCTATATGCAGAGTACCAGGAAAGCTTTCCCAAAAGTAAGCGACAACATCCACTTCTCAGTCCCCCCAGACTGTCTTTAATACAAGGGTTTCTGCTCCTCATATAAACACATGGTATTCTTGGGCCAGCTCCCCACTGCCTCAGGAGAAGGCCTGTTGGATGGGATTTTCTGTCTTATGTGCAGACAGTTGTAACGTGGCGCACACAACACTTCCGTGAGCTGTACATTAGCTCCTACGGAAATGTCTCCTGTTTCCCTTCTTCAAGTACAGACAGATCAAATCCACTCAGGCTTGGAGGATGATGAGCATCCCACTTTAGTGGGCAAAATTGCTCACCAGTGATAATTATGCACTGTTCCTTACATTTACAACCACCAGCTGGGCACAGACATTGACAAGGGGGCATGTAATGAAAGCTACCCCAGGAGACGACACTGAATAAAAACAGGATGCAGAAAAGGACCATGGCACAAATCCTTCAGAAAGTCACAACAGAAGCTGCTGCAACTTTCCAGCTGAGATTAATGGAAATTGTGGCAATTTCTTTGGTGTTGACAAATGTAAACTGAATTGCAAACCTCTCCTGCCATTCTTGACGGAGTCTGCTTTGGGTCAACACAGGCCCTGGAAGCTCCAGCACATTAAGTGATAAAAAAAATACATTAAACAACTCCAAAACCCCAGAGGCACTGTGGTTCAAAATTTCTGAACTGAGGAACACTGTCTCGGTATTGTGCCAACCTCAAAGCACACGCCACTTTCTACTCACGACAAAATAATGTGCCACTCTGAGGAAATTGTGCAAATCTTCAAAGTATCATTGTCCCTCTCCATTCATTGCTGTGAAATCTGATCACCACCCATGAAATAACAGAGATTTAGGCTTCAGTAATTAGACTTCAGGGTAAACACCTCCAGGGAGTAACAGAGTGCTTCAGGCTCCTTTCAGGTCATCAGGGAGAGGCATAGACTTTGACTCTCAGCCCCGCATGTCACATCTGGGAGGGTATTTTAGCTTTTCACTGTGAAAGATGAGACCTTGAAGCACCAGAAACACCCCTTCCCTGAAGAAAAACTGTCTGCAGCTCAACCAAGAAGAAGCTGGAACAGTTTGTTCCCTGTTGCTTCGTTTAGATGAGGCAATCTACTAGCCATTTGAAGTATGCATCAGAAACTAGCTCTTGATCCCAATAACTCTGGCAACAACTGCTCTGTTTCCAATCTCCTCGTCAAGGTCAAAAGAATCAAGAAGATAATTGAGACCAAACCCAGATATCTGACCTCTGCCAATAGCCTAGACCGTTCACAATTGATTTTGAAAGGGAAGCAGCATCCAGATTTTCCTGGTGACATTGCCGAGAGAATCAATGGCTGCCGTCAAGAGGCAAGTGGCCAAGCAGCTGTATTCATAGGGTGTTCAGCAGCTCCACCCATTTGGGAGACCTTATTTTGGGGATCTGGGATCTCAGCTGAAACCAAAAGGATCTTAACAGTTAATTGCTTCTTTCTGCCTCAAGGCACCTCTGATGCCTCCAGATGAAGTTCTGGAGGGCTCAGTCTTCCCTCCACTTAACACCAATACATATTTGTGCATTCATGATACTGTTTTCAGATGGGTGCAATCAGGGCAGCTCTCTGAGCATCACACCCGACACAGAGAATTGTATTAAACCAAAGAAGAAATGAGTAACAAACAGTACAGAAAAACTTTGGCAAGACAGGTGATGCCTGCCCGAAAAGGGTAATGTTTACAGTCAGGGAAGCTGGAAAAGCAGTAACACCTCAGCTCAGGGTATCTGTCTCCAGTCTGCTGATACATCATGCAGCCTTAGGGTCTGTCTGGACTCATTGCTACTACAAGAAAACATTATTCCTTTCCAACAGTAAATGAGAAGACTGAACCTCTTCCATGCAGAGGAGAGGGAGCCTTTTGTGCATATCCTTGTTGACACAAAGCTGCAGGGTTACAACATCCCCTCTCTGAGGAAGACAGTAGGAGCTGTACTCAGTCACCAGTTTGTACACGCGTGCTGCTCCAGAGATAGCAGCATACCTGCTGATACCAGAGATAGCAACAGCTGTCCTACCAGCGAGGAGCACACCCCTCTTTGCCTCCGGTACCCTTTCAGATGAATTTCAAGCTCTTGATACTAATCTCAACAATCATTAAGGACAATTTTGCACTCTCTAACAGGTGGCCTCTCTACTTCAGGTCTCCAGTCCAAGATCAATGCAGATGCTCAAGTTGATGGAGAACGGGTTGAATCTACTGAAAGCAATTGGTAGAGTCCTCAGCAAAGGCACCTATTGAAGCAAAGAAACCTCATTTGAAAGGAAAGCTGCCTTGAGAACTCACCGGTCAAAGCTAAAATATTTGACTCCCACAGATTTGGTATGCACGTATCAAAACAGTAATTTAATGGTGAAGTAAAATTTTATGTGCTGTAAACCTGGTGATATACCACATCATGTGACTCTCATACTGGTCCTGAAATTTTGCTTAGGAGGCAATTCTTTTTACCAGCTGCCAGTGTACCTTCAATTTTACTTCTTGCATAAGTCATCAGCTTTTGCAGGAAGGATTGGACACTGATCACTATTCTAGTATTGTCACGGTGCCTTTCTAGTCTCTGTGCCCTGGCAAAACTTACAGTCACTGATAGCAATCTGCTCATCACAATATCCTCTGGGAAACTGTATATCACATAGAAGCCAGCAATAGCTCTTTTTACTCTTGGAAAGTGACACAATCCAGAGGTACTGGAANTTTTTTTTTTTTTTTTTTTTTAATGCTCCTTGCTAAAATCAAGAAACTGAGCCACATATTTTTAATAATGAGAATCTGGATGAGGTTCAATCTAAATTTTGAAAATATATTCCAATTAAAGACTTTAATAGATTCTTGGCTTTCACCACATCTCATTTCCATGTGTATTCAATAATCCCAAGCCCCCTTTTTCCATAGTAATAAGTAAACTGCAGAACGGGTGACATCATGCTCCAGAAGGTCAGCCTCTCCTGGACTGCCATTTTCTGAGCATTTCTTGCAAAGGTTTTGTTCAGGAAGGACTTTTTTTTCCAAACTGGCTGTAGATCTGCTGTGATTGTGTCAAACATGGTGATTGCCCTCGTAAAGCTGCAATGGCTTTTGGATTGCATGCTCCAAAAGACAGGTTTTGTTCTCAGGCCAGAGGGTTTCACTGACAGAAACAGCATGTTCTTCTTCTTCTTGGTAGGACTATGGTCACTATTGGTGACGACCCAGGTCACAGACCTGCAGAAACTTACTGATGTGCTTTACTTCAATGGCAACACAAGCAAATAAAGCTCACGGGCCGCTAGAGCCAGCCGCACGAGGCATCTGTGTGACTGGTTGTGATATCAGGCTCTCAGTTTGTGTGGCAGCTGAAACCTATCATTCTGTAGATTAGAAAGTTATTTAATCCCTGTATGAAACAGCTGCATCCAGCGCGCTGAGTATCGATTCGGTGTGTCACTGTGGCCCTTGCTCAACATACAACTTGGGCCAAACAAATGAGCAAAGCACTAGGATGTATGTTGAATGGCAGAAAGGATAATGTGGAAAAAATTATAATACCTTTAGATAATTGTATCATGTGGATGCATCTGGAATGCTCTGTGCAGACTTGTTTTTTAAAGAAACGATTTAGGACCTGGAAAACTTCCCACTTGAAGAGAAATGAAATGACTGGTGCTATTCACTGTGAGAAGCACAGAAGGAGGACATAAAAACCTGTAAAACAATTAAATGTATGAAGAAGGAGGATGAGGGGGAACTTCTGTTCTACTTATCTCTTAGCATCCCACAAAAAGGGATGAACATTCAGTTAGAGTAGAAAAATCAGAGATACTTGAATGTTCCACACAGTTGTGTCATAAAAACATGGAAATTGCAGTCACAAGAGCCTACTGAAGGTGGTGGACACAAAGCTACCACATATTCTTGTCTCTGTAAGATAGTATAGGCTGTAAAGATTCGCTACTTGATCTTCTTTTTGATTAACTATGCAAAAAATTCTCAGGCATCTTCTGCATCCAACAAGTCATTCTACTTTTTTTTTTTTTCCCCCAAATCCTCTTCAATCTCTTTCCACCCTTTAAAAATACATACAGTAGAAGACTATATTGTAATGTCGCAGCTAGGAAATTGTTTCACCACTTCTTACCCCTATTTTTTTTCTATACCAAAGATCGTATGTCCCTTTTTATCATGGCATTACATACACTGTCCCTTGCCTGTGCAGTTGCTTATCCCCTGAGACCTCCAAATTCTTGTCAGTGCCAACACTTTCCAGCACACTCAGTGGGTATGTATGTCCTACATTTTGTTTCTAGACACATGATATTGTATCTGGCTGAACTAAAAGCGACGCTTTGTTTGAATGCATGCAGGTTACCAAGCAATCTCTATTGCCCTTCATACCTTCGTCTCCATCATTACCGACCACTTTGCAGTCTTAACGAGATTTGTACCTTTTAGCAACTGCAGTCTTTCATTTAGTCCTGGCCAAGTTAGTACTGGAACCAGTGTCTGCAGAGCAACACTAGGACTGTCCTCACTGGATGCTGTATTCACAGTTATCACGTCAGCTTTGAGATCAGTCAGCTACTCATTTCTTAATACACACTAACACTAACTTTTCCAAGCTGGCACATGTGGCAATAAGTTACACACTCTCCAAAAATCCATCACACCTAAACAGTTAGAGGTCAAACCTCTAACCTAACCAAATAATTCAGTTGGATTTGTTTGACAAAACTGTCTTGAAAAAGGTAGATAACACTTTTATTTCATGAAAAAATTACCAAATGACAAAAGAAAAGCTAAGAATCCATAGCAATTCATAGCACAGAAAAATCTAGCTGGAAAGCAGGAAAGGCACCATATTTATGCAGCTGAAGTCCCAAGCTTCTGCCCCAGAAAGCATCATTTTTCCTACCACAGCAAGGGGGACTCTTCTTTAGAAAACCAAGGCTGAATTACACAGTTCCTACAGGGGATCTGTTCCAGCACTTCGCTAGACTTCATATAACTTGAGCCTATTGCTTTTTTCCTACCCACCACAGACAGCACCTTATTTCAATGCTATTATGTACTCTCTCTCTCCTCACTAGGCTGAACAACCATAACTCGCTCCTCATCGATGATATTTCATCCTAGGCATGTGGCAACTTTTGCTGCTCTCATCTTGTCTCTCTGCAGTAAGTATGCACTCCTCCTAAGCTGCAGTGGACACATCTAGTCCCAAAAGTCTCCTGTAGCCCCAGTGCAGTTTCCCAACTAAAAATTCAAGGGGTAAAATGGAGGCTTGCAATTCCTCAAATGTTTATTCAGTGATGCCACATATTCACCCAGCTTTGGAGACAACAGCATGATCTAGAATTAAAGTGTCTGTTTATTAAAATAATACCCTGAAAACTTCTAATTCATAAATATGCAAGGGTATGAGATAACAGCATGCAGCTCAGAGCACTGAAGCTTCAAGTGGGAGAGGAGTAAAGTCCCAGGCAAGTCGCTTACATGAAAAGACTGGCCAAGGCTCAGAGGATCTGAGGTGAGACAGCTTATGCTGAAGTCAGCTGTTAAACACCAGTGATTTACTCACCTGTCACACAGTTCATGTGCTTGAAAGCAAGGAGATGAAGAGGTATGGGCACTGTACACCCTGGTCATCTTACATTTGGAGGGAAGAATCTCATGTGCCTTAAAGACACCTCAGCATCTCTTGCTCTTTCTGCCAGCAATTCCAAGGCCTCCAGACCAGCATATTTGTGCTAGCCCTTGGGGGCTGTCCCAGCAGCCAGAAATTAAAATAGAGTGTGTTTGTACCTTGGCTTTACACCTATTGCTAAGACCAGGGGTCAGCTTCTTACAGCAACAACTGAAGGGGTAGGCACTGTGACAGAGGGAATATTTCTGATTCATTATCTTGAGATCATTTCACATGGCTAAATGCAGAGCTCAGGAGCACTGTTTTGGAGTGAGTTATTAAGTTTTGAGATTGACCTACGGACACAACTTTAGTTAAGAGCTGCCCTAAGCCTAGTGGTCTGTGGTGCAGTGGTGGTGGTCTGCACAGAGCCGGCTGGTCACAGGGTACTGGCTTGCTTCCTGGTTTTTCAGCTGCCAAACTATATTAAAACAAGCTAAAAATACATTAAATATTTTCCTTTCCTAATATTACCTTACCACGTAAGCAATAGCTGGACTTGCCACTGGGATGTTATCTGATAACCAAGGGGAGGGGAAGGGAGGGGAGGCGTGGGAGCCCGAATAGGGGGTGAGACAGAGGAGGGAGGCTGCTTCAGCCACTGTGACCAGGAGGAAAGGCTGTTATGTTTCTATTTAGGTGGGTGATGAAAACATTTCTGAATCCCTGCTTTAATCCATCTCTGACCACACACCCCACTGCAAACGCTCCTCGACACAGGCCCCTGAGCTAGTGCAAAACCTCTCCTGCTCCATTCTGCGCTGTTTAAGAAAGGTTGGGTGGTTATGTAAAGACCACGCATGGAGAGTCTAACACAGCCAACAGGAGTGAGCTCTGTCCTCCTCTGGTGCTGTGCCACAGGAAAATGATTTAGCAGGTGACCTGGGCTCTGGGGTGTTGCACGGGGAACTGGGGTGGGGGACAGATGACCAGAAGAGATTCCTGCTCTGGATCCCCTTCTGATCCTGCCCCAGAGATGGGCAGCCCCCACAGCCACTGCTGCCCCCCTCCTTCTGGAGGAGACTATGCCATTCCCAGATGGATTCAAGGTCTAGAGGGAAGTTTTGGGGTGATGTCAAGCTCAGGTGTGAGAGGCTGGAGAATCTGTCACACAGGGCATGCATGTGATTTTGATTGTTTAACCTCATAGGTGTCACATTTGAATGTAGTTTTGGATTGTTTCTTTTCTTGCATGTATATTGGAATAAAAAAAGTTCCAGGTTGCCTGATACCTCTATTCCCAGTGTCCACTGTGTTTTTAACTAGAAATATCTGCAATGAAGTGAATGGGGAAGTCCTAGCCATGGGGAAAAAAAAAAAAAGTAACACACCCTGAAACTAGAGATGAAACCTCTACTTAACAAATGAGAGATGTAAAGGGCAGAAGCTATGAAAAGACACAGCATGGACAAGTGGA
Organism: Anarhynchus alexandrinus; assembly: GCA_008711295.1. Lineage (NCBI taxonomy): Eukaryota > Metazoa > Chordata > Aves > Charadriiformes > Charadriidae > Anarhynchus > Anarhynchus alexandrinus. Next base: position 1,912,252 of record VUYV01000166.1, on the reverse strand, counting down.
AAACACTTGGCCTACCCAATAATTCCTCCCAGACTTGTACTAACAGAAAGTCTCTCCAGCAAGGCCACCGAGTTTTGAGAGCGAGACAGCGTGATCCTAGGGGGAGGAACATTCTCCTAAGCTTCCAGGACATATGCCCCTTCCCCTTGTGTTTTCACACAAATGGCAAATGTTAACTGTAAATGGAGAACAATGCATCTGCTGGAGTGTTTCCTCAGTCTCTCTGTGCTCTCTTCACACTTAACTCATGCCATGTACTTGGGCTGGCTCGCCTAACCCCATGCTCCTTCCTGCTCCTCCTTCTAGCTCTAGCACTGGGGACACCAGGGAGATGAAGCAGCTCCATTGCTCCTCATAAGGCACAGTCTGTCCACTGTTTCCACTCATCCTCTCTGCTCTGTGTCCTTTCACAGCAATCAAGAGCTCAACAGGGTGCGTGACATCCCCATCCCGGCTGCTGGACACACAGCAGAGCACATTGCTGCTCTTACACCCTCTTCCCCTGCTCTTTCTACAGCTCTTTGCATGCCCTTTGTATGCTCACCTTGCTGCTTCTGCATGGTAGTGAAGTCTTCAAAGGTGAGAGTGCGCACGGGGGGCCTCCAGAAGGCGTAGGTCTCCATAATGGCCTCCAGCCCCGTCCTGTGCAATGAAAATAAAGCAAGGAGAGAAGAAGAATGTCAGTCAGCTGGCAAGGGTGTCGGCACTGGGGAAAGAAAGCTCTGACCTTGCTTGACAGGATGCCAGCGGCCACCGAAAGGTCACCTTGGCATCTGTGAATTCCTCAAGTGAGCCTTCCCGCACAGGTGCTAACCACTAGAGTAAAACAAAATTTCCCCAGCCCAGGATTTCAAAAGCTCCTAACAGTCTTCCAGCTCCTTTTTCTTTTTTTAACAAGGATCCCAAACTTTCTGTCTGCTTTGGAGGGGACACATGACCATCTGTTCCTCAAGGCATGCTTTATCATAGGGCGGGTTTCCACACTTTGTGGATGCAAGCTGTGATGCAAACGAGGGAGGTCTGGGATTAAGCCTTCAAAATCAGAGAGATTTGATGCGCTGTCTTTCCCTGACACCTCCTACTTCTAGACGCTCCTTTGAAGTGTTATGGAAAGACATTCAGAAGGAAATCTCCTTGGTTTTGAACTTCAACTACAAATGCATAAGAGTTTTTTTATAAAAGATCAGCAGCATCTCTGCTTTTGGTTGCTAACTCACCACAAAAATAGTGCCAAAGAGAAAAAGCCAAAAATAAAGTAAGAACTTTTCCTCTTGAAGGGCTGGGGTCTCAGATTTGTTCTTATTTTCACCACAGAATGCTAGCTCTGCTGAAAGTCTCTAACTCCGCAGGCTCAGTGAGGACACAGGTGCATTATCAGCAAAAGACCCCCACGTTCTTTACGAGGCAACCCCCTGGAGTTTCTTCCCAAGAAAGGCTCTCCTCTGTGGAAGCCGCACATTGCTCTGTTCCCCATTCCTCACCTTCCCCTGCCTCTTTTCCAGCAGTGGGTTATAGCCCTTGCACTAACAGAACACGACTAGAGATGCTTTGTCAAATGCGAGAACATATCCCCTTTCAATGCAAAAGGCTCTAACATCCCCAGAGCCTCTCATCAGATGTTGAGCTGATACTGGAGCTGCCTTTTGCTTCTGAAAATGTCTTTCTGCACGTGCCTCTGCTCACTCAGTTAACTTTCCAAAGTCTCCCCGGAAGCTCGGATGCTTTAAATACATTGGAGTTGGCAAACCAAACTCTGTATTTTAAGAGGAGGTTTAGAAGAGAGGTTGTTGCATGGTGTTTATTAGCTGCTAAGCTGTTAGAAGTAGAAACAGAAGACATCTCTGCATAGCAGTCTCACACTAGCGCTGAGCACATTACAACAAAACTATTTGGTTAATACAGTGGCCTCTGCCAGCTCATGGAGCTCAGAGACAACAAGGCAGCGCAGAAAGCAAACCCATCTGCTAAGCTGGGCTCTGTGTGCAAAAGCAGCTCTTTGACTACCGGCACTACCCCCAGGATTTCCTCCACTCCCTGTGTGAGAAAGCCACGCGTGTTCAGATTCCATTTGCTTCTCAACACACACACAGTCAGGAAGAGAATGGTACCTTTTTGTACCCTCGTGAAACGCTCCCCAGCCCAAACACTGAGGGAGGACTTTCTGGTACCATGCATGCAGGGGGCTTAAAATTGCCCTGAGCAGGTTGCAATGCAGCAAGACCTGCTGTTGAAAGGCCCTACCCTGATGGTTCAAACCAAGTCATACATCCAGAAATGCAAACTGAAAGTTCCAGCTGTGCTAATCCAGCTGCCCTGCGTCTGCCACGAGGATTGTGCAGTTACGTAGGGAGGCCAGCTCACTAAAACCAGCGTTCACACAGTCTGGCTCAGTCATTAGATCCCCATGCGCATAGCCCCGCTCTGCACCAGCATCTGACTTCTAGTTCTGGTCTCATGACTCCTTTCCAGTAAAATCCAACCCCTAACAGGAGGTGGCTCAGAGAAACTGTAAAGGCAGGTTAAAGCTATTACCCCTGCCTGCCTCTGCCTGGAGCCTGCATCGTCCTCAGCTCAGCTTGATTCACAGCTCAAAGTTTCTAACTCTCTGTCTACCACTTTCCCCTGTATCAATACAGTTCTCACAAGTACCATATAATTTGTACTGCTAAAAGAACAGGGAAAAAGAGAATAGTCAGGAGATAATAAAAAGAAGAAATAAAACAGTAAATCAGGAATAATACACGGCTTTCAGGGGTTGGACTCCACTGTGCCTGAGAGCCCACAGGGGGTAAATGGCAGCATTGAATGCAAAGCTGCTCTGTTCCTGCCCTGTACGCCAGGGAAAGGAGGGATGCCACCAGGGACCCACCTCCTCCTGCTCCAGGGCAGCAGGTCTAGAACAGCCCCTTTACTGCAGACGCAGCTCCTGTCACCCTCCCCTTTCCACATTGCAACTGCTGGCAGCAGCACTGTGGCTTCACTGGATTCAGAGATTGCTGTGTAATGCTCTGGGCAACACTGCAGCCACAGGTACCTGAAGAATGGATGCCAAACTCCACAGTTGGCTTAAAGCCACCTCTTTCACCTCTTTCCTCTTCCTGCTCCAAATAAGAGTCATTTACTCCCCCAGAGGTGGGAGTTGAACATGTTGAACATACATTATAAAACATCCTCCCTAAGTATGTGGGTGACAGAGCTCAAAGTTATGTCCAGTTCTCTTACAGACAAATTTAGGTCCCTGTAGGTCCCCTAGATCATCCTTTTTTTCCTGGTTTGGGTGTCTTGGGTTTTTTTTAATCTTTGTGCATAACAAATGTTGTGGGTGTTTCTAAAATAGTATCTAAGCAGAACACATCCTTACTGAACTTTCAGATTCTTCCACACATCAGACAAGATCCATGAGATAGCAGCCTTTTGTGCTAACCTGCTAGGCACCTACCACCCCACGTATGGAGTACTGCAGAAAAACAATGTGCAGCCACGCAAAAACAGCTTGGGTCAGAATGCACACCACATTTATGTGACTGATTTTACAACTCTATCCCTAACCTTTCAATATATTTTTTTTCCTTCTTCCTGTTATGTATTGTTATTTTTGTAAAAAAAATGGTGGGGTGAGGGGGTGGGAATCAAGAAACCCCATCGCTGCAACTCTAACAACCCTCTCTCGCCTAGCAGTTTATGACATTAGTGTGGTACCCAGATATTCAGAGCCACATCACAGACCTCCACCACAGGAGAGAAAGGTAATGCTCTCCTAGTCAGCAGAAATACTGGTGTGCTATTCTGTGTGTGTTCCAGCCCCTAACAGGGAAAACAAACCCAACCTGGCCAATGAAGAGACATTATGGGACAGCAATAAACGCTGACAAAAAAAGAATTGTTTTCAGCATTTCTGAAATCTCAGCAACTTCTTTTGGGCTTTGGTGAGGGCTGCTGGTACCAAGTGTGCTGAACATTATCCATGTGGTATCCACTTTCTCTTCCAAAGAACTGCACTGAAAAAATGACTTCAAACTGTCTATCAGGCCATAAACCCTCCCCTCTCACACCATCTTTATGAAGGAAGTAAAAAAAGTATCAGAAGAGGACTCACTGCCAGCTTTATTTTAATAAGGTCAGTCCTTTAAAAGGTATCCAAAATTCGCTCTCTCTTTTTCATTCATTTTTTTATTTTTAGTGCTATAAAGTTTTAATAATAGGCAATAAATGAAACCGTTCCATTGTCTGAAAAATGAAAAAAGATGTACGAGCTATCTGTGCACCTCCATAATCCGTCCCATATGGCTGACCTTGCCATTGCCGCTGCACGCAGGATTCGGGTCATCGTTTCATTGTTCACTGGGGAAGCCAAACTATTGGCTCCAAGCACCCTCCTGGCTCTCTTACCCTAGACAAAAGCTCAAAGAGCATTTCCAACACAAACAACTTCTATCCACCTCATCTGCCCACATCTGAAAGGAAAGTGCTGTTGCTTGCCTTCGGCTTAGGGTTTTTTTCTTCCCTCACCCTGCTGAGTTTCCTGACTGTTGTCCCTTCTGGCTTCCTCCTGGATAAGGAGCTCCCCCAAGGACCCCACTGTCAAATGAACTTTACTCAGTCTCCAAAAAGAGGCTCTGTGGCATTAAACCTGCACCCTCGCTACCTAAACATTTGGCTAGCTGAACTCCATATGTCAAAAACTCTGGTTCTCAATCTCTTGAAGTTCGGGAAAGCAATCAAGTAATACCTGCCGCATACATACATGATGTAGGTGTCCTTTCACTACCAGGACCGGTTGTCTTGTTTCACTTTTACAGATGCTTCCTGTGCTTTTGCAGATAAAGCAAAGAGGGACCAAAAACCATGTAGAGGGAATCTCTAATAAGAGGGAACTAAGAATCGGCCTTCTAACACAGGCTAACTCCCTAGCCCATCAAGGCTGATGGCTAGATGGAATCATAGAATCATAGAATAGTTTAGGTTGGAAAGGACCTTGAAGGTCATCAAGTTCCAATCCCCCTGCCATAGGCAGGGACACCTCCCACTAGACCAGGTTGCTCAAAGCCACATCCAGCCTGGCCTCGGACACCTCCAGGGATGGGGCCTCAACGACCTCTCTGGGCAACCTGTTCCAGTGCCTTACCACCCTTAAAGTGAAAAACTTCTTCCTAATGTTCAATCTAAACTTGCCCTCTTCCAGTTTAAAGCCATTCCCCCTCGTCCTATCACTACATGCCCTAGTAAAAAGTCCTTCCCCGGCTCTCCTGTAGGCCCCCTTTAGGTACTGGAAGGCTGCAATAAGATCTCCCCGGAGCCTTCTCTTCTCCAGGCTGAACAGCCCCAACTCTTTCAGCCTCTCCTCATAGGAGAGGTGCTCAGATTTCTGAACACCATTAGTTAACATGGTTCGAGTGCTCCAAGACTGCAAAACAATGTAGAGCTGCTGAGTGGTTTGCATCCTTCCCTCTGAAATACCTCACTGCTCCTTCTTCCAGCGTGAGGACTGAGGCAGTCAGTTGTGAAGGGAGACAACCATGTGAGCAACTGAAGGAGATCCAAGAAGGGATCCGTGAAAAGATCGTTCTCTCAGATGGATACAGGCGGTTACATCGTGATGGGGTGTCCCTAGGGCAGGAGGATTTTAGCAGTCTCTTGTACTAATGAAGGCAGAGCACACTCATAAGGAAACATACCGGAAGATTGTGAGCTGTTGGAAGTGAAAGATTTAAAAGGGAAACTAGTTTTTAAAAAAACAGTCAACCCCGTAATTTCTGCAGCAGGCAACAACAGTGAAACAGTATCAGAATAAGATATAACTGAAGGAAAAACATCCATCTCCATTTCACGGAAAAGCCTCAACACAAAGCAGAAAGGAAATGTCCCAGGGAAGAAGTGGCCTAAGAGTTCCTCTTTTTCCACCACACACTGTTTTTTCCAGTGTTTGGGTTTTTTTCTCCATCATTTTCTGGTAAACTCTAACCATGGCTCTGATTCAGTATCCCAATGTCGCTAGGATACAATGCCCTGGAGCTGCTTCAAGACATTTTGTGGCCCCTGCGGCTGCCACACTACATTTTTTTTCTTTTAAGACCTTATACAGAAAACTTTGGACATATACTACACTTGCCTGCTTCATAAACAGCCCCTTTTCCAAATTACCCTGTTTCTTTTTCAAAGGAGGCCTACAATTTCAGTGGGACATTCTCCAGCTATAGCTTGAGGCACCGTAGCTGACCAAAGTTGTTGTAGGGATGTGGGAAGCTACAGAGCATCGCAACCATCACTCCAGTTAACCAGTAATCCTGATGAGATTAGAAAGTCACAAGGGGAAGAGGAGCCATCCAGCACAGTTAAGTCCCATTTGGAGAGTCCTTTCCACACACAGCTTGGACCTTAATGCTTTTCTCCCTCCTATGTGTGCATCTACGTATGTGTCCTCTTTAAAGGGAGCAGCTGAGCGTCAGTGTGTCCTCCGCTATTTGACAACAGCGGTGCAACCTTAGCCAGACCACTGCTTGTGAGGCAGGCGCCTGACTGCTATATATGCTTGCAAATACCTTTGCCTGTTTTTTCTTCCTAAAGCCTCAGGCTGCTCTCTTTGATGTGTAATACCTTAAAGATTTTAATTCCTCTTTACATCAGCAGAGAGCCTTACTGAGCCCTCCCCACAGCTGCAGCCATGTAGCAATTTCCTGCCCTTTCTTAAATCAATGAGCTACAAAGATCAGTAATTCCCAACCTTTTCAGGAAACTGTCCAAATTCACTGGGCTAGGACCTTATTAATGCCTTCCACGTTAATCTAGCCCACCATGTACCTGGAACTGCATCAATCCCTCTTCTAAGCCCAGCCTCCCGTGCAGCTGTATCTCCACACACAGGGAAGACCTTGTGCTTGGGGCACGTGCTACTTCCCCCACGCAGGAGAGGAGAGCAGAGTAAAAATCACATATGCCTCAAGTACCAGAACTAATGCTCACGGCGGGAATTAAATAAGGGTGGTAACATCTTTTCACATAGCTACATTTATATGAGAACAGAGGAGCCGAGCAAGGAAGCCACCAGGTCAGTAAGATATCGTCTTTGTGATCCTGGAGAGTGTAGCATTTACACGGGTGACGGGAAACATGGGGCAGTTGCCCATTCACTGAACGCTTCCCATACCAAACCATGAATGAGGCAGCGGTTCTGGTGAACACACACATGAGGAGCACGCAAGTAAAAACGGAATTACAGTGCCCATGGGGACAGCAAATAAGGGCTATGCACACAACCTTCACTCTGGCCTGCACACACAGAGCCTTGCTTTACAATCCTAGGGTTCTTGTAACGTGGTCATATATGTCTAATTCTATAATTAATTTAATGTTTAAAGCCTTTGTCAGGCTGATTTAAAGGATACCCACGTATCCTTTTATTTACCACGTAAAAAGTTGAAACTTTTTCTTTGGACTTTCTTATTCTTTTTTGATCTCCGTAATGTCTGTTACGAATACAAAAGTTCTTTTGATTAAAGTTCCTGTTTTACTATTGTGTTGTTAAAATATAGCATATTCTAAATAATGTTCAAGGTGTTCTACTTATGATTTTATAAAAATCCTGACAAAATTCAGTGACACAATCAAAGTGAAAGAATTTGACATGACTGGAGAAAAGCTGAAATTGTTTGAAACTAGAATATTTTGCACTTTTATCCTGCAAACTTATTAGAACCTCAATTTTTCTTCTAATGTAAAGCAAACATTTGTGCTCCAAGTTTTGGAATCTTCTGTGAAAATCAAAATTAAAAGATGCCCTTCAGGCAGCTCTACACATAATAAAGAACAACCAAAAGTGTCCAGGCCCCCTGCCCTACAGCTTTCATTATTTTGCAGTGTTAACCTGTGACCTATTTGTCTGTTTTACAATCTGCAATCCTCCATTTTTCTATCTCTATTCTTCATTTTAGTAAGAAATTTTTTAATTTTTTTTTTTTNNNNTTTTTAGAAACTCTACAGTATTTTTTCAAGTTCATTTATTTTACTTAATTCTTTGGATATCATGGCACCATATCAGTAATACATGAACAGTTTACTAATAACTTATCAGAGATGCTAAAGAATGTTTTAATTGTGTTACTCAACAACAAATGGAAAAGCTCAGAGGAACATGAAAATAATAGAAATGAGCACAAATAAATTAATTATCCAGCAGGAAAAAAAAAAAACCAACAGCAAAACATACATACAGAAGAAAGCAACCTTGTAAGTAGTGGTAACAGAAGGGGTACTAAGGTAGCAGTGAACAGGAAATTAAACATACGACAGCAAAAGCAATAAGCTGTCTCTACAGATATGTTGTCTAAGAATATCTAAAACCCTCTATCAGGGTTTGGGACTGCAGGATCCAGGCAGAGGCAGGAGCAGCACTGGAGGAGACTTCTGAAAAGAAACGGGGTCAGTCTATCTGGCTAACCTGGAAAGTCATCATTATACATTGGATCTGTTTAGGCAAAGTAAAACAGTCCTTCCAATTCCTCTAAGAACTAGTCTACAGCAAACTTCTGTAAAAATTGATTAAGATCACAAAACGCCTTCCTCAGCCTTAGACACATGCCCTCTGCACTCATCATGGGAAGGAGAGAAGACATCAGTGAGGAAACACAAACAAGCTCCTGTTACCTGTTTCTCCCAGAATCTCTGAAACCTTTAGCGAAGGGGTTTCTGTCAATTTTTAATCTGGTGATCTACAAAGGAAGAAAAAGAGAATAAGTTGAGCTCTCCACATTTTTTTTCTTTCAACAAATGAAAATTACTGATGATTACCACTCTTACCCAAACCACCTGTATGATGACCTTTTGTATTTATTTCCCCAGACTTGTATTACAGTTACCCTTCCGTTGTCCATGAACGGATTATCTGCTTGGCAAATGAACAGTGCCAGAGGCAGAAACCCGGCAGCACTGGGAAACCTGGCACAGCGCTGGGGCTGAGAAGCTGTTCCCAAAGCAGAAGCACAGCTTGGACCTAAGCGCAAAACCCTGGGAGCTGTAACTCATCACTGGTCGTGTGGTTCAGGAAGCAGGCATACTGCTCAGGTTTGGCTGGTATCTGCGTTGTCCCAGCCTCAAAACTAGATATCCAGCAGCTGGACAGCTGGATGCACTCGTGGACCTTCAAACAACGCTAAAGAGAAAAGGCCAAGCAAAGTACAGGCTACAGTCTCCAAAGACGGCAGCTGGCCACCCAGTTACATGCACAAGGTGCTGCTGTTCTGGTCAGCATCTGGGTGGCCCTTCAAGGGTTTTCTGGTCTGGAAACCTTCCCTTCCCCCCCCACCTCCCACTCCCCCAAACAATGAAGATGACAGCTGGACCAAATCCTTTGAGGGAATCCTCCTTCCTACTTTATTTTTAGGCATGAATTTCATGTTGGTAAATACAGAAAATATAGGGATTTTGACCTTGCAGCCCGTAGTATCACACTCCCTGTCGGCTGTTCCCCAGCCTGGAGCTTCCCTCTGCCAACCTCACCTTGTCCCAGAGACCCTGTCTCCGGAGTGAAAAGGGAGCGAAATCTCCAGATCCTATCAAATTTGAGGTGGTTTTGCTGAAACTGCTCAAAAGGGACTAGTTTAATGCAGATGGATCTGAAGCGGATTTGCAGGTGTTTTGCTTCTGTCAGAACCAAGCCCTTACTCTGGATATTAACCTCAGATCTGGAATGCAGCTCCTATTTTTGCAGAAGCTTAATTTGTGAACTTAATTTCCGCTAGCCTGACTTTGCAGCTGTCCTGGGACTTGTGTGGACAGAGACAGATATGTTCTGTGGAGGATGGAATTACAGCAGAGGGAATCCCTGTGGTGGATTTGCTAACATTTTACAATTATTTCCAGAGACCCTTCTCCCACTAAGGCAAAGCTTTACAGCCACTGGAGGGCATGCAGGCAGATTCAGGGGATTTAAACTTATTTTTAATGGTAAGGTTTCTCCAATGCACCAGAATCTTCTTTACTGGTATCATAAAAATGCCCCGCTCCCCCCCAGATTGTTTTGGACAAAAACCCCAAATGTTTGGAATTCAGAGACAGGAAGAAATTTCAGTGCTTCTTTGCAGTGAGGTGGCTTTCAGTGCCGGTGCCTGACAGAGATCCCTCCCTTAGCACATCCCTTACCTGTGTAATTGTGTCTTATAGGTCCGGTCTTTAGGAAAGAACGACAGACTTATTGTCTCTTGTTTCTTCTCCTTTCTCTGTNGTCAGGAAATTTCCAGTGCTGCAATGATGGCAAACCCACCATTGTGTTGCAATATTTTTTTTCTGCTGGAATAGTTGATCCATTTTGGATCCTAATTTAAGTCAATTCAAGGGGACCAGAGTGAGAAAAAGTTAGGAGTGGGTATCCAGAAGCAGCCATGGGGGTACTATCAGCACGTGTGCTCTCACTTATATGTTGCAGATTAAAAACTCTATAATGATTCACTAAACTTTTACAATTCACAATTGTTACAAATTGGCTAAATATTGCAATCTGCCCTAAACTGATTTGACATGGTTCTGTCCCTCAGTGTAACAATACGAAATACAATGATGTCCACTGAGTTCACAAAGTCATTCTCCAGGAGCACAGATGTTGTCTTGGAGAAAAAATTACCTCAGGATTTCCGATTCAAGACTCCTCTGCAATTTGTGGCAGAAAATTGTGTAACCCATTTTCCTAACAGGCTTGATAACAGATTATTTTTCTTCCAAGCCAGTTTTTGCTTTGCTCATTCTTGCTTATGACAGTACCTCTCTGAGTGGACGTATTATTAGCACAAAAAAAGCTTCACCAACTGAGATTCTGTTTCACATGGCTGGAAAAATATAACATTATATGGCCCTTTTAATGCCGTCATAACCCCTACCCCAGTAAGGAGAAGAATGGCAGGAAAGGGAAATGGGATGTGTACAGCGCCTTTCACCTGAGAATAAAATAGGGAGTATGTGTCCATGAACAAGGGAAGAGCAGCACACTGAGCCCAAAACATGACAGAGGTGGTGTGAAAGCTAATAGGAATCCCTGAGGATTCTGGCAGATGAGCAATACATAAGGAGACTACACAGGGAATGGGTGGAGCTCTCAATAATAAGGAGCTCTCAGTGTGTGCAATGAACATGCCTGCAGAATTGATGAAGCTGGCCACCTCCTCCTCAAAGAGCAGGACACCAGATTTCACTGGCCACTGAAGGAGAAAGGGGAGCAAACGTGTATAATCCACAGCAAGCCCTTTCCAAAACTAGCAATTAATTTCCTCTCAACGATATCATATCTTCAGGGAAAATAGGGATAGACAGGGAATTCTGTAATTAAACACTAGTGTGGACTGAGATTACACTTCATAGTGCCATGAAGTCTAGTTTAAGAAAAAGGGCAGAACTGTAACAAAGCTCAGTAGTCAAGGCCTCTGCAGATAGGATCCCAATGTGGCAACATCTTTTCCTTATGATATCTGGAGTCAATAGTAACAGTCTCCACTGGGAGCTGTGCAAGATCTGAATCAAACGTGAATTATGCATGAGAATTTTAGTTCATATGCAGTACATGGACTGCTGCTGCTTATGTTCAAAGGCTTCTTTTGTCAGCAAACTGATGAGATTCCTCTTCTCTAAAACTTTTTCCTTCATTTCAGCAGTGAAAAAAAAATCCTATGTGTTTTCTCTGCGAGATAACAAATCTAGACTAGTTGTACTGCCTTAAAAATACAGTGGGGACAGGACCCTGTAGTTTGTACCAGAGGCAGCAAGGAAAAGTGACAACAATACATCTCTTCGTGGTTGATTTCACCTACTTACTTTACAGTAAAAAGCGCAGGCACCTTTTCCACAAGATGGTTTTCTGGCTAGATACCTCATGTCTACACGCTACCCCATAGCAGGCATTTTCTTTTTGTGCAGAAAAAAACCCCCACAGTGAGCCTGTAAAGTGTGCGGTCTTCTTGAGCTACGTTTCTTAGAGAAGTTAATGTCTCAAACACAAAAAGCACGCTGATATTTTTATGAACACCCAACATTAAAGGAGCCTGAAGACACACAGGTTTACCTGTTGATTTTGGTAGGCTGTCACTGTGGTGAAGACAGTCTCAGGGAAGTTGAAGGTTTTCACCCCATCTCCTGAAGGAACCGGTTTTGTAGGAGAAAGATCGCTGCTGAAATCCTTGCGGATGACATGAACACGGGGCTGGTACTTATGCATTGAATGTAAGATTATCTGAAGAGAAAACAAAAGGAAGAGGAAAAGTTGGGGTTTTTTTCCAAATATTTTATGCTACATCCAGATGCACAAGGAAGCAGGGATGGAGTAAGAGCTACCATGAAGAAAATTACCCTTTTCTTACAAGCATGTATGAGATGAAGTTTGTGCTATGTACAGGGAGAAAGGGGCTTTATAGGGTCAGGCAACATTTTGAAGAAAAGCGCTGAAGTAGGGAAAAAAGCTCCATAACTCTAGAAGTGGCTACAAGCATGCGTGCCCAGCAGGACACAGGAGCATTGCAGCAGCATCACCCCTTCAAGTCTGAGAGGAGCAAGGCTGGAGCAGCAGGCACCACGATCAGCTTCTAACTTACATGGCCTTGATCATCAAGCTCGTTGTTGGTCAGCTTGAGCTTGTCAAAGCTGACCACCTGCCTCATCCAGGTGTCTCCAGAAGCCAAGGAGTCGGGGTGGATGTAAACCCTCGGGGGCACTGGGGAGTCAGCATTGCCAGCCACCATCCACTTGGAGCTGTGATACACATACCTGAAAGAGGAAGGGGAGATGGCTAAGGGAAGTTGTCACTCACCGGAGGAACATTTCCAGGGCTCCCCCTCCCCTGCCACCCTACCGCATGCACCCCAAGCTTTCATTTGCAGTCAGGGGAGAATGTGCTTTATTGCAACCTCCTACCTTCTAAATGAAAGCCAGATTACCCCTGAGCCACTTGTTCAGACTTGATTCCTTATTAAAACCACCTTTGCAGTTATTTCCCCTGTAAAACTCTGCCACATGTGCCTTCTCAACTCCTTAACTCTCTCTGAGCCAGAGTAAGAGGCTAGAAAATATTGGTAAACAAAGCCCTTTCTGAAAATACTAATAAATGCCCTGTAATTTCTGGAAATCTGCACTGGCTGCCATGCCAGAGTGTGCAAAACACATGTGTCTTCATTCGGAAAGGGCAAAATCCAGTGGATACCACGAGAACAATTGATAAAACTGAATTCTGGTTAGAAACGTTGCGAAATAGGAAATTCCACATAGTATAATAAATGTTGGGATTAGAGGAAAAAAAAACTGTTTTGTTCCTGGTATCTTGTGATCTTTTGTGTTCCTGATCTAGCCATCCTGTATATGCCATAAATTTCTCTACCACAGCTTTGCCTAGACACTATTTCTCCCTCTGTCCTGTGGCTCCTTCAGCCTAAGGCATTTCACTAACAGTCCTGCTAACACTCAAGGACTCAAAGGCAAAAAAAAGAAAAAGAGAAAAAAGAATCTGTTCCTTTTGCTGCTGGTTTGTTCTCTGTGGCTGCACAAACTAACAAGAACAGAAACAAAGTGTAAGGCAATGTATTTATTTTTGACATTAATGCTGTCAGAACCAAAGAAAGGGGCAAAACATCTAGCTGAGTGTCACAAACTACCTTGATGCTTCCCAGGAAAAGCATTTTCCTGAGAAATATTCTGCAAAATCTGAGGAGAGCAAAAACGTAATATCCAGCTTTTAAAGCAGAGGATCAATTCTTGAATCCTTGAAATGTGGTGTGATCAAGACTATTTGGGGAAAAGACTTGCTCTCAGAGAATGAGTAGAGATAAGTCACCTCTGTCTGGATAGTTTTCTGGGTTGCAGAGGACCGTGAGTTTTCCACAGTACTTTCTAGGATTGGGAGCACATTAATACCAGAGAAATCTCTTCTTCCTGTCTTTCAGCTCAGTGGTGGAGATTGACCAGAGGGTTTCTCAATGTCCTTATACTGTAGGTCAGGGCCCATATTCCCTGTGGCTGCTGTGCTGGACAGTGAATGCTTTTAAAACAAAAATCACCCAATTCAGTTCAGGCCAGACCTGAGCTGCCGCTTGCCCGTTCCTTTCTTGCTGAAGTAGTTCTAGGGGCTCCAGACTCCCCGTTGATAACTCGGTTCCCTCAGTCATTGCTAATTATTTCAGTTGTGAAATACATGGTAGGGATCTCCCTGATTAAAAACTGCTATTTGAAAAGAGCAAGATTTCAATGCAAAAGTGCAAGAGAGCATATTAAATCTCTGGGTTTGTGTCTCATGATTCTGGTCAAATCAGCTATATTGGTGTAAACCAACATGGTCTCCTCCAGCATACCTTTGCAATGCTGTATAATGGCATGTGTCTTTCCGAGGCTTTCACTGACACCAAGTTGTCACAATGTTCCTAAGTCTGCACCTAAAAAGCTTACCTGTATCTCTTGTTATCCACAGGCACAATGTCCATGGCAATATAATACTGCTGGTGGGGATCCAAGCCTGTAATTTTCACTCTCATGGCTGGAAACATTCTCCTAGGAAAGGAAGAGTACAAATAAGGAAGAAAATGGTGAATAGGATAGATGAAGGGGCTCCCTTAGACCCCTCTGCGACACCAGGAGCACACTACTTTACACAGCCCAGTTCTTGGTATGACTCCTCTGGGCTTGGTATGAGTAGCAAAGACTATGGTTTGAATATTGAATTTTTTTCCACTTAAGAAAAGGGGTAGCAGGATAACCTGCTAACATGGGTAACGATAAAACACTCCCAGAGGAGCAGTTTGTCTCTTCCCAGCTCCTAGTAGACAGTTCTGTTATGCTCCACACAAATTGTCCTCTCTAGGCATTTCAGAACACAGATGGGCAGCGTACCTTCTTACAGATGTTTTTCCCATTGGTCATCCATCTAGAATTATTCTCTCATATCACATTAAATGCAGGATCACTTTAGTTCTTTTTTTTTCTTTTGAGAAAATCACATGTGATAGTACTGGAGTAATATTTAAAGCAAATCCATTATTCTGAAAGATCCTCTTGCTCTTATGTTTATAGTTACTTAAGAAAGAATGTCCCTCAAATTAATCTGCATATTAGGCATATATTTCACATTTAACATCATGGTTTCCATGAAGTCTAGGTAGTGCTTTGTGCAATCTTTTTGACAAGTGTTGTTTTTTCTGTGACACATAATCCAGATATGTCTTAAGCATTTTCCCCCAATAGGCAAGTTATGAAACCCTACACCAGCAAGAATCAATTCCCACCTGTTCTTTTCTTGTCTGAGCACAAGGTTGGCTCTGCTGTGCACTAGTGACTGTTCTGGAGGTGTTTGTAGCTAGACAATTATTTCAGAGAGAACGGCTCAGAACAATTTTAACCTCAAAACATGTCAGTGTGAATGTGGCTACAATGTAATTTCTCCTTCTTAAAAAATTTGTTGTTGCCAGTAGTCCAATTGCTATTCCACATTTCCCTCAAACAGCAATCCTGCGTTATTTCACTGACTGTTAACTCAAAAATGAGCTCTACTTGAGTGGCTTCTCAGCCCTTATCAGAGAAAACCTTGAGCTGAAGTCCTACAGGATGGTGTTACTCAGTTGCATGACTTCTGCCCGGAAGATAGAGAGCTTTGGTAGGAGAAACTCTGAAAGTACTGGATGCTGATACAAAATTATATTCTGCTCCTCTGATAAGTAGATGTCTCCTTATAGAGTGAGGGTACTTCGGATGGAAGGAGGATATTAAAAGGGAATTTAAAACCACTTCATATCACAATGCCAAAATTGTGGAAAAGTATACAAGATGTTTATCCACCGTTTCTGGGGGCCATCCCTAGAAAACATTGCAACGCTTTCCTTTCTATTTAATGAGGAGTAGTGAAATGTTGGAGAATATTTACATCTCCTCCCAACATTTCTGTTTCTCAAAATATTACCAGTGGGCACAGCCTGAAGGAGGAAGAAAAGATGAAAGTTTATGTCAACACCTCCAAACATGTCTCAAAAAATTTGCACTGAAGGGATGAGACCATGAGAAGCTATTTTATTCTTTCCCATCCAGGCCACATATATCCACTTGCAGAAGAGAGTGGGAAGGAGGAGGTTGGTGCTCAGCCTTCCCCCTACCCACAGTTCTTCCATTTCAGACCATTGGGAAGGAAAGTTCTGGCCTATTAGTAACTGAATCTGCTTTGGAAAAGGGCATTTATTGGGGGAGGGGGGAGCACCACCCCACAGCTGCCAGAGCACAGCTAACCAGAGTTATGAGAGACATGACATAAAACTGACAGAAAAATTGTCTGCAGAAACCCTTCAAGGAGAGAGCAGATTTGCGCAACTGATGGTGTGAGTTTGCTAGCTGAATGATTTGGGAGGGGAGAAGGAAAAATGGATTAGTCTTCGGTGGCTTGAGGGCATTACCTTGTTTCTACCACAATGGCTCATTAAATGCGCCAAGCCAAATGGGTACAGGATGCGGCGTTTTACAATCCAGCTCTCCTTAATTGGAGAGAGGTGTCTTGGGAGCAGCTTCGGAGGTAGGGCTACGTTTCAGAGCGTTGATGAGAAACCCAGGATTAAGTCTGAGTCTCTTTGGGTCTAAGTCTGCGCACTGTATTGGGAAAACTGAATGCTGTGTGTTCCAAGAAGCTCTCTCCAAATCTGCAGCCCGGTGTAAAGTTGCAGTATAGCCTGTGGGGTTGTTTGCTTATGAAATACATTGTAAAAGATTACCGCAGACCATTCAGCAGGCTTAGAGGCTAATCTCTAAAATGATGAGAGAGGGCTCCTCTGATCCTACTGCTTTCTCTAAGGTTTAAGTGTACTTTTAAAGTTTTGTAAATTATTACTGTTTTTCTTTTTCTGTGGGTGTAAAAGTAACTCAAGTTTCTTTGCCATAAGGATGTGGCCTGGAACTGTCACAGCAGGTCTCCAGCAGCACTGCTGCATGGAAAGGGGAAAATGGAAAAGGCAGAGGCAAACAGTGGTGACTTCGGGAGGTACCCAGGTGTAATCCTGGCTAAGTCCCTGCACTCTCTGTTTCCTCTTGGCTGACTCTTTGCTCCCCCAGAGGCACCAACCCTATAGAAAACAGAAAGCTCAAATGTCTGGAAGGAACTCAGGCCATTTGAAAATGGCTGTATTAATAAACAGTCTTTCATCTAGAAAGATATCAGCTCGCTTTATAGTCAACAGCTACAGGCATGAAGGCCGTCTGTTTTCATAGGGAACACGTGATGACATCTGATATATTTTAGGAGGAGGTTTTATATCAGCAGCAGTTTGGGATGATCAAGTTATTTATATGTGAGCTTTACCACTCAGCAGGAAAACAGTCTTCCTCAACTTAGACTGTGCGCTTACACGCAGTACCTTTTTACAGGACATATGATGTGATATGAAATAAGTTATTACAATTATTTTAGGACTACTTAGAAGTGTTTTACAAAGCATTTTTGTAACAAACATGTGCCTCAGTCTTCTCAATTGCTGGCTCTTTCCATAATGAGAATGATGTTTATGAAACTCTGAAAAAAATTAATTATATATATAGGTCTATAAAACTTGATTAAAATAGTGTTTGCCAGCACAGTAGTGTACTGATATTAAGAACCATGTCTGGGAACTTTCAGCAATAGAAAGAAGTTGTTGGATTGTGGCAGTCAACATTTTTGATGTTGTTGTTTTTTAAAATTTTCATTTAACACAAAGATATAGCTCATTTTTCCCTTGTGGAAACTGTTCAAAGAAGGAGAATCACACATATATCCCCAAACTGTATTTTTTTCCCCAACAGCATACAGCTTCAGCTTCTAACCCTTAGAAGTCTCAAGGTGCCAACTCTTATCCCTGCCCCTTGAACCAGCACATGTGAAGCTTGTGTCAACTTGGATCTGCCTTCAAAGTTGTCCTGCTCTGGGTAGAGGCATGGGCCAGGTGACCCCCAAAGATCCCTTCCAACATAAATTCATTCTCTGTTTCACAGTTTAGTTTTAGTGAGGGCAATTCCCCATTAGGGGATAAGAAATTAAAAGGTACTTGGCAGGTTGTCTCAAAAGACAAATCCAATTCCTTGAAGCTCGTCAGACATTGGAAATACTCTGGTACAGACAGCTTAGTGAGCAGAAGTCAGATGAGAGTTTAAAAGGACTGACACATTTACCGTACAGTATTCACGACTGTTTAGTGTAATGATTTATATACTGCATAAATAAAAACTTAACTTAAATAACATTAAATTTTCGTAAGGGTGACATCTGCTAAATGCAAGCGCTAAAAAAAAGGGATGTGCTCTTCAACTGTAGCAAAAGACAATTTGTCTGTTGATAGTAACAGAGAGAGAAGACACTTCCCACTCATAAAAAAATCTGATTGAGAAACCCCGAAAAATAGTCTGATTTAGGCTTGTAGATTAAGCGTGCACGGCGTTTACAATCTGCATGAATTTACAGGGCAGCCTGAAGTTGCCATCGCTATTTTATACCTCATATATCCTTGCCTTTAAGACCGGTGCCAAATGTTTATTTCTTTATAAAAATAAACCTGTGAGGAGTGAAAGTGAGGGAAGGCAAGGCAAGGCAAGGCAAAGGAGGAATGCCTTCCTGTTTCCCTCTGCAGCACGGGATTATGTAGAGATGTTTGTGTTGAGAGAAAAGGCTGAGGGCAGGGTTTGGGAACAAAAGGATTTAATGTTTATGAGGGAGAGGGAGCCCAGCAGATCTCCTCAGTAGCTCCCAAAGGGGATGTTTTTCTGGAAGCTGGAGAAAGCTTATCAGGCCCACTGGGCCAGGACCTCTGAGCAGCAGTTTAGTAGCTGTAGCATGCCAGCCCTCACTCTGAGAAGTCCTCTCCATGTGGTCCTTCAGCATCAACAGAGCTTCGCAACAAAATCCCTGCTGCTGTCTCTAACTGAAGAGAACTGTGAGGCCCTTCCTTCTTTCCATGGAAATAAAAAAAAAGACGTTTGGTAATGTGAACAGCCCTAAGTACACATTTCAAATGACTCACACTCATGGTTTCATGGAGGCAAAGAAACTCCAGTCAAAATACAATTTAATCTATCAGGAGGCACAGAGGAGTCAGGAGAGGGCAAGGTCACCTGTTTGACCACCCACTGATGTTTTTTCCCACTCTTATTTCTAAGCACTACATCAGCACCCAGGTTTGAGCCATCCCACAGTACAGATATGATAACTGCGATATGACGGATGAGACCATTTCTCATCTCACTGTTGAGAAGAAATGCCGTCTCTGTGGCAGGTAGAACCTGACTCCCCAGAAGAATACCTCCTGGCTGTGCTTGTGTGTGTGGTCACACTTGTATAACCACCTCCGTAAACAGCTCCCTTCCAGAGCAGGACTCCAAGCACTCCTTACAGTGTCTCCCCCCGAGTAATAAACGCACATTGCTTTTTCCTTTGGGCAGCACTTCTATGCAGTGGTTAACTAACGGTTACCCCTGTAGCTCAGGGGACCATGGCCTTGAGCTCGGGATTGTAGGGGTGTGGGGAGGGATTCAAATTCCTCTGCTGATGTTGCCAGGGTACATGCGTGATCACCGTTGGTGGAGGAGAACAGAGAAAAAGAGTTAGATATGTTTTTATGACTAGTTGCTTAGATCAGTATGACCTGGGGCTTAAGTTGAATTTATTTTATTTCGTATGGAGTCTAAGGCTGAATTTCAAATAGAAAGGAGATAAAGGAGATTTGAATGCACTGCAGCTGACAGAAAGCCATTTGCATCTTTTCCGCAAAGAACCAAGGAGTCTTGTTGTAAGCATCTTATTAAATTCTGAATAATAACGTTCTGATGGAAAGGAGGAAAGGAAAAGTTCTAAGAGGACTGAAGTAGGTTTATGGAAGCAGACAAAAAACCCCATCTATAAATACAGCATCAAGAAAAGAAAAAAACAAAGCAGAATTAAATGTGAGTGGGAGCGGGAGTCTGAAAGCTAAAAAGTGTAGTAGGCATGACGTAGGCAGGATATTGCTCCGGAAATATGTTTGAAATGAGAATGTAGTTTAGAGACTACCACTACAAAGTAATAGCAAAAAAGATATTGTGGGTCAGGCAGGAACCAAGCAGTGCCTTACGAGTCATAGAAAATTAAGGAGCAACTGTAGTTATAGGCAACTGGGTCTGTAATTATAAGGGCTTTCAAAACAAGAGGGCCTTGCAGGACTCAAACAGGGTTTTCAAAGAGAAAGCAACAAGAAGAGCAGAATCACCCCTGGGGAAGGAAGAAGTTTCAAATGACACTGTGCGTCTCTCACAATTTCAATAAGTAGTAGGCAATCCTCACAAAATAACACAAATTCTGCTCTTTTTGCCAGAAATCATACAATATGATCTATAGGATGCATTATATATCATGCTTCCCATATGGAGAAACAGGACTGCTAGACTCAGCTCTCCCCCATCACAGACACATCCTCTCTGAAAGAAAAATGTTTAATTTAATTTGTGAATTTTATCAAATCTATAAGGACCATCCCCAACAAAAAGATGTACTACCTAAAGAAACTGTCCAACTCTTCATTATGCTTTGCAATAGTTAACGTACAAATGTAGTCAGCAGCAAAAAAAATCCCCTCCAGTATTGTTAATGTCACTTCTGGAGGACATCATCGAGCTGAAAAAATACAGATATTCAGTAGCTATATAGATTTTGTGTGGGCAGCTAGTGATGAGCCTGTTGGCCATCAGGACTCAAGTAACGATAAGCATCTCCTTTCAGGGAGAAAGAATATTATTTAGGATTGTAAAGAACACATGATTTGCACAGTAAGTTATGACCCTGTATTGTGATACTTGATCTTCTGTAAGTGGAAAAATTATCAAGACTGGAACTTGCAAAGGCACTTGAGAATGCTATTAATTGTGTTACAGAAAAAAATCTTGGAAAGAGAACTATATCTTACAGTCCTTACAGGCTTCCCTATGTCTATTCACTACTAAAAATTATCAAAATACATATTGGTTTGAACTACTTAAAATAAAGTTAGAGTGTTTGTGTTTCTTAACACCTCTAACCACTGGCTAAATAGGGAGAGATTTCATCAGAAAACGCAGAACAACCAAGGTTTTCCCAGAGTATAGAGACTTCTCCTACAAAACATGAAAACCAAAATTTTTGAGCAAAAACCTAAGAAAACTAAATAATTTTTTTTTATTTGAAGCCAGGTTGAAGCAAAGAGAAAAAATCAAGTGGAGGAAGTGAATCTGAATGTTTTGTTTTGAGATGCTTCTTCACTAAATGGGGGTCATTTTTCCAGGCATGGTGCTTCACTGGAATTGTAGTTCAGCTGCATCATGGAAGGAAATATGTACATCTCACAATAATTCTTAATCATCTTCCTGTTACTACTGTGTAATTAGGGATATGTATCTATTGTTTGTTACAATGATAAGCGACGTGGGAAGCCATATTTGTCAGAAAGCCAACGTGAATGGCAAGTTACATGAACAATTGCTGACATGGAACATTTCAATTCATAAATGTCAGAAGAATAGTTTTGTATCAAGAATGTAAAAATACATACTTCAGACAGCTCCAAGCAACAAATAAGAGTTTATAGCTTGAAGATAGCAGTTGACAAATTTTTTTAAAAAGTTGTGGTTTTTTTTAAACAGCAATGTATTCAATATTGTATTGCCTAAAAAATTCCAAGGAACTACAGAATCTTCCCTGTATGTGTGCATCAGTCTGACCAAATAGAAATCTTTCATTTTTTGAAGTGATCCAAAGTATTTAATTTCATTATGTTATATTTCCCCAGGATATTTCACTGTGTTTTTTTTCCATTAAATCTTCCTGCTCCAGGACCCCTGCCAATGCTGTCAAGGCTTTTGTGAAAAGTTGTGTTGAACAATTTGCAAAATTGCTGTGGCATTGATGTTGCAAACTTTTGCTGACTTTTTAAAAAGTAATATTGTAATCAGGGTATGGCTTTTTAAGATTCCAGAAAGGTCAGATACTTCATTCAGAAAAGTGTGAGCTGCTGAGGTCATCTTCATACTACTAAGTTCTGAGCATTTTAGTGTGCACTGGTGTTGGTGGTCTTCAAGATATTTGTGCTGCTGTTAAGTCTATCTACTCCATGTATCATAAGAAATTAATTATAGTTAATCAAACAGGTAACAATATATAATTTTAATTTTCTGAGACAGCGCCCAGGCACCAGGACAACAAAGTCAGAAGCAAGAAACTTGGTTCTGCCAGTGTCACATTTAATGATGCTGGACCAATCACTTAATCTGTTTAGGTCTCAGTTTAACCCCCTATGAAAAGAAGATAATAATAATTTTATTTGCCTCTGTTTTGACATCTCTAGAGAAAAAGTGTTGCACAATAGCAAGTGTTATTTCAGTTTCTTTGCCTCTTCCATTTCAGGCAGAAAGGCAAAAACAGTAACCCACTCTGTACTGATACAAGATGCTTCATGTGCCAATGAGATTGTATATCTAAAACCGGCAGCTAATCTGGTTCTGATAATCTTCAGGGATTATGCAGGTTGTTTGTCTGATATTACTTTCCTCAAATTATCTGAACTTCCTGGGGCTACACAGCAACAGTGACCACTTCGTAAGAACACAAAACAACAAGTCTAGCTGTTCTGGCAAATTCTGAGAGCACAGAGGTAAAAAAAAATTATAAACAATAGAACACCATGTTTTTTCCCCAAAACTTGGGAAAAAACCCTCCCTTCTGCTTGTCTGCGGAAGGGGTGGAACAGCTCCTGGGACAGTCATGTGGTTTTGGTCGCGCTAACCTGCTCTGTCCATGGTGCTGACTTCCGTCTTCGCAGCGTTAATCAGAACGAAAACATCATTATGCGGAAGTAATGAACATTACGTGGGCGCAAACATGTCTAAAAATCTGGGATCGTTTATAGTTTGAGAGATCTGGAAATTTACAGCTAGCTTCAAGTCGTGCTTTGACAACTAGATTTCTAGCCTTTTTTAAATGGGAGACAGAAATGGTGGGGTGATTTTTTCTTTTTTTAAAAATCTGTCTTATTAGTGGCTCTTCCTAACCTCGGCTGATATGGTACCCCTTGCAAGAGCAGAGGGAAACATTAAGACTGCATATTTTTGATACAGGAAGTCATTAACATTTTATCTCTTTAGAATTGCAGGAAGACATTCATTTGGTGGAAGGGTGCGTTTGAATTTCACTATATTTGAGATTAAATCAACTGGCTCGCGAAGTGCTATGGGAACTTGAAAGGAAACTCAAATGGCTCACCCCCAAATTCATAACTCATCCTAAATTCAGTACTGCCAATAGCACAGTGATCATTTCCTGATTTATTTGCTCAAAGGAAAGGCTATCCTCAACGGTTTCCTGCAGCTGCCAGTTCGTCTTTGGAGCCACTGATTTAAGCAGTAATATGAAACAACTTTACCTTAAGTGTTGGTAAGTCTTAAGAAAGCCAGTAGGAGATACAGCTGTGAAAATCTGACAGCCATTTCATTTTTCCTGAACATTCCTTTTGCTTATCAAGTAGAAAAATGGGGGGGAGGAGGGTGTTTCTTCAAAAAGATTTTTAAAATTTGTTTTGTTATGATCTGGTTTTTAACTAGACAGGAAACCAGAGGTATCTTACCTGCCTGCTTTCGTGATGATCATCTCTGTCCCAATGTCATGAAATCTTTTCCAGAGGTCAGCACACTGCAGCTCTACCTGGATCTCTTCCATGGATGAAGGTGGAGGAGGCTGAGGGCCTGAGCCACCAGATGTAAGGTCAGAATGGGAGCCAAATGAGCAGGATGTCCTTTCTGCCAGCACCTCTGTGTCTGACCCAGTGCTCTGCTCTGAGTCTGCAAAGTAAACAAGCCAGGTAAGACCCTTCAGTTATACCTGCTGTGAGTGGAAAAGGAAGGGAAGAGAAAAGCCAACAAGGGAAGTGCTAAAGAAGAGGACAAGGGCCTTCTCTATATGTATACACACACATATATATTTATGGTTTGTTGTGATTTATGGCCTAATTTGGGGCTTTGGGTTTCCAACGTGACATCTGGCAATTTTGTAAAGTTTTAGAAACAGCTGAAAAAAGGACCCTCAACATAAAATATAAATAGTAACAAACATCACCACAATGCTGGGAATGGAGTACGAAATATAGACAAAAAAAATAGAAAGGAAAAAATAATTAATTCAATCCATAGTTTCAATCCAAGATTAGATGGGCTCACTAGAAAACTAAATTCCATTTAATTGAATATCCTCCCACACTACTATTGAAGAGTTGGTTATTTTTAAACAACACATTTTTTTTCCTTTTAATATTCTTGTCATCAAAAATAATGAGCATTTTTTTTTATTTTGCTATTTGGCAGCACCATTTTGGAAACATGTTTTATTTGCTCCTATAATATCTTTTTTGGAACAATGATATTTCCTGAGAAAATAACCATGCAGCTTTTGGTGAGGAAAATGCTCTAGGCTACTGAAGGACAAAAAGGGGAGATAATAAACATATGGAATATGTTACCAGGGAAAGCGATTGAAGTAAACTGCAGAAAAGAACACATGAGACAACCACCTCTCTTTATTGGGGAAAAGAAGACGAAGAAGTCTTGTTCAAAAAATAAGCAAACAAACAAAAAAGTGACATTCAACTAGTTTAAAGGTCCAAGTTGGTATGCTGAGTCAGATGGCCATTTCTTTGCAAAAATCTCTTGTGAATGTATTACATAGGTATAGTGTATATACATATATACGGTCCTAGCTCTCATACGGTCAGGCTAAGCTGGAATTTTTCAAATAGCAGTGTTATTTTGCAACAGGGTGCACACCCACATTACATCAAAATAATTCACAATACATTCTGCAAAGAAATTTGTTTATATTTAGAGCCTGATTTTTAACAAATTGGCACTAGTATTATATAGATGATAGACAAAGGAATAAAGTGTTCTGAAGCACTCGGTTAAATGGCTCAAGAAGAGCTTTGTAGATTTCAGAGATGGTACAGAAACAATGCTTTCAAGTGTCCTCATTGATTACCTAAATACAAGCATCCCAGTGAAGGAATAAAATGGCTATTTATATGTATTCTCTGCACTTTAAGAAAGAAAGAGATATGTCTGTCTGAAAGAGAAACTTAAGGAGACAAAAAGTAACCATTTGTGTTAAAAATGTGATGAAATCACCCCAGCTAAAATTCCTTCCATACCAAGCAAGTGCCAGAAACTCTTTAATAACCCTGAGGTCATGCAGGCTGAGTCTCAGATTTACAGTGTTTCTGAGAGATAGTGTCTCCTAGAGCAGCTTAAAACATTTGTTTTCCTAGTGATGGTTAATCACTTTATCTGTCATTAAAAAGCAAGAGTGTGCTTCACAAATCACAGTAAGAGCTTTTTGTATGTCTACTCATGTGCTGAACCATTAACCAAAAGTCTTATATCTTCTCTGAAGTCCTAAGAAAGTATAGGTAAACTACACTGGGCATCTGAAGAGATTTGACCTATGGAAAAGCTTCTGTTATGGAGTCCTCCTCCTCGAATGAGGTACTAACTTGCAAGTTTGCATCTAAAGAGACTTTTAGGCCACATCATCTGTGCTTGGTTCAGGCACTCAGAAACTCTATTCGTCCTCTGAAGCAGTATGGTAAATGGCCAACAGATGGCACTTGGCTAGATTCTGTCATTCCAACATTTCCTGGACAGCCTTTCAAGCTGGGCATGCGGCTGGAGTCTTGGGAATCCCTGGGAATTGACTGGAATTGCACACTGCAGAAAATTAAATATCAGAGGCTGAAGCCCCCTGCCACTGATTTTATGCCAATGTCACACCACTGACTTTAACAGAGTTTTGGAGGGTTTTTTTGACAATGATGGAAGTAGAAGGAGAGCCACATCCTTGCATATAATTTGCCATGCTGGCACAAATCAAAAATTGCAGAAGGAATTCACTAATTACTGATATGTCAGTATCTACTCAACCATGCAATACTACACACAGGAGAAAAAAAGCCTTCTTTTCTTCCAAGGACTATTATTTTGAGCCCTGAAATATGATCTATAGTTACCCCCAAATTAGTGCACAGAACAGCAAGTACCTCTCCTTCCTCCAATTTTGGAAATGGGAGGGGGGGAGTCACTGGTGTTGCTGCTCTTAGTTCAGTCTTATTAAGCACTGAGATAGACTTTGGCGTCTTCTTCACCCTTTCCTGGGCTGAGCCCTCCTGAATGGTGTCATCCACTTGGAGACACTGAGTTCATTCCAGACCCAGGGAATTCAGGAGAAGTGAAGTGCATCTGACATATGAAAATCATCCCTAAGGACATCCAGCTCTATAAGACTCTGTGACTCTTAGCTACAGTTCTCTTCGTGTGTTAGGATTCTGGATTAATCAAGAGACAGGTGTCAGTATCTGTAAAAGTGAGCAACATATAGAGGGGTGCAGGGTGAACCAGTCTCAATATGCAGTAATTAATTGTGCTGCCTGGCAGCTAGCAGAACTCAAGCCACTCTGCTGCACATACTTGCTCACAATGGAATAAGACAGGAAGAAGATCTGAGTTTTCTTCTGATATTTGGACGGGGAGCTTGGTTTTCTTCATTCACCAGCTTCAGTGGGCCGTAACTTCACTAAACTCGAAGACATTACTTCTACTTTACGTTGGTGTAAGCAGAGGGGAATTAGGGAACAGCTCCTGAAGCTCCAACAAAACAGAACATGCCTCTGAACACCCTGAGGTGCAGATTGTGCCTGGTACTACATATTGTGTCTGACTGAAGGACAACCAGAAGGATCTCTGAGGAAGATGAGCTTCTTATAATTTCTCCTAGCTCCAAAGTGACAAGATAACTCTTTGCCTTTCCTTAAAGAAGTGCCTTGTAGAAAAGCCCCTTGCTGAATCCAAGGTCCCAGCACAGGCACTGCAGATCCTCCATGCAGTGGCTTCCTTTCAGACTTAGACCTTCTCAAACTGCTGCCATAGGAATGCTGGTTCTCTGGTGCCATGTTAGGTTGTAATCCATGCCACTTTTGGCATATGGTAGGCAGGCAACAATTAAAACATTTTTATGGTTTTCTCTTGCTAGGGTAGAGTACAGTCCTTGAGAAAGGATATTTCAAAACCAAGCTCATCCATTGCTGGAAACTAGCAAAAGTGGGAGCAGATGCAACTGAGGTTCCTAAACCTACAGTACTCCACTGGACTTTCAGTTGAGACAGTCTCAGGTCAAAATGTTCCTCATTGCTTTTCCAGGTATCCATGAACTTGCACCTTCTGATTTTACCTACTTTTCCTTACAAGGTCCTTCCCCTCACTTGTGTGCTTGAAGAAGACCCCTTCCTGACACATCATGGCTATTGAGCCATGAACATCTCCAAAGCTCCTGCTGACTGCACGTTTCATATCACTCTGCCTCTTTCATTTCCCTCTTCTTGCAAATCTCTTCTAAAACCATCCATTTCCACTCTTGCTTGTTCCTCATGTTCTTTTTTTCTGATGTTTCCACCAATTATTTCTGCTGTTCTGTGGAGTGTTGTGTAGCCAGAAGAAAACACAGCCCTTTTGGTCTGTGTGGAGAATGACCCACTGATCACAAGGGAATATCAATGCTTAACGCCTCCAGTCTTATACATTCTCCTCAGAGACAATACAGAGAAAAATTCATAAAATACTGTCTGTCCCTCTTTACAAGCAGCTTGCTGGACAAACAGGCCAACAAAGTGTTTTTGACCAGACAGGCTCTTGCAAGCATTGTATTTCAAGGAGCTTGGAACTATATAATGTGACGCTACTGAAAAGTTCATGGAGAATACCCATGGGTTCAATGTGCATAACAACTCCATGAGGCCTGAAGCATACCGCTCCCTCCCTGCCACTGTGCAAAAGGGCTGTTCCCTTTCTACTACCCTGTTGGATGGCTTCCTATCATCCCTTCTTACCACACTGACCATGTATGCAGCTAATGCTGTTTAACAGTGTTGGGCCTGGAGGAGAGGAAATTTCTCAACACTTTCAGCAACGTATGAACCTACCAACAAGACCACAGGATCACTTTCAGAACTCTCAGGGATACCATGGCCGTTGCTGAGATGGCAAAAGAACATTAAACTAGTTCAGAGCTTTTTTTTCTTAATCCCCTTCCCATTTCTGCTATGTCCAGATCGCCCTGGAAATCCTCACCTCATGATTTCTTTTGATCCACAAATTCCCAGGCTTCTTGTTGGCAGATAGGAAGGAAAACACCATTCTCACAAGCATGGTGACTCTGAGGTCAGCGTCCCCACTGAGTGCCCTAAGATGATCAAAAATAACCTAAACCGGCTTCCTGAACCAACACTACGTGTCCTGGGATCAGAGCCCTCTTCCACAAAACAGCGAGCTGCTACTGCCTGACTTCTTTCTACAGCTCAGCTGCCCAGTATTCCTCATGTACATTCCCTGCTTTTCCAGTAGTCTGGTACAAAAGGCAAACTGGTGTGTGAGACATGAATTTTCTAAGCAACTTCATACATGATCTTCAGCAGATTTTTTTCTGCAGCTGGAGTACAGCGGGCATACTGCGCCCCATATTTAACCAGGAAAACAAAAAGAGCTCAGTTTAGTCCTTGGCCCTATCACGCAGCTCATGCACTCAACAAATGTTTTACTCCAAGGTATCAAAGAATGTAAACTACAGGAGTGAGAACAATGACAAAAACCTTATATACATAAAGCACCACCTACCCAGAGCAGCCTAAAAGACTGATTCTCTTTCTCTTTTTACTTTTTTCTTCTTTTTCCTTTTTTATTTTTTTTTTGCATATGTGTAGATATCTAATGTAGATCCTGTCAAATTCCATTAGCATAAAGATTTCTCTTGGGTGGAATGCGGCAGCTGTTACAAGCTGTTAGGGTTTTTTTTTTTAACTGTTTATTTTTGTTTGCAAGGTTTGTGAACATTTAGTGCAACAGGTGGTCCTTCCCTCTCCCCTGCAGTCGATTTGCTGGCAAGCAGGATCTGCAGGCTACAAAGAAGGTACAAGATCCTGGATATGCATGGGCAGAGAAAATCTGGGATACATCACTTTTTTTTTTGCTCTGAACTCATCTGAAATTAACAGAGAGTGGACACTTTGCTTTTGCTGCTGGTTGCAGACAAATCTCATGGTTCTTTTTAGATTTCTAATTTTCAAACTGGCTATTGACACCCCACGAAATCAGCAGCATGGGAACAACACATATAGCAGTGTGACATTACTGGAATCCAGATAAAAAATGTCACAACCCTCTGAAAGTGAAAGAACAGAAACTCACTAAGCTGACCAGTTTGGAAGAGTGGTGTGGTGGCTGCTGGTGCAACTACTTCAGGTATACAACTGTTTTCCCCCACTAACTAATACTTGGGCAGAAGCTAAAATGAAGACCTCGGTAACTTCAAAATTGCAAAAGAAGTGCGGCTATGGCAAAGACAGCAGGAGCAGCAGAGGTGAGGCAGGCTGGAGTTCACCAGAGCCCTGCAGATGAGCGGGGCTGCAGTTCACACGGCTGATCCGGCAATTGCTCTTGCTGTAGGCAAAGGGTTCTAAACACTTCCCAGGTGATTGTAACCATATGCTCATGCTGCACACAACGAATAACACAAATATAGTTCTGCAGGTTTTCTTATATATTGTCTTATCCCCCTGACCTGTTTTCCATTCATTCACATACCCTACTACGGTAATCATGCCTTCTCCCAGCATCAGGCCCGTTATCAACTACATACAGCTAGAATTTGTAACCTGTTTATTACTGATAATAAAGTCATAGAATGGTTTGTGTTGGAAGGGACCTTTTTAACATCATCTAATCTAACCCCCAATAATATTTATTTTTATTACATAATTGACTACAAGTTGCAACCAATATCAGGATTTACTGATCTGGGGACAGTACAAGCTTGTCAAAACCCAGAACGTCATCAATACTAACGCTGCACTGCAATCTCAGACAGCCAAAAGAAGCGTTCAAGTAATTAATTTCCAGGCCAAGACCCTTTTATGAAACCACAGCAGGACAAAATGGCAATAATGTCAGCAATACTCAAAAAGAAAAAACTAGAAGACATTGTATAGATGGGAAAATATGGCATAGACAAATAAAGAGACCTGATAGAGTCACAGGTGAAATCAGTGACAGACAAGTGAATAATTCCTCTGGCACTTTAACCTCAAAGACTTCTTCATCCTCCTAAATTATAGTTTTATAAGGTGTTTTCATAAGATGACTTGAGCCAGCAAAGCTTGTAAAATACACTCAAGCTGATGGCTGCCCTTACCAAAACAAAGATTGAGTATAAGGCCAGTATGACATGGAATTATTACACATCTATATCCCCATGGCAAACACAACTAGGAGGAGAAAATAAAAGCAAACATAAAGACAAAAAACCACGGTGGCTTTGGCTCTAAATGCAAGTCTTGCATCAACTTGACTGTGCACTGCCAAGAACTGACTGCCTCTGCCTTGGCTTATTCCATATAAGCCTCAACAAAGGGACACAAGACCCAGCAAAGAAAAAATCACCCTGATTCACTGGTATGCTCCAGCTGCTCCGCTTCACTCCAGCAATGTGAAACAGCTGTAAACCTGGTTTAACCAGCAAGTTAAATTGGGTTTATGGCTTCTCAGTATTGGCAAAGAAGTACAAAGCAGCTGGAGTTTACTAGTATACTTAGCACTGGGAGTTTGCCCTCAAAAGTTAAATCTTGCTCCAGATAGGAGAAAGAATATCAGCTGCAGGTAAACTTTAAAGTGTTTTTTTATCTCACAATCTATTGTATTTTTTAAGAATGCTGAAAAAGAGAAAACTTATACATTTTGCCAACATACAGGTAGGACCAGACATTTAAGAGACCAGTTCCAGTTTTGAGCTGCATCAGCTGAAAATGGAGATACTGGCTCCTGGGCTCTGAAGTCATCCTTGGCAAATTCTCATTACAGAAGCGTAAGCTAGGTGACCAAGAGTGTTCCAAGTAGTATCACAGCAATAGGATTTCTTTGTAGACTTCATACCGAATCCCACCATATTCTCTCAGGAAAACTGCCTGCAATTCATCTGTCTGTGCTTTAGACTATCCATCACAACTAAAAATATCCAGGGGGGCTGGAACTCGATGATCTTCAAGGTCCTTTCCAACCTCAACCATTCTATGATCCTATGATCAAATGTATGTCAACCAATACACTCTTCTATAAACTCTCCCATCTCTGGATTGAGGT
This sequence comes from Anarhynchus alexandrinus, assembly GCA_008711295.1. NCBI lineage: Eukaryota > Metazoa > Chordata > Aves > Charadriiformes > Charadriidae > Anarhynchus > Anarhynchus alexandrinus. The sequence goes on along the minus strand of VUYV01000166.1, from coordinate 1,881,070 downwards.
AACTTGTTTGCTTAAAGGTGTTTTGTAAGCATAACCTTTCCCCAGCAGAGGCTTCTGGCAATCATATTTCAGGAGAACAAACCCCACTGAAGTAGCAAAACTTGGACTCGTTGTTTGATGTTGTATTATTGTCTTCCAGAAAGCAAAAAATAGCTTGGGTCTTCAGTATCTCAGACTCGCTTTGAGGAAAATGCAATTCGAAATTTCAGAAGAAACCAAGAGATTCCTAAAATTCCCTGAGGAGATCCTCTGCAGCTGTCAGTCAGCATTGCCTTAGGACAAGGAATCACCAGCCCAGCCTCACAAAAAGGCTGCTCAGTAGCAAATATTCAGAAAGCCCATACTTAAAATGGTAAAAGGCTTAAAAAAAGCATGCAGAAAAATAAGATTCCGTTAAATCAGGAAATAAAATAAAAGAGCATAAAATTCAAGAAAATGCAGAAGAACACAGAGAACGGCAACTTTTAAAAACATGAGAAGTACTAGGGAGAAAGTGGGATGTTATTAAAAGAAGGGAGAGGTGAAATTGATGACAACTTTAATCTGGCCAAGATCCTGAACTGTGCAGACTACAAAGAATTTGTCTGGCCAATGTCCAAGAGTTTGTGTAAAATTAAAGAGTGGAAACATACTTGAAAGTTAGGGAAAGCTAAAAAAAATAAGAGACCAGGCATTAGATGCATTATATGCTGTAGCCTGTAAACATAGAGTCATTATTCTTATAAATAAAACCATACAACAAATATTTAGAGACCAGCCTAAACCAAAATGTTGGCTCTAAATAACCGCAAATTGTGCAGGAGTTTGAAACTAGATCCCAGCTCTGTGGCAGGCCCTACCCTGATGGAGCGGGCACAAGCTCTGGGACAGTCTGTTTCTGGATTCTGCGGCTTGGACTGCTCTCTGGTAGCCAGAAAAAAAATAAAAAAATCATTTGTAAAAAAGGAAAACATGACATAAGATTAATGCTGCAGGGGTACCTATTCTCTCTGAGACCAATGTGAAATCGCTGAGAAATTTTAAATGACTGCAAAGTCCAGAAAATATTGCCATCTTTTTTTTAAATATGAACACAGCTCAAAAAAATGAAAGCTAACATTTTAAATATTTGCAAGCTGAAGATACTTGGTGGCCAACAGACCACAGGGAAAGAGACATTACATATGTTTCCCTATACCATGGTGGTTATCATGACAGCAGTATCAGGGAGCCAGCTGGCATCTTAATAGCAAGAAATGTCCAATCCTTTCCTGAGTCCTACTGAGCTCTTGGCACTGCTGTCACAAGGCAGTGAGTTCCACCGTGTAACTGTGCACACAGGAAAAGAAAGCGTCCTTTTTCACTTTAAAATGCACTGCCTTTTTAGTATGAGTGTTCATTTGCTGCAGTGTTATAAAGAGATAAACACCACTCTCTGTATTGCTTGTATTTCCTTTCTAAATGAAACCATTTCAAAAGGAAATCATTAGGAAATTTCCATAGGAATGGTTTTACATGAAAAACACAGCTCCGTTAAGCTGAAGTTCCAAGTTGAAATTGTTCATTTTGTTCAAAATCTACAACTTTCTTTTGGGAAAACAGTAATTATCAGGCTAGTCCTGTTGAACTGATGTTTGGGTTTGTAATAATTCAACAAATCATTAAACTACATTTTTTTTCATCCACACGCTAAATTAGCCAAGCTGTCCCCCACACCCCTTCCTGAACCAGACTTTGGAAGACTATCTGCCCTAGTGCAATTTTGATTGCCCTCTATCTAAGCTTCTTGACTGTAATATAAATCCTGTCAGATTTTATTCATAACAAAGCTTCTTCTTGACTGTAAACATTTTAATTGCTTGCTCTCAGAATGTGTTCTATCTTTATTACATACATGTGCACGCACGCACGCACACACACACACAAAGACACATAAGTATATGTAGGGGACTGAATTTTAAAAATGCATTTGGCTTTTAAATGAGTGATCTGCCACTGGCTCACGTAGCAGAAATTATAGTATTTTCAATGGTACTTTCCATCAGGAAGTTTCTTGCAACCTAACATTCTGTTTACTGTTTTGATCACCTCTGCAGAGTGACCAGATGGTTCTACTAAACAATGAGCCTGAGGCATTTTTCACAAGTGATGAACATATTCTTCCTTTTATTTGCATCACATACAACTGCGTTGCAATCAAACCAGCCAATTTTCCAGCCTCTGACTATGTAGCCAGGCAGGCAGGGTTGAAAGAAAAGATTCTCCAAAAATACCTGAGTATGGTGCCGATATTTTAACGTCTGGTGTTTCAAGACCAAGCCAGGAACATAAAAAATGACTTTTAAAAGTGACAAAATGGGATGGAGTTGGTATGAGTTCATGGGGGACAGAACCACGAGAGATTGAATATGCTACAGTGCTGCATTACGAGAGTATGGTGCATGGACTTGGAAAGGATGCGTTAGGAGTTTCGATCCAGCCTGTGCTATGGAAGGCAACTGTATCATATAAAACCAATTTACTTTGAAATCTGAAATCTGAAATATCAGACACACATGCCAGGCCATAAATGGAATCTCCCCTTCAACTACAACCAAGAATGCACCTCATATCAATTTGAAACAATTATCTCAACAACTTAAAAATAATTAAGCAACTTACAAAAGTGAATGTACAGGCTGCCCAGAGAGGTTGTGGAGTCTCCCACTCTGGAGACATTCAAAACCCGCCTGGACACCGTCCTGTGCAACCTGCTGTAGGTGACCCTGCTCTGGCGGGGGGGTTGGACTAGATGATCTCCAGACGTCCCTTCCAACCCTGACCATTCTGTGATTCTGTGGTTCTGTGAATAATGCTTAGGATGAGGTTATTCACAGAAAGTGTTAAAGCTGTAAAAGTTTTCAAAGTTGCAAAAGCTGATGCTTCACTCCACGTCCAGCAAGTAGTACCAGGCACTGATGTTTAAGAACATCTTAAAAATTAAACCACTGCCCAGATGAGCTGAAAGATTGAGGTAGGCAGCACATCAACAGCAGCTGTAGTTGACAGAACACAGGGTGGGGGATGCTGAAAGAGACCTAGAGGTAAGAAAGGATAAATGAGTGGACTTCCATACTATGTCATTTGACCAGACAAAATAACCCCATGCAATTCTGGGCAGCACGTACAAAGACAATGCTTCAATGAGAGCCAGGCTGTGGCTGCTTTTAGCAACCAGGGCAGGAGGAAGCCCTGTAGCTAGAGACTCCCATTTCACGTACGGCAGAGGAAGGAGACACTGAGTTACATTCCTTCTCAATCCAGCAGATAGGCAGGGTGAGGAAGGGATAGGGGACAGTCGAGCACAAGCTTCACGCCCATGCTCAGAGGTGGCACAGGAGTGGGTATAAGCTGTTGCGCTATGGAGCAGCAGTGCAACAAGGAATGAGGTCATGGCTGAGAGAGACTCCAGGGCCTCCCCAGCTCCACCACAGCAACTAAATTAAATTAACCCCACTCAAAAGTCAGACAGTCTGGACATCAGGTCTTGAACACCAACCATTTCACTCTCTGAAGATCTGCTCCTGTCGGGCTACATGACTTGTTAATGCAGACATTGCCAGCAGCTGAATTATGTAAAAGAACAATATTCTACAATCTCACAGCTTCCGTGTACTTCCACAGAGAAACAGCAGCAAAAAATTGGCGGTTTATCCTGGAGGATAAGTCTCAGTGCATGTATTCTTTCCTTTTCCCTTAACATCCTTGCTCCTTGGATGTGTATTTGTGGCTTGGCTTTTGCTTTTTTCTTTTACTGTCTTCAGCTCAAGCTCCCAAAGTCACATACTGACACACTCTGCCAACCGCAACCCCACACGTCAAAATCCCTACATGCAGTCACACGTACTGATTCCAGGAAGTGCACACTGCTGGACTTTGCTGACTTCCAGTGGGCCACCCTGATTTACGCCTGCTGAAGCTATGGTCCCGAGTGTAATAACACCTACACTGCTCAGTTGTCCCACATGTGTATATCCTATTATCCAAACAACAGATGCACCAGCATGCATGTACATGCATATTCCAACATCTGGCGATCACAAGCTAACTGTAATAACTCCATGAACTTCATTCATCTTTACAAAACTCACAAACACTTCATCTATACATCCACTGAAGAGGTGCATAACCTTTTCCACTTCACTGAAAGAAGTATGTGCTCTTAACCTGGCATTCACAGTCACACACGGAGAAATACAACCAAGCACTTGCACTTACTCTTAAAGCACATATTTAGTCCCTTCTGAATAACAGGGCATGAATGGCTTTTGACATAAACACTTCACAGATGTTGCACATAATGTGCATACAGATATACACCTCTTTATTTCTCAGCCATACCTGTACCTGTGCCTACATGCCCTTACCTGCTATGAGGCACGCTTTTCCATTTTCTGGCTAGGAGTCATGCCAGAATAAAACTGATAAAAGGGAATGAAGAATCACGTCCAAATATCCAGATATCTGTTAAATTAAAAACATCCCTTGCTTAATACTAAAAAATGATACTTGCAAAATTCAGCATTTCTAGATGTTGGAAATTTCCGGTCTGTTTTCCTTTCTTTCTCTCATCCGCATCTAATCTAAAAGACATGTTCAAGGAGCATGTGAGGAAAAACTTCTGATAGTTTGTATTTGGCAGCTGATGAAAAATACTTCAGTTCAGAATGCCTGCCTGGCTCCCAGTTCGGCGCACTGGAAACAATCAGATGCCCCATTGTGATGTTCTCAACAAACTGTACCTTACAGCAAAATACACTGAGAAGTACACAGTCTGGAAGCACTGAAGTTCCGAAGGTCTCAGGTTTGCCTGATTATTCCACCACCGATGTCACTGCAACAGTGGCGACCTCAGAAAACGCAGTGGTGGTGACCTCAGAAACTTGTTGGCTTCTGTGACCTCAGATAGGATCCATTGTGGATGTCAAAAACAGGGGTAGTAATTTTCTGTGTGTATGAATACCCACACATTTTCAACCATGCAAAACTAAATTATTTCATAACCCATTCTTTTAAAACCTTTAAAAAGCATGTATTACACTTGGAAAATTATATGCATATTTTCAGTTTATTGAGGTTTTTTCCAATGATCTTCTCTCTAAAAAACTTAGGGTTTTTGACAGTAGGAAGAATGGCTTGCTGTATCTTACTCCAGATGAGAAGAAGAAATGTGAAGCATTCTACTGAATTACTTTTGAACTTCTGGTTAGAAAATGAGGAGGAAAATTTTAATGTGGAAAGAAAATCTGCAAAATTCTCAACATTTTCAATCTTAGCTACAGGTAAGAATTCAAATATTCCATATATTTTTGAAGTAGAACACAACAAGAATTTACTTCACCATTAACTTCTACTTTAGCCTTCAGGATATGAGTTTAAAATAATCATGTTTCCGGGTTTCAAGTGTGCAAAAATCCCTGACAGCTAAATTAATATACTTTAATGTAACAGCAACTTCTCAGGATTCTGGGCATCTTGGAATATCAACTCTGAATGATGTGATTTGTTCCACATATCTCACTGTGCTGTTAACTATGAAATTGAAGAATGAACGTAGTGTTAATATCATTAACCATTTCATTAATAAACAGATATACCAATAACATTGATTTTGCAGTGTCCTTGTGCCTCCCAAAAAGCCCTGTTCAACCTCACACTGCTGTCCAGCATTAGAGCTTGCACACTGAGAAACTCTTCCTGCAGTTAGGAGGTTCCATCACAAACAACCGTGGCACAGAAAAAAACTGATGGTGTGCTACTGCAGAAAATATACAGAATGGAAAATCAAAATCATTCGGAAGACACCCGTGGACACCAACACACCAAGAATTTAGGTATCTGGCTGAGAGAGCTGGGACTCTTTAGCCTGGAGAAGAGAAGGCTGAGGGGAGACCTTATTATGGCGTACAAGTATCTAAAGGGTGGGTTGAAGGAGGATGGAGCCAGACTCTTTTCAGTGGTTCCCAGTGACAGGACGAGGGGCAACGGGCACAAGTTGGAACATAGGAAGTTCCATTCAAATACAAGAAAAAACTTCTTTACTTCTTTTTTTCAGTTAGGGTGACAGAGCATTGGAACAAGCTGCCCAGGGAGGTTGTGGAGTCCCCTTCTCTGGAGATTTTCAAGACCCGCCTGGATGCAGTCCTGAGTAATGTGCTCTAGGCAATCCTGCTCTGGCAGGGGAGTTGGACTAGATGATCTCTAGAGGTCGCTTCCAACTCTGAAAATTCCGTGATTCCGTGATTCCATGATCTACCAGTGCTTATTACCATTTAGCATATTCCACATGAAAGGTGTTAATGAAAAAGCCTGTGACTTTTCTGATATACAGATGATCACTCACATCCTTCCCAGACATTGTTGTAGATTTATCTTACTGGTCAGCTCAAAAGTCTCTCAGAAGAGCAGCGACACAAAGCAGTTTTAACTGTCACTGGGGATTCATTACAAGTAGAGTATAAGTACACAAGCAGCCAATTAGCACATCCCTTCATGGGCCTATAAACATATTATTTCATCGCTTAGTTTATTATGTCTGGTGCTTTTGTGCATCCTCCCATGCCCTTCTAATTGCTGAAATGCTGCCATCTGTGGCTCAAAAGTTCCTTTCAGCCCTTTCCGTCCTTCAGCATGCGGTGGTTGGAGAGAAACACTAAACTCCTAAGAGATCCACCAGTTGTCATGGGGGAAAAGAGAAGGAAAAGATAGTTTCACAACAACATACTTTCCTCCCCATCTCTTCACCTTCCCTTCAATCATACTTCTGTCACCTTCTTCTTGTGTGGTAAAATTGGATGTGGAAAGCAGCTCAGGCTCGTCTCTAATGCTGCTGATCTTGACCATGTGGCTACAGGCAGAGGCAGCAATTTCCTCTCCTAGTACGGTTGCGAAGTCCCACAGCGATGCTTCAAAGCGAAACTGCGACCCACCCCTTCCAGCCTGGAGCCCAGCAGGGTCTGAGAAGCAGCTGGGCTGCTCTTCAGTGAGATGCATTATGGAAGGCAGGGAAAGAGAGGCAGGGAAGGGAAGAAAACAAGGATGAAACAGAAGTTAAACAAATGTACGGAGTAAGAAAAGAGAAGGAAGAGGCTGGGGATTAGGACAGCTTATTGGAATTGGCTTCTTGACACTGAATGCTGTAAAGAGAGGACAGTCCAGGAAGCGTTACAACCCCGTACCTTACACCTTCTCACAAAACACCTCAGAAGTGAGGCAGCAGAAGGAATGACGGTGAGCCAGGCTAATGTCCTCAATGCCATACAATTCTTTCCCTTCTTTTCTACAGCTTCTGTCAGCTAGTCTTGCTTTCTATTGCTGACTGCAGGTCTGCTCTGCTCAAGCAGATCAGATGATTTCCTCCTGTGTGTGCCGGGTAAGTAGGGACCTCTCAGCCCATCTCAGCAGCTTGCTTGCCCACTCCCATTTCATGTCAGGGGAAAATATGAACATAATAGAGAAATGTGGGGTTGCTTCAAGAGAATACGTTTTGTTGCATGAGGCACGCAGAATCCTGGCAGGAGAGCTTGTTCTTTGTTTAAAACTTACAGTGTTTAGGTGTAAAGAAACCGGTACTAAAAAGCTTTTCACCCATCTGCCTTTCACCCTTCTTCTCCCAGCTCTGAGCAGACAGCAAGTCTCACAACACTCCTCACTAACAACATGGTACAGTTGCAGACAAGTTCCCCTGAGACACAGAGGAAAAAAATAAAAGAAAATACAGTAAAAGTGACTGCCTGAAATTAAATGGCTATTTCCATGGCTGAATCTCAAGATGTCTTTGCAAAATGTCAGTTTTGCCACCACAGGTATCTTTTTACTGCTAAAACAAGTCAGGATATTTACAGAAAGGTAAACTAATGCACTTTGGCGGCCTCACTGGAAAACAGGAGCAACGTGTTTCCCCCAGAAGGCAGCAAAGCAAATCCAGCATTACATCTATTACCTCCCCTGCCTCTCCATTACTTTCTCTGCAACCAGGGCAAACCCCTCACAAGCTCATTATATCAAATATTTAAGAGAAAGACAGCTAACTTCCTTTTATGTATCTTACTGTTACATGCCTTTCTTGCAGGGGAAACACAGCTAGAGAATAACAAATTCCACTGTTTACTCAGTGGGAGGAATGGAGAAGGTCACATCCATGAGACATGCTTTGTGTAATAACTCTAGTGTTTCTAAATACAGCGAGGCATCTCCACATGCACTTATAGGCCATGGATACTTTTGGGTTACTTCGATACCAAGCATGATGTTGGTTTTGTTTTTTTCTTGAGTAAAAGATACCTTACACTGATTGGCAATCAAGAAAATTCAGTAAGAACATCCCGTGCAGAGAAGCCCTTGGAGCACAAAGCAGGTGTCCTGTGCAGGATATTGCTAGGGCAACCTGTGGGGTCTCACCCATCTCCCTCCCACCCACTACTGCCCCACTTATCCACTCCCACACCTCCAAAACTTGTACTGCTCGGGTCCCTGGTGTTTCAAGCATCAAGTGGCCACGCAGCACTCCCTGGAGGGACAGGTGGCAGAGCGCTCCCCACTCCATGGCACAACTAGGAGGCAAACACTGTGACCCCCCATTGAAACCTGAGCCACAGCTCTCCCCTCCTTCAGGAAAGGCTGTGACAAACCACATTCCCTCACCCCAGGAAAGACCGTGGTTCTCTCCTGCACAGTAGCATGGGGCACACGCATCAGCACACCCCTCCTGCAACCAGCCAGTTGCGCCCCACCACTGAATGTGGCATCATGGTGTTCCCTTGCTACCCTGCACCTAACACATTGTACAGTAATAAATGTTGTCAGCTACACATACAGAAAGAAACGGAGAACGTATACCAGAGGGTGCTACAAGACAGCTGCTCCTGCCATTCAGTAAAGGCACTGTTTATTTGTCATTTTGCCAGGTTCCCCTCCTTCATGCAACTCATACAACTTAAATTTCAAAGTCTTCTCAACAGACCTCTGCAAGTCCACAAGCAAGAAATCTTTGTTTGGAGGTCCACCACAAGCCTTCTCCTCAGCAACAGCATACCTCCCACCCTGGCACCCAATAGGTGTCCCAGTCCTACCCAGGAACCAAAGGAAAACATCATCTGACTATGTCAAAAATTCACCCTTAGTATTCACCCTCCAAAGCTTTTCCCTGACATAGTTTACCTAGCCTACCTCACAAAACAGTCATCATTTACCAGGCCAGAGATTCAAATTGTGTAAAATGGCTGGTGTGAATAGCTTTCTGTAAGCATCACATCTGCCATGGAGCAATTTTGGCCCTGGCAGAAGCTCTTTTATGAGGGTCTACCTGGTCTCAGGCAATTATTATGCTAAACCCCCAAGAAGCCCACAGAAAGAGAGTATCTCTGCTGCAGACAACAAGACTGAGTAGCCAGTTTGTGCAGTAGGAGGAGGAACTGAGACTCATCAAATTCATCTTAAAGAGGCACCACTGTGCATTCATGAAGTTGGGGATAACTGTTATTCCCCCTGAGGTTGGCTTGATCCAGATTCTGATCTGGTGCTAAAAGACTCTGTAACCCACTAGCTACGTCCTAAAGACCCACTGGTGCTAATCCTGCATTTTCAAAACTGAGACTAGCTTTGTGGAAAGAAATTGACTGAACCAAAACCGGGATCTTAAGAGCCTACCCAAATGGTCTTCCATTGTCTATGCATAACAGACAGCATCACCTTTAGATCCAAATGCTCTGTCACATCCTTTACCTGAAATGGACACTGCACACTTGCAAATAAAACACCTAGCACAACAGTCACAGATCTGTGACACAAAAACATGCTAATAATTACTGCAGGGACATTACACTTTTTTTTTCCACATAAATGCACATTTTTATTGAACTCAAGGAGAATGGAAAGAGTAGCAGGGCTTAAAGCCAAAATGTTTATACTTACACCTACTTTTATCTAACTTTTAGGGCAAAACATACAGGAGAGCAAGTAATAGGTAAGAGGTATGCTGCTACTCTTTATGTGAACAGGCCAATGCTACATTTTGCAATGATCAAAGCATTGATCTACTAGTCGAAAATAGTGGCCATCAAATTTTTAGTTTCTACCCCTGGTCTGGCATTTAACATCAAAATGAGCAAACATAATAAAGTCCTATTAAGGCTGCCAGTCAAGAGTTCAAGGGAAGCTTCTAGATGTAAAAAAAAGTCTCAGGTCTATATCTGAGCTAAAGAATCAGTTGCTTTTCATGTAACAGTGATAGAAGCATCAAGAAAAGCCATGTGTAGGTCAGCTTGCAGAGGGTGATACGCAATACTAAGGACTATTAGACAAGAAGGTAATTAAACAAAAGAAAATGTCTTCTCTGAAATGCTCATTCTGGAAGACTGCATGAAAAAAGAATGAGACTGAACTTTGCTAGGGCAGACATCTCACTTAATTTCCAACTCTGCCAGGTGTCCACCCTGTCTGTGAGATATGTAATAAGCCATTACCAGATATTACTCATACCTAGAGGTGTGAGACCCAGGCTCATAAGGAGAGCTGGAGCTTCTTCTGGGTTTCCTACATAACACATTTCTCTACAAGGTTCTGAGAAGTTCTTTCTCTTTGACTTGGTTTCTTAAAAGCCATGTGCAGCCAGTAGCCTGTCTCTGTGTTGTGCAACTGATGCAGCATGAGCAAAGCCTGTGCCTTTTTATGATAAATCTGTAAGGTTTGTCAGCACCAGTATTGATAAGATTTGTCAGTACTGGCATCTTGTTCACTGCAAAATCATTTTTTTCTGGGACCTAACACAGTCTTGCCATGGTTACATTAATGTAAAACACCATTGCAAGGATAAACTTCCCATCTTGTCACCTGACCCCTCTGCTGTATCACATCCCTCCACTCTCTTCCCTTTTTCTACTACATCATAAAAAAATGAAAACTCTTCTCCTTTCAAGGACATGCTCAACATTTTCCCTCGTCCCCACATACCCACAGAAGACACTGAAAGGCTCTTAGTGCCAGCAGTTATTCACAGGTACTGAAGTGCTAAAGACCTCAGCAAGCACCTCTGTGACTTCTCCTGTGGCACCTTTCACATCCGGGAGGAAACATTTAGACAGCCAGGTCATTCTTCTCCCTCCAACCCTTCCTTCAGACTTGCCCCCACCAGACCCATATGAAAGCCCTGGGAACAGTTACGGTCCAGCTGAGCTCACCACTGTCGCCCACTGAACTGATCAATGTCATCTCATGGGGAAAAAGATCTGGCATAACGATGCCCCTGTAATTAAACTCCTACAGTCAAGTTTAAGCATAATTTCCATAAACACACATGCACACCAGCAACTGTGAGCGAAGGAGATCAGCTGCAAAAAATACGTCACTTTGTCTCATTAATTAACAAATTAGGTACAGTGGTGCTGGGACCATGCTGTAATGCACAGGCACCAGGGGGCAGAGCTGAGACCCACCTTAGAAATTTTCCCCTGCATTTTTTGCTTGTAATGCCTAATTTCCTGTGAAATTCCACTAATGCATGAAAACCAGTATTTGCTTGCAGGAGACAATGTATTTAAAAGATAAGAATAACTTCCCAGTTGCCTCAATTGAGTCAGGAGATGCTCCACAGACTTCAGCATCCCTCTGTGGTTCCCCCACTCCTGCTGTATGCAGGACTGGGCAGAGGTGCTCGGGAACTGGCAGGGAACTAAGCAGGAACTCCAAACACAAAAACCTTAACACAGTGAATACTGCTTCTGTCCCAGCCCCGCACACTGACCCACTGAATGAGTCCTGCAGACTGCCGATGCAAGGACTGTGCGCTACTATTTCACCCTCGCAGCAAGAGTGGCACAGCGCTCAACTTCAGAGGAGCTAGCGTATGTGTACCTCCAGCTATAAAATGTTTGTTTAACTGCTATATTGAGCTGTTGGAGTGGAGCAAAGCAGCCTTCAGGCTGCTTAGCACCTGACCCGCTGTTTTTTCTGATTTTATTATATCTCTTTTACAGTATCATTGCTATTTCACACTATTTCTTTCACAATCCTTAGACTGTCTATGCACTCCTGGTGATTTACTGCATGTGATTTCCTCCCATTTATTTATGCACTCAAATACTCTACAGCTTTTTATTTCAAAGGTTTGTAAAGCACTTGAAAGAATCTGCCAGAAACGTACAGCTCTTGAGCAAAAAGCATATTACAGTTCATACAAATCAGCCACACAGGCCGGCACAGTCTGCCTAAGAATGAACAGAGCTTTCAGACATCATAAGGCAGCATGGTTGCCTTGATAGTACAAACCACCAGAAAGCAGAAACCTCTGTAGTAGCACAGACTGTTTTAGTGCCAACCCCAATAAATGCTTTAATTTCTGCATACAATTTAGAGCAATTCTATGCAGAATTTGTCACAGATAACTATATTCCAGCTTCTTCAATGAGCTTGAGCAATTTCTTACTTATTTCAGACCAAGGCTGGTTTGACGGGGCTTACACAAGGGTTACAGATGTCCAAGAGCAAAGACACACACATCTGCTTACATACAATGCCCTCAAAGCCCTGCCAGGACTGTTTCCCCGTGCCTGCGCTCAGCTGCGCTAGAAGCATCCTGGGGAAGTCCAAGCTGAATCATACTTACCAGAATTGCTCAGATCCGAGCCATTCCTTCATAGGTGCTATTATTAATTCACAGTTGCTGCTTCAAAGTAGCAGTAAATCCATTTACATTCACCATCAGCCAGGCTGCCTTCCTGTACAAACACAAAACCCTCGCATAGAAGGCAGAGTTGGGCTCACTGATGGTGCCTGAGGACTTGCACAAACCACCTCAAGTTGTTGCTTACAGCAGCGCTACCAGCTTTATAGGAGATAGATCCATGACATAGTCTTAAAACAACTTCACCTTGTTAACGCTAGCACCAGTTCAATAGCTTTTGCACTCACGCATTTCACTAAGAAAGGACATTCCATGCTGCACATGGCTCTCCTGGGTGTAGAAGTAAGAAGTCAGGCTCCAAGATAAAAGAGATCTGAAAGCCTCCATGGACAGGAGGAGCCAGGGCAGCAGATCCCTTCTCCCAGCCTGTATCCCTTCACACTTTTTCCCATTTCCTTGCCATAGGCAATGGCAAGTGGCAGCCACTGATACTCTCAAAGACCACATGCTACCTAAGCACTTAGCAAAGAAAAGAGTCATATCAGGCAGTTTACTTGCTCTGCTCCTAAAGACAGCATCCAACAGGGACCACTACAGGAGAAACGCAGGTGAATTTTAGGTCCAATTAGTGTTTCAGGAAAGGTAATCTTCAGACGTCTGAAGCTGAACACTCCAAATTTTTATTTTTAATGTCATAAAAACCCATTCCTTACAAGCATGGGGCACTCTGCTTTCAGCAGTTTTAAATGGAGCAAGCAAAGTATGATAGAGACAATAACAGCAAGAAGAATACAAGGAGAAAAAGCATAGAAGAAGCAAGATGAAAAAGACCTGGAAAGACATAGTGGATGGAAACAGATGATGTGGTGGTGTTATGGGGAGAAAAATAATTTAAGAGAGGGGGAAAGCAAAATAAAAACAAAAAGCCAAAGACAATAAAATAAAGGAATAGGGAAAAAAGAAAACAAAAAAAGAAAATCTGCCCATACATACACGAAGTAATTCAGTGACTGCAGACTTACTAACCAATAAATTGAATCACTGAAAACATCCTCAAGAATTTCCTACGTGGCTTGGAAGCTGATGCAAGCACTCAGGAGCCACAGGGAAGGCTACAATACTTTTTATTTACTAAAATTAGGGCTTTGATTTGCTAAAAGATTTGTCTGCTCATATTCCCCCAAAAAATTCTTGAGACCATCCTGAGTCCAGATGTTTTCAGAGGAAACAGGTAGAAACACTGCAGGTTGCACAGCAGTAAGAAAGGGGAGAAAACACAGGAAAAAGAAGATAGGAAAAAGATGAAGAGATCAGTAGAAGAAGAGATTAGGAGAAGAAAAGACGGTAAAGAGCTATAACAGCACAGCATTAAAAAAGCATAGAGCACATAATAAAGCAAGATAAACATAAAGACATTAAAAGGACCTTAGAAAGACATAAAAGACAAACATAAAGATAAAAGATTATGGAAAATGCAAGTCAAGCTGAAATTCAGAAATTACTCTGACCCTGCGAAATGGTTTGAACAGCTTTCCAGTGTTCCCTAGGTATAATTTCTATACTTCTGTGAGATTCCCACGTTGCATGAAACAGACAACCACATTCAGGTGGGCACAAAGCCACATATGCTGGATTATGAAGAAAATATATGAAACTCCTCTAATATTGAATCTTAACCCACCACTGTATTTCTTTGTGTGCATTTAACTCAAATGCAAAGTAATTTCAGTTCTCTTCTCAGTCACAGCAGTTACATCTATTGTCTTTGATGGCATTTTTCCTCATTTACAGAGATACTAGAGATTTCTAATTATTCTCCATTGTGCAATCTTTCTGCACAGGTATAGCTCAGACAGCAAACCAAAGGAGAATGAGATCTCCAATGTAATATACTGGAGAGAATATTTCTATATCATGTCAAATTAGCAAGCTCTTGCAGGGGACCTTGGAATGGATCTGCTCAGACAGCCAAAGCCAGTACTTCCCCTACTATCCTGTGGAAGCTCAGGTAGAAGCCATTATAGGTTTATCTGGAACACATGCAAAGACGATGTGTAAGAGAACAAATGACAGCATGAAAGCACTGTCATATCATTTGTCCCCAAATTGAGGTATGACCTCTCTCTTCTCCACCAACAGAAGCCTCCAATGTCAGAAAGCACTCACAGGAACACAGGGGCGAAAACTGCTCAGCTGCCCCAGCTTTTGCAGCTTTCAATCCAGCAGAGGAACAGGAGAAAACATTTTGCACAGCCCTCAAAATTCTACTGATAGCAGGGAGACAGTGGGTCGAGGTGCCTTACACAGAATTAACAGTAACAACAGAATGTATTGTGGTCCACATTTTTTCTTTCCTCTTGTCTTATCCATCAATACCTTTTGATCGAAGGAGGTTGCGGGACTGCCTGCAGAAGGCTTGGCTGGGTCCCATGGTCCTCTAACATCAGTCTCTTGAGGAGAAGCCTGTAACCACGATGCCTTACCAGGCTACAGGGCAACCATGACCCCACACATGCCTTCCTTTTGCACCATACGGGGACTCTCACTAGCAGAAACAGAAATATGTAGGAGCATCTGTAAAACAAGGACTGTGACTGAAACATCCAGGATGCCTAAAATGGTCTTTATATCTATGCACCTTCAGCACAGTGCTGAAGCTTGTAACTGTGAACCACAATGTCCCTGCTCACTCTGCATTGCCACCATAACCCACAGTACCAAACTGACTTTGGAAGTCCTGCCCTGGCCCTGAGAGGAAAATGTGGGATGAATACCTGACATGATTTCTATTTTGGCTTTTTGTTCAATCTGGGGAAGAACTCTGCAGCGGTCAAGTGGTATTTCTCCTGCAGTGCTCCTCCTCCTGCCCAGAAGTGCCTGGAGAGGGAGGTGGAGATGGACTGTGATGCAAATCTCATGTCATCAAGCAAGACCAAAAGCTGTCTGGCTGCCCGGCCACAGGGATGGATGTGTGGGTAGGTCTGCATTTGTACCTGCAGCAAAGGATCCACTGAGAGAAGGAAGGCAGCAATGACGCTGGAAGTTAGTAATACAAGATACCAGCATTTTTCTGGACTCTTTATTGTTCTACTCTAGTTAAGAAAGTGATGATAAAATGAAACTATAACTGAAGCTGGTCAAAGAATGCTGATGGAATAATTTTTCTTCAGAATATGCAATTTTGTAAAAGCAGAAATGTATCAAAGAGGTATTATTATTGTTTCATAATTGAAACTATGTCTAATTCCCTGTTTCATTTTGATGATTACAACCCTTTTTATACTGACATTTGTAAAAATGTCAATATTAAAATGTCCATGTATTTTTCTGAAATGTCTTGCATATTTCCACTTAGTAAAATATTTTACTCTGTACTACATAGAGTGTTACAGGACACAGAAAAATAAAGTAGATACCGGGCAGAGTGAGAACAGATACTGGAGTGATCTGGCAGAGGGAAGGGAAGGAAAAGTGAGCAGTTCTTGTTCCCTTTCTACTGTAACACTTAATTTTGCAGGTGTCCCGCTCTGCTGCAGGCTCTGTTTGGTGTGGGAGGCTGTACAGCCACACGCCTGTTATGGTGCAAAATGTTCTGAAAGACCATGACTGCTCTGAAAAACTAAAGTGTCAGCAAGGACACCTGTGTTCCCCACTCTTCAGTCATTCCTAGGTTAAATCCATTGAATTTCTCAATTTACAAGTAAAGCAAGTTTGGGGAGGTTTTCTTGTTTGTTGTTGTTTCTNGGGGGGGGGGGGGGGGGGGGGCATAACCTTGCAAGCTGGACTGGGATTTGAGACCCAAGCTGAGCTCCTTCTAAGAGATTCTCTTCCACTGAAATCGATTTTATTCTTGCAATTGCAACAACACCTTTCCTGATGGAAAGCAATCTCACTTCTCTTGCTACTCTGGCTCTACTGCAGCCGTAGACATAGGAAGTTGTAAAAATACATTTTATTTTTTTTTAAGCAGAAATTACTCTAAGAGCAACCCTCCACAAAATAGAGGTATTTACACACAGTGCTCCTCAGATTACAAGAGATTTTTAATTTTAGCACAGGTTTTTGTTTATTTGTTTGCTTATTTGTGAAGGTATAATTTATAAGCAGCAGCTCTGCCCTCTGACTAAGAATCACTCTTAAATGGCCTTCAGGACATAACCACAGAAGTAAACAATGTTTTAGAAAGTACTATCATCTCATTACTCCCCAATTCCTCTAAAAAACTCTGCTGCAGCATAATCTTAAAACAGTACTCTCTGTAAACATATCCTAATGTAATGCTAAGTCTAAAGAAAAGCACTTTCTTTGGCATTGACAGTGAAAACCAATGTTTTGGTGTCATTCGCTGTCGTTTCTTCAGGATTCTCTAAGCGGTGAATCCAGCTCCTTAAAAGTCCTCCTACTGAGCAGGCAGGCCAGGCATGAGCCAGCTGAAAGTCGTCTGCAGTGATCTGCTGTCCTGCTGCCTTATTTTTGTTCGAGTTTAGTGATGGGTTCAGGTTTTTTTTTTAGCATGAGATTTCGACGGAACTGAAAATATCTTGTAGCACAAACTCTGCAGCATGCTGTGAGTAATTTACAGCTGCCAAAACCATCTAAATCAAATCCCACGAGGGATTTTTCTTTCTTCGACCCATGCACGTCAGAAAACAAAAATGGCCAGCAGCCATCCTCTTTCGCCGAGCAGATTCCTGCAGCTGGAGCAATGTCATTAGAAGCTGCACTTATGGACTCTAGGGCAGAAGCAAGGCGCAGTATAGATATGCAACACAAGCAGTTTGATTCATAACAACAGCTTTTTTCTTTTCTTTTTTCTTTTTTTTTTTCTTACCGAAAAAGGGAAGGAGGAAGGGAAGTGGGAGAACTTCAGAGGTGAACCCTGTGGTCTGAATTCTCAGCATTGCACAGTGTGCCAGCCATACAATAATTTGTAATTGCCGTTCACCCAACTGCACGCAAAGGCAGTTCAGGCATAAATTAGGATTTAATGTCTAACTGGTGTTCTGCCTGTACAGTTTTTGTGATTGTGTTCAATTAAAACAGGTTTTTAAGGCAAACACTGAGAAACCTATAAAACACCATGCAAACCAAATAAGCACACGCAGCGATTCAGGTTTTTCCTCAAAAAAAACCCCACAGGCAGTTTTGAAAAATGTGTGCCTTGATTTATTGATTGAGGAAGTTGCTTCTAAGGAGGTTTTTTTGCCCTCATTTTTCAATTTTCAGCCTCCAAAGAGAAGCCTCGGAATTATGCATGAAGGCTAGTGTGTGCAAGGTGGGGAGCTCACCTTCCATAAAATGCTGGAGAACATCTGGATGAAAACCAGCAGAAAACACAAAGTATTGGATGAAGTCTTGGGCCATACAGAAGACAGAGAAAGCAACTCTTAGCCAGGCTGACAAAACGCTGCTTGAGGTACGTTACCAAATGGAAAGAGCAAACCGAAGCAGAAAAAAGCACCAAAAAGAAGCAATGCCATGAGAGGTTTTCAGAAAAAACAAACAAACAAACAAACAAAATCTAACTGCAAAAAAGACTTGGTGAATCGTAAATGTCACATTTCATGACTCGTGGGCAAAATTCCCCACCCAGTATCATCACTCCACTTGCTCAGTGCAAAGGAGCCCAAAAGGAGACATGCACGACCTCAGGCTGCGTGGCGACCTGCAGAAAAGCTGACAAAGGTGGCAAGGAGGATAAACAGAGAGGCTGCTGCCAGCAGGGCCTGCTCAGCAGCTGCTTGGTACAAAAGAGATTGTGGGGACTTTGTGGAGAAGGTTCAAAGCAGTTCCCAAGGTCTCCTTCCCTCCGCTCCTGCCGCCCCACTTCCCTGCCCACCACTTGGCCCGACTGCTCGGGCCGGGTGCTCAAGTCTGGATTTAAGCCTCTGCTCATTTAGTTTCTGCATAGTAGTTATTCCAAATAGCTTTTGCTCCTAATTAAAGGCTGATAATAGTTATTCTGTGAACACTGACAAAAAAATGTTCTGTTCTGAAAATCTATATGGGCATTACACTGTGCAGCCAAGCTATAAATTGCTAGTTTTCTAATTTTTCCAGCATCACACTGTCTCCCCCAGTTCTAGTGTGGCAGGCAAGCTTTCTCTCAGATTTTTTCTCTTCTAGAGGGCAGAAGGACTCCAGCCTTTTACTTCGTCTCAGAAAACTGAAGCAGTGAAGCTGTCCTCCTCTTGCAGAGCAGTATGAGATAGTTCATTCGCTTACACTTCTTGTTCCCCACCAATGCCACAAAAAATGTTGGTGCTTCTTCCACCGCACAGTGCAAACTGACAGTGAGAGATATTGGCCGGGTGTCTGTGTGGGATGATTCCCGTAACCAGGTCCTGCGGTCCGCTCCACAACAAAATGCAAACTAGACTGTTGGGTTTTTTAAAGAAGCTTCTCATTGTCTTCTGTGTCCCTCAAGCCAAAAGCAATTTTCTCCAGCATTCTTCGTACCACCGCCTGCATGGGTTGTGGTAAAAGTTCATATATTTGCAAGGTCCTATTCAGAGATATTTTCAGCACACCAGAAAATGAAAAACATTTTAACAGAGGAGGAAAAAATTAGCAACATATTAGCTAAAACTGACTTCCAATTTAGAGCCATCAGCAACCGCTGGTATAGTTAGTACAGAAAAGCTTTCCAGTTCAGGTTTGGTTTTGCTCCGTAATTCACTCTTACACAGTCAATGTGACCTGAATTATGCCTTCCTGATGCTTCCCTTATGCAGGAGTAGTTTTGCTCTTCGATCTTCCCAACACCCTGTTTTCCATTATTTTTATGATGTTATTTTTGATACCATTTTCCTTTCCATGATGACTTTTTTTTATAACAAAAACTTCTGTACATGTTAATTACGGTGATTTTCATGCCTCTCCCTCTTTTATCAGGACAGCAAACTACACTTCCAAGAGAAGGGCTTTCTGCAGAACATCTCATTTAGCCTCCACCCTCCAGCCTCATACAGTCTGAGAAGATTTCCTTCTTTCCCCTCTTTTATCACCAGAAGCTTGCCTGGATGTAATCTGTATTTGAAAAACTGCTTCTTTGGCTTCAGAAAGGTTCTATTAGAAAGAACTAATTAAGCAATGTTACTAAGCAAGCCAGCACTAAACCTGACAGGGAACTCTTCAAGCTAGGTAAAGAGTAGATTGTTCCACTTTTCCTTAAGTCAGTTCCTTATTTTTTAAATCAATCTCAAGAAAACTGGAAAAGATATTCATGTCACTTTAAAACTTGCCAGCTTTACAGGAATTCTTCTTCAAGAGACTATCTGCACAGAGACATTCAGGAAAACTAGACTAAATCAACGAAGTTGGAAATTTAAAGTGGATTTGCTAAACTGCATTAAGCCACTTAAGTGGAAATCCCTACTGAGAATTAAGCTGACCCTGGTCTGATTTCACTTATTTAATCTCTAGAGAATAGCTACACATGATGTCCATGTAAATCAGCTAATACATTAAAAATTAATTCTTATTAACTTTCCAGCATATCCGTCTGTAGCACAGTCCTTGGTTAACGTATTTCCAGTATTACCATTAAAGTTCAAAAGTTTTGAGGAGCTCCTGAATAACTATTTAAGTACCTAGCAGCTGTGTGAATGAAGAGAAACTATAACAGGCTAAATATGCTGCTTTAACCATGACTATTTAAGAGTCCTTAAACCCTGTCATCTGTGGTGATGATTATATATACTTCCAACTTACTTCAGCAGATCAGAAGGCTCTTCATCACGTGAGCTAAATGCATAGGACGGAGGCAGTAGGAAGACAGGTCCAACAAGAAGACTGCAAGTGGCAAGCGGCCAAAACAGCTCATTTCATCTGCCACCCGCTCACTGCCCAAGCCACAGGCATCATTGGAAAAGGAACAGCAGAGAGGGATTTTCATACAGAATCATTAATTGTTCTGATGGTCCAGATGTATACTCTACAAACTAGGCTACCACTTCTGCACTCCCTCCCAC
Organism: Anarhynchus alexandrinus; assembly: GCA_008711295.1. Taxonomy (NCBI): domain Eukaryota; kingdom Metazoa; phylum Chordata; class Aves; order Charadriiformes; family Charadriidae; genus Anarhynchus; species Anarhynchus alexandrinus. The sequence continues at coordinate 1,860,460 of VUYV01000166.1, read as the reverse complement.
ATACCTATAGTCCACTTGGGAATGCACTGTGCCCTCATGTTTTCTGCAGAGAAGGTGTCAGAAGAGTCCAGCCGCGCATCGCTGTGAATCCATGTCTAGACTTTTGATTCTGCTGTCCCACACTGTTGACATTTGGATATCTGACTGTTTTCCTGATTTACCCTTGAATAGTTTTTGCTTTATTTTCACCATCTCTTCCCACCATGTTGTGAACGTAATCCCTGCATACCAAGTTGTCTATATACCAACAGTGTGTACAGAAAGAACTGAGACACTATTCAAGTTCTGGATGCTTTGGAGGTGGCAGATCTATGTTTGCTTGTGCAAAATTTCAATTCTTTTCTTGCTCTCCTCTGCCACATTCATTGCCCACTGTTACTCACTCTGGCAGACTCAAGAACCCTTACATTTTTCTTGGTAATATAAGGATTTTCAGCCTCTTACGCTGTGCCTCTAATGGCTAAGGGAGATGAGAATAGTTCTTGGTTGTGCTGCCCTTCATTATTTATGAGGCAATGCTGGTTGTGAAAAACTTCCATTTTGGATCAGGTTTAGGGTATGCTGTTTTCTTAAGTGAAATGAGTGAATTTGAGCAGAATTTCTAAAGACAATGCGGGGTTTTGGGATGTATTATACATGGAAGAAGACTGGGAAGTGTTTGCTTCTTAATGAAGCAAAGGAAACAAGCTCAGAAAATCCACTGTTCCCCTATATTCCGGTGTCCTGTGCAAATGCAAATGTACATATATTCATATGCACTGACACACATCCAGTTCAAACCAAAGAATGCAAAAGAAGCTCTGGTACCACCCATTTTCCCCTTCTCTAGTTCTTGTCTTCTACTAGGAAATAGGAGAAACAGCAGTAGTTATCCCTGCTGCTGCTGCTGCATCTTCCCAAGCTCCTTCCCATGGCAGGGTAAAGGAGCTGTATGGCTGGAGTCTGCCCACCAAAGCAGCGTGCTCATGCAACAAACCTCAAGAAACCTTAAATGAACATAAGCCGGCAGTAATTTGTACCAAATCTGAGTGGAATGGAAATATCCCTCTGCAAAATGTCCAGTTCTTGTTCCAAACTACAGGCCGGCAGGAAAGGAGGGAGATTTCTGGTTTAGGATGTGTAAACTGCTCACTGGACCCTCACCTTGTCTCTACAAACTGCTGAACCACTTTCAGTCCAGTTTTGAAAAGTAAAGAAAACCAACCCTAAGCAAAGAGCAAGCACAGTATATTTCAGAACGACTCCCTAGGACTACAATAGAGACCATGGTGCTACCTATTTAAGTATTTATATAATATGATATTTCACACACTCACATGCCAACATTTGGAACCATTTCATGTGGAAAAAGACTACATTCTGTGTTTTATGCAAGTTTTGCGGTTTTTACTGCAGACATACCCGGAGCCCTCAGTTCTGTTGTGATCTCTGCTACATGTACCAGGTATTTTCTTCTTAAATCTGTCTCCCTGTTTTTGTATTACTAGAGCCAAAAATTTACTTTCAGTGTCCTATTCATTTGTTGGCAATTATCTTTTCTCTCTACCCTGTGTAGTTGCAATTTTTCAGCCTCTCAACCTCTGGAGGCTTGAACACCAGAAAAAAAATCTGTTCACCAGCTTTTTTTGTAGGGGACTGAGCAGAAATGAACATGCATCACCCAGGTAGTTGTCAGTTGTAAGGGAATGTTCCCCCTATTTCTTCCTTTCCCCTGTCATTTTCTTCTAACACTGACCTGAAGAAAAATGGTTCCCTCCCATATGTGTTTAAATGTATGGAAGAATCCAAGCCTATGGAAACGACATTTTATTCTCTGAACTGAGCACACATCAGGGTCTTCTCCAGAGCTTGAAGGAGGCAGCACCCTGCCATACCACAGAGGTGACTTGGTAGCCACCAACCCCAGGTCACAGGACCAAAGAATAAAAGCCCTGTGTCTGCATGAATGGCAGCAGGACCAAGAGCCCCCAGTCCAGAAGCAGCTGCAATTCTAGTATTACAGCAAACTATTAACACACACCAAGGCTTCCTGATAGCAGGTGTGAGAGCTTCCATCGAGATAATCACTTTCATAAAAATAGTTTACTTGAGGAAGGGGGCAGAAGATTAACACTTTTTGTGGTTAACAGTTTAAGGGTCAAATTGTGTTCTCAAGCCTGACCTGAAAGCTGGTTAAAAGTGCACAGGTATTTGTATTTAGAAGCAACACATTTCAATGTCCCAATACGATTTGGATTTGCAGAAGAAAGAAGCAGGGGTCCATAGGAACCCATCACATTGAGGGAATAAATGGGCAAAGAAGGCCATTTTGGCTAGAGCTTTAAATGATCTGAATGAGTCAAGAGTAAATTAGCCAAAACTAGCAAGGAAGTCTGCATTAGTAAGTGTTAAATGTATCAGGGAATTTACAGGCATAACACACTTCATCAGAAAACAGCAATAAATATTAGCTTGTAGCCTATAAAACTAAGAATGCTGAATTAATAAGATCAATGCACTCAGCTACATTAGTACAAATACAAAATAACAATTACTCATGCTTGGGACTCAGAAGTAAGACAGCACCATGTAAGAATGATGAAGAACATCTATATTTATTACTAACAGAGGAGGATGCTAGATAAATTCAGATCAGTCCCCTAGGAGCGAGTATATTCAACTTGGCAGGCTGAGACCACTTGTGCACAACAATTCTAAGAGACTTGGCTGAAGAGATCTCTGGCCTGCTGTGATGGTCTTGAACATATCTTGGAAATGCAGAGGAATGCTGAAAGACTAGAATAGCATCTGTATGAAGTGAATGGGACGAGTGGAGGAGCTCTGCTGACGAGCCTGGTATTCCTTCTGGGCAAGAAGAACGTGAAAGCCAGGAAGGGATCCCATTCATAAAATAACCAAAGAATAAAGATATAAATAAATCTATATGACATAATTCTATGGAACATAAATCTTGTTAAACGGGGCATGCTAAACCAGGCAAATGCAAAGTTGTATATTTGGGAACAAAGAATGGGAGCCAAACGTACAAACTGAGGATTGTGTTTTGCATGGTGGTGTGTCTGAAAAGGAGTGGGGCGTCACAGTGACAAGCAACACAATATGAACTCCTAGTGCAATGCTCTGGAAAAAAACAAGAAGCTATGTTTAAACTGGGGAATATTAAATGGGTTTTTAGGTACTTTTATTGTAGGTTTTTAAAGTTCTTTTAAGGTAGTGGTACTACTACTGGAATACTGCACACAGTCCTGCACGCATATTTTCTAAAGGATGTTTAAAAGCTCAATGGGACAGAGAAAAGAAACAGCAAAGTTACTTCTGGTCTGGAGAAAAATGGGTTACAGAGAAAGATATAAGGAGCTCTGCCTGCTTCATATACCAAAGGAAGACAGGGTGAGTTTATTACAATGCAGGAATATGCTTACAGTATAAAACATGAAATAGAAGAGAATTCTTTAATTTCCTGGAGGAAGGAATGACAAGAACCAATGCAGGAAGGTGAAGCCCTTTTCTGAGGGAAAGAAGACACATGTTCTTAGCAGTGGGGTGATATCTGCAGGCAGTGCTGAATTCTCCAGCCTCTGAACCTTTCAGATGAAACCTACATGCTTTTCTAGAAGATGCTCTTTAGCCAAATAAAAAGTTGACTGAGTAAGATGCTGCAGTCTGTGATAGATGGAAAGGTGATGAGACAATCTAATAGTCTCTTTGGTTCTTAAACTCCATATATCACAATTATGATATACTTATCATGATTAGAAGGTAGGCAGGTCTCCATGGATTTTCACCAAACTAATCAAGAATGTTGTTAGGCCCAAAGACCATTCCTTACTCCACACAAGGATACCATAAAGCTACAGGCATCTCAGATGATTTCATTAAGAAGAAATAACTCTTTCAGTCCTTGTGCTCATTGAACTTCGAGGCTTTTGTATTAAAGCATTGAACAATGAAGAAGCTGTTGGCTTTGGATAACGGTGATGACTTCAAGGGGGCTTCACAGCCCATTTTCTGTATAAGGCTTTGACCCTCTTGATAGTAAAGGAAAAAAAAGTAAACAGAAGTTCCACATGTGCATTTTCCCTAAAATCATATGATAGCAAATGTATAAACAGTGAATATTGCTTTGCATTGTAAAAGAAACATATAAGCTGCTAATGTAGTTTATGGGAAGAAAACAGTAAAATACTATAGCTAATCAGCATAATACCGAGAAAATCCTACAAAGGGCAGTAGCAGCCATCAGTAGGTTATTCAGTCTATGCTCTCTGTGGTTTGCAGCTTATCCCTGGTGCTAGTGGAAAAGGTTTGAGCTGCAGTGTTAAAGTACATAATGTACTTGTGTTTACTTGTATTAAAAATAAAAAGCCAGTATTGTGAAAGAATGTTATTAAAGCTAGAAAGCCAAAAGTTCTCTTTGAGTTTCACTACAAAAAGGATGCAGGCATCAGGAGTGATCAGTTATCATATATTCAGCTCCTATGAGCTTCAAAACCAGCAGGAGTTTGAATCAGAAATAAAGCTGAAAAAAACCTCAGAGGTAAAGCAAGTTCCTTTTCCACCAATGCAGATGGTCCAAATTCCGTAATACCCTTCACCTTCCCCCACCCATGGCATGAATCCAGAGGATGTCTGTTGACAGGAGAGGTATTATCAGGACCGCACATCTGCACCAGCTTCCGTGCTAAAGGCCGCTCTTGAATACATCGATATGACAGTAAATTTGCAGCAAAGCCTGTAAGAGTAACTTAATGTTTGCATTAGGTCCTGAATTAGGTTGCTTTACTTTTTCCCTTTGCATCCAGGAGCATTTGCTGTTCTAGCTTATCCTATACTCTCCTCTGTAGGCTTAGATGGAAAGGACAGGGAGAGGTATTTTTCTGCGTGCACATTTGTCGGGCTTTACATCTTGCAATGTTTATGGCTTTGATGTGACTTTTTAAGGAAAAGCTTACACTGGGCTTTGCATGGGCAAATTTGCCACATTCTCCCACTTCATGATTTCATCCAAACCATACTTCAGAAGCTCTGGTTTTAATATCCTAATGCATTTTTTTTAGTTCAGAATCACAGAAAAATCAATACACAGGAAAGCAACACCCTCAAACTATATAGAGTTCCCCTGTTAAATTACCATCTTCAAGCTCTCTTGATCAGGTTTGATTTCCTCTTTAAACTCCTTTAAAATCTCTTATGAGCCCTGGATATCACTGTAGAGCATATCCTGCTTTCAAACATGCATTCACAACTGCTCTGTTTCAAGAGACTTAATAACAAGCAGCACTTCCCCCGTCTGGGCAGCAGAAATCTCTCTAGCGAGGCAGGGTGCCTTCCTCGCGTTGACTTTCAAAGAAAGCAAAAACTTTGGGGACACCCAAAGTCTACTGCACTGCCAAGTTACCCCGGATGGTGAGGCCCCCTCCATATGTAAGAAATAAAACTCCTAGCGGACACCCTCCCCTTGGCAGTGGGTGTACAACGTGCAGAGACACCATCTTGAACTGGGCATGCTGCCGCTCGAGTTCAGGCAGCCTTTTCAACCCTGTCCTTCATTTATTTTGAATGATCTGCCGCAGATCGGCAGGCAAACGGTTGGGGTTTTTTGTAGGCTGTCAGGCAGGCTAGCAATCGACCCCGCTGGCCAGGCCAGCAGAGCTTTTAAAATAACGAAGCCCACCCTTCCCTACCCTTCCAGCATCTCTTTCCATTTTGCAAGCACCTTACACTTTAATGGTCAATACCTTCTGTTAATGAGTAATTTGTGGTCACTCAAATTTGTAGTTGTGCTCCAAAGGGCACAGGACACAGCAGTGCTTGGAGACCTAGAAGGGTAGCAATAAGGTGTTTAAGACAGGAGAAATTCAGAATGCCTAAAGTTAACTCAGTGAATGTTAGGGCAGCGCTAAAGAGTACGAAACACAGGAAGCAAGGAACTAAACCAAGCGTAGTAAGAAGCCTGAAAAGTTATCTGGAGATTTGTGGTCCCCTCTATCAATAAAAGGGGATACCTGCTATTGCAACAGGCAGCCTTGAATTGTTTATAAAAGTATCAGCTAAAAGGAGCAGAATAACAGCCTATAAGTTTAAACGTTGGAAAAACAACAGCTGGAAAGCTAGTAGAACAGATGAACCGATTCAAATGATGCCTTTAAATGTTAAATGGCTGACCAGCTTAGGTCAACAAGTTTTACAAGCAATAAAAAAAATAAATATAATAACATGACTGTACAATTACAAGAAGCTCCTTTGCAGACCAACAATGAAAGCTGCTTGAGATGCAATATGAGAACAGACACCATACTGCTCCTCAAGCCATCAAAAGGAAAAGGGGTGGCAGTTTTATTAGTCAAATACCTCCTTTTCATCCTAAAAGCCTGGTGTTTGAAGATTGCAGATATATTCTGATCAAAGACCTCTAAAAGGGTAACTTAAAAGAATATATACTCCATACTGTTCCATCCAGGGACAAGCATCTTTCATTTCACTTTCCTTTTTTTTTTTAAGATTCTTTAATAAAATTTAGGACAGGAGAGAGAACTGTAGTCAGTTCATGAATCCAGCCATTAATAGACCAAGGTGATGAGGATTTGCAGATAAGAAGGTAACTTAAAGCTAGTCACCTCGTTAGATGCTGGTAATGTTCAAAAGGCAGTAAGATCTTAACTCAGGGGATGCTCTTACTGTTGTCAACCATGTGATGCATATTGAGGCACTGATGCGTTCTCTGTCTCTAGTAGCTTGTTAAATCCTGTTACTGTAATCCATCAGTATCCTCACTCCTCATGCCTAATTTTAAAAAAAATGAAATTGAAAACAAATTATATTTATGGCAACTGGATGGAACTCTGCTTATAACTTAGGGCAAAAGAAATATCTATAGCTTGTTCAGTTATCTAAAAGAAAACACTAAGATCACTGTGGGATGCTTGTAAGGCAAGGATAAATGGTAAAGTTACTAGTAAAGCTTTCCATCTTTAAAAATCAAGAACCAATGAAGAAAAAGGCCTACTGCATCCCTTTCAGCCCAAGATAAGCAGAAAGGTACTAAAAGGTTTTGTTAAAAAAACGCACAAATTCACAAGGATTGGAGGGACTGGATTTCCTGCAAATCTGTTAAACAGAACCAGCAGAAAAATGCATTAACCAAAACATTACATAAGGGAAAGATGGTGGACAGTCTTGAAAAAAAAGCGGATAATATGACAGTTTCTTCAAAAGGGACAGCAAGGGACATCTGGTAATATGTTGAGAAGAAACGCTGGGTGATTTGAGAACAAAAGGTTTTATTGATCGCAGGTCAACTCTCCAAAAGCCAACAACTTTTAAATTGCTTTAAGAACTTCTTTCCCACAGAACCACAAGAAAAATACATAATTCTTGGATAACCCACTTAAAAGGAGGAAGTGAGTACTATGATTGAAAGTCTGAATGCAAATAAGGCAGCAGGAACAGATGAGTTTATGACCAAATGCGATGTCATTAGATCTATTTATGAAGATCATGCAAAGAAGAGGTAGTTTCTCTTCCAGAAGAAAAAAATAAATGAAAATTTTAAAACCCAGACAGCTGCAAAGCTTGACAATTATACAGGTTGGACTTCACGTCTCTGGATGTAGAAATATATTTGATTAAATAACAGGAACTTATAGTCATGGCACTAAAAGTATGATTTTGAAGATATGTTGAGGACTTGCACGTATCCTCTATAAAAATCCTACAGGTTGTCTGTTAGTGGATTGGATGTCTTCAAGGAGAAGAGAGTTGACGAGGTCCTGCTGACAGCTGACAGCTGTTTGTTTTGACCATGAGGAATTAAGCAGAATTATCAAAATAAAGCAAGTGGGGGACAGATCAGAGACAGGACCTGCGATAATTCTCTGCGAAACCTTCAGCACAGGATGCCTTGTAAGCAGTGATGTTCCAAATATGCAGATACAGCTCAGCTTCTACACATAAAACTGTTAGTCAAGATTAAAGGAAAGTGTTTGGTTTCTGCATTTCCCAACAAAAGCTCAGATACAAGACTATTGTGGACTAAAGATTCAATGAGATACCTGGATATCTCAGGTCTTTTAATATGTCATGGTGTATTAATCTAGTTCAGAATACAAAATTTATTTAAAAAAAAAAAAAGAGCTTTAAGAAACGGAGTAAGAACAGAGATTTCTGAGAAGGGCTAAAAAAAAATTGTGAAAATGAATATATTCCCTCACATTCTTTTCCTGTTTCACTACTTACTTGTATGTGTACCAGACAGCACTTTAAAGACTTGAAAAGCTGTTGTCATTAATTTCATCTGGCAAAGACAGGGCCAAAATCAAACAGCTCTGTACTATCGAAGCCTCCCACAATGGGAAATCTTACAGGGCTGAAAGAGTGGCACATTATTACAGAGCTCAGCTGAGATAAGGAACTCAGCTGAAGGATGTTTTGTACTTGTGGGCAAAGCCATATTTGTAGACTGATACAGCATAAGAATGGTGTGAGGCGATTTCTGAAATGAATGCTGCACAAGAAAGAGATTAAGGACAAAAAAACCCTAAAGCCACCTCTTTATTTGGCCTTCCTTGATATACAAAGATAAATAGGAAAAAAAATCTTTTCCCTTCATCTTTCCCCATTTACCGCCTTGGTTAAAAATAAAGAAATCTTCACGCAATCTAATGTATAGGTCTGTTTGCATTATGACAGCTGTCACACATTTAGATTAACTCTTTCTGAGGAGGATATAAAATCTTATGGAAAGATTTGTGATAATAAAGTAAGAATTCCTCTCTTCTATCAGCAACAGCAATCAGCAATAATTGTGTAAGTGCTCTCATCTGACCTTTTTGCCCTTTTGAGTAACTGACCTAGATGAACTTAAGGAAAATGGAATAATTTCTAAAATACATGTAATTTTAATGGAGAAATAGATACATCAGCATAGGGAATGAGAGAGACAACACATAAGCTACTCATCTTCCAGGCGTGATTTGCTCAAAAACAAGTTTAATAAAAGCTATTTCTATGTATGTATCTCTCTCAGTAACAATTCAATGTATATTCTGTGGCGGTGACTTTTCCCACTGGAGAATCTTTTGAGATGCAAGCTACTTTTCTGTCATCCTGGGTTGCATCAGGAGCCCAAACATTCTGCGTGGACCTGACCAGAGCCCTAGCCCTTGTGGCAGACAGCGGTATCCCCTCAGACTTGCTGGGCTGCCTATAGCCTGCTCCTCACGTGGAGTTCACTTGGTGCAGAAGGCAGAGTGGATACCCTTCTTGCTGTGAGACCCAAAGCGTGAAATGATCAAATGTGGAAGATACCAACTCTCCTCCTTGAAGCAGCCCTCTCCTTTCCTCCTTAAAGAGGCAGCCTGCTAATTCTGGAACATTTGTTAACAGGCCTAATTCCTCCATTATGTGAATTGTATCATGTTAATGTTTTTGTGAATCTTGAATACCTTGTTTTGAAATTTCTGCATGTTCTAGCTGTGTTTTGGTCTGGGTTTCTTAGTTGTCTAAACAGAAATTTGTCTTTGGCTTTGTTTTTGTTGGGTTTTTTTAATGGAAGGTAAATAGCTTAGGAAGTGCCTGCCCTGATGATCATGAGCCAGACAACATCTGGAGAGAATTATCAGCAATAATGTTGCTGTAGGCAAGATGGGCTAAGAGTATGAGCATGGTGAGTTTTCTAGGGAAAAGCAAAGAAAGAGGATTCTGAAACAAAAGGGGAAAGCCAGACAGTTGGGGAAGAGATAGTAAGAAATGAGCTGAACAGAAAGTAGCTTAAAGTAGCCAGGAATAAGCAAGAATGAGCAAGGTTGATGTACCCAAATAAACTATCGGTTTTAATGATGGATATTTCTTCCTAGCCAGGCAGGCACATCCTTGACAGAAAAGGCGTGTCTGGCCAGGAACCTTCTTCTGGGCATTTCAACCCAATTTGCTTCTCTGCAAAACCCCAGAGTGAGTAGGAGATACCCTACAGTGTCTTAATACACCAAGGAAGTAAAAGGCACTATATGTGCAAGATCAAATTAAAGCCTCGAACCCATGTCTCAAGCTCTTGTAGGTTACCTACAGTCAGTCATAGGCACACAGAAGAGATGCAGCCCAGTCTGACCTCATCTGTATGGCTTGCACTGTGCAATTCTTACATTTATTGAACAAAAATAAAAGGAATTTATCTCAGATTACACAGATAATACCTATCTCACTGCTGTTCTGCCCAATTGGCTACTGTATTCGTACTTCTGTCTTTCTGGGTCAGCCTCACATAGTATCAACAAGGGAAAATTCACTCGGGTCACTGGAACTGATTTATAGCCACAAGAATGTGGATTTTGTCTTTGTTTTCCTTTATGCTACTTCCCCTTTTCTCTACAGTAATTTTTTAAAGATTTTTTCCCCCTAACGGTCTTGGGCTTCATGTGCCTGATACTGCAAAGACAGATACAACTAACTTCAAAGACGCATCGTGGCTTGCATGGTATGGGTCTGGCCTGCTGAGCTCATGAAAGCACAGTTTCATCTGTTTTGTGGATCGGGCTCTTGACCTGCCATAAAAATAAATGCTATCTTCTACAGTTATTAAATGGTAGACTGTTTCTTGTTACTGCTGTGGTATACATGTCTCTTCCATATGCCTGTCATTAAAAATAATAAATTGGGTTCCCTTATCTTACGGAGATCTCTTATTTTCCCCTCCTGTTTTGGTCTCCTGTTCATTTCTACATAGTCTTGCTGACAGACTTGCACAGTTTAGACAAAAACAAAATGCAGCAGCCTTTTTCCCTCTGACAGTAGAGATGCCAGCAGTTCTCACCTTCATTTGATGTTCCACTAACCAACAGCACTCTCTGAACATAAGGGGAGCAAGGTAAAAATTCCTCCTCAATATAAGACGAAATAAAGTCGCATACAAAGATGGTATTCCTGCTACTCTTCACCATTGCTAAAACATTAATTGATTGTTTAATATGATGCCATTTTGTGTTGCTCTTGGATAATTAATTCTGTGCATATTCTTCCTATGCCATGAAACTGCAACTGTCTATTTGTATCCTGCAATAGCTGAGCAAGATCTTGAGTATTTTAGAGATTGAACATTTCACCAACAGCAATGTTGCTGTTCTGAAATGACCAGTTATCGATTATCACTAATATTTTCCATGCAGTCACTTAACTGACGTACAGCTGATACTTAATAACAGTCTTGGTCCTCCAGACTTTATTCCTTATGCTTCATCCGGTGAGCATTACACTTCACAGTGACTGCACCACGAGACACAGAATTGTATTTTTGCCTAGTTATTCACCAAATAGTTGCATCAAAATCAGTAAACCTTCTCCTACTTCTATATGTAAATTGATTGCAGCAAGTTTCTTTTTTTTAAGGATGGGCATTCACAGGTTTTGTTGCACCAGAGAAGATATCCTTTGCCCTATCCCACCCCAGGCACCTAAAACATCCCATTGATTTTACACCACTAACATCCATGGCAAATGGTCACTCGCACACTTTTCAGGATAAGAAATTGTCCAAAGGCACTTTCTGTCTTGAGGATTTGTCATTTTACCCTTTTGTTATGGTTAGCTTAGTTCCTCAGTCCTAAATTTTTCTTCTGTGAAAAAGGCAACTTTTAAAGCCCTTAGCTTCTTTCTGTTCGAAAAAGCACATTCAGATTGCCTCCTTGAAGTCTTACACAACTTTTTTTATCAAAGCAAGTAAAGCCTCTCAAGATATATTACTGGTCACTGTGATCATTTTTCATTTTGTACTAGCCACCGCAATCTTATTTTCATGTCAGGAATTACACCATTTCTGAAGTTCTGCATGAAAATGTGCTAAGAAGCTGCGCTGCTGAATGTGATGTGAATTCATTAGATGTGTGCATATGCTGAGATGCTACCCAGGAACATATCTGAACTGGCCACCTAGATCCTTTGAAAAAAACAACTCATGGACCAAACCAGATGATGTTGCCACAATGGTTTTCCCTTACAATCAAATAAAAATTTGCCTAACATTTAATGTTTATTTATTACCTTGATTTTCACATCTTGTTTTCTTGCTCACAACTGTACTTGTGTTTTCAGGGTGTTTCACACATGACCCATAAGATCAGCCCCACTGCTATCAAGTATAAGGACTGCTCCCATTATCTGTAATCCTGCTGCCATTAACTGTAATGTGTGTAGAAGCTAGCTCAGTCACAATTACATGGGGAGTCATCTGAAAAACGCATAAATTAACATTATCGGTGGTTTTAGCTCTGTTTATATTGAATTCATCTGCTGAGCATCTCTTTACATTCCCTGCATGGCATTTCCATGCATTGTTCCACTCTCTCCCCAGTGTTCAGCTAGAAGGACAATGGGAGAAAGTAGTTCCACATTTCCATCTATCTATACACAAACAGAGTCAGCCCATGCATTCTTTTTTTTCTTCTTTTTTTCCCCCCAAAAAAGCTCCCAGGGCAGGAAAGGAATGCTGGATCAGGCCTGTCCATAGTCGTGTGTTCCTCAGCATCCCACAGAGGGATGTTGTTGCTATTATTTTAACAGCAGATCTCTGCTGTTGTTGCTATTTTAATGGCAGATTTTAAAGCTTCCGCTGACATTGGTACAGACCCTGAAGCTCAGCTAGAGAAACAGAGGTGGCGAGCAGATGGTGATACAAAGGAGGAATGTTGTATCTATAAATATTCTGGTGCAATTCATATCCAGTGTTCCACACAAGAGCCAACAAACTATACTAAACCCTTAATATGGGGTTTAAATTAGTCTGTGGTAAATGGGTTCTTAATCTGGGTTTCCCTGCCAGGGAGATTTTAACTCAGAGGATATAACTATTTATATCAAACCACTGAAAAAAAATTATGAAAGGTTAATTCTGTATTAATTATCATTAGAAAAATGTTAACATTTACCAAATAAGGGGAAACATTTCCTTCTGAGTTGTCAGGGCTTCTAAGACAGCCCAGGAGAAGAGGCAGTGGTGAGGGCACAGCGATCTCTGAGAACATGCTCCTGAACTGTTTGTCAGAATCAGCATTAAGGTACATCAGTTGAATCAGTACATCAGTGTAACAACTCAAATCTCCTTCTGGAAAAATCAAGTGAGTAAAATGACATTCATAAAACCCTAAAGTGTTTTAATAATGTAGTTTAATACACTGAACTCCTCAAAACAAGAGTTAAGACTGCGGCTTTACATTCAAATAGTGATCTTTATTTCACCATATTTGAGTGTACTTTAGAAATCAGATATTAGGTCTCTCTCACACACAAACTTGTTTATGTATCATTGATTGAACACTCAAATACTGGCTGAAACTAAATGAACAGGATCAAACCCAATATGGCCTGAGTCTGGTTTAAGGTCAAGCAGCAGGTAACTAGCAGGACTTGGTGCCAAGCTCAGCTCCCCACTGTCCACACCCCTCTGCCCTCACCATCACAGAATAGTCAGGGTTGGAAGGGACCTCTGGAGATCATCTAGTAAAACCATCCTTTAAGCCAAGCTACCAAGCAAGGCTGCAAACCACCTTATGGACATCTGTGAGAATCCGCAGAGTCTCTAAACCAATAGTTTTGAGTTTTGTTGTTCTGTTTATACCTTCAGGTGCTCATTTGTTTGCTAATTGTGATATACTGCATTTTGTTAGTTATCTTGCTCCTTATCAAATATTGTGGGAAAGGAGAAAAAATTGTGTGTTTAAAAGACCTACGTTAGGAACAAAGGAACATGGAGAATCAGTAACTTTCAGCAGCACGTGCATAAGCATTATGCGGTTGGTTTTGTTTCCTAAAGTGGCACACAGATCTGAAAGTTGAAGAATGAAGCTATACAAATGACAAAAACTGTGCAGAAGTGTGGAACATTATTTTTTCATCATCCTTTCATAAGCACATAAAATAACTCTAGCCTAAAGCATCTCTTTTGAACACTGGGGTATAAAATGTAAGGGGATAGATTGTCCATGTATCAAACATTTTAGCTATATTTCTTAGGAAATTAGGCTAACAGGAGGCCGTTAGCTGGTCAATTTTCCCTTTTCCCTTAATATTTGGACCCACCGATCTAAATTGACTCCCTGGTCAGCTTCAACCAACTTTGACAGAGGGACAGAGGTCTCAAAGGAATCAGATTTCTACCAATTCTGTGAAAATCAATCACTAAACAAATTAGCACCCTCAACTAAGAGGTTCTCTTGGCTCCTTGCTCAGTGTGCTCATCCAGGCAGAATATCCCAAGACAGGAGTCAGATAGAGAAAATGTTACCCTGTGCCTGGCTGTAGTATAGGAGTTGGAACTGAAACTGGGATGCTATGGGATATTCAGAGAAAAATATGTGGACCTGAAAATGTTGGCAAACAATAGGATACAGACATTGGGGAAGGGGCAGGAGGAACTAACATTTCTGTGACAGGGACATCAGGACATAATGCAAGTCATTTGTCCAGCTGCTTGCAAGAAGCTTGCTTCTTTCACCGAAATACCCTTTACAAGTCATCAGGAGTTCAGGGCCCAGAAGAAGAGCAAAACTAGGCCTTTGGAGTGGAAAATGCACATAAAATCTTCATGAAGTACTGCTATGCGGTCATTTGTATTTTATTTTACAAGATCTAAATACTAACATCTTGCCTGTGCTCTGCAAATGGCTCCCAGTAAAATAGCTGCACCAGTGTGCAAGAACAGAGAACAAGAAACAAAGATTGCCTCTCTTCTTCATAACTTTCCTGCAACTGAAGTCCAAAAACTGAGGAATACCAAAACACTTTTCCCCGGCTTTTATCTCCGATTGATACCCGGAAAGAAAGATAATTTCTCACCTAATAGCTCAGTCCGCTATCACTCCCATTCTTCATGTCGGGTCTCATAGAGGTTTGTGCAGTGACTTTACCTAGCTCTGTACAATGACAGCAGGTTTGCAGCCCTTGTCTCAGCCATCTCTAGCACAAGTTAAAGGTAGCGTGCTATGGCTAGACTAGATTTTTCAATTATGGTCATGCATGCCAGTATCATACTTTAAATCTTGATAGCATCTTTGAAAGCACGTAAATTATTTAAGCACACTTTTTTTTTTCCCAGGTTCCAAAGCAGCTTAAACTTTTAGGTTCAAGTTAATGTCTAAATTACATCTGATGTATTTTCCAGCTTCCAGTGACTATTTTTTTGAATAAGAACATATAAGTGGTCACAATTTCATTTTGTTTAACATTCTGTCTTGTGTTGCCACCACAAAAGGTGACTTAATAAATACTGCAATTTCTTAATGGCCTTATCTCAAGTTCCATCATCAGAACTGCTAAATATGCACAAGATCATGCACCAGGGAAATAAAATCAAAGTCCCACTGGAGTTCAATGGCAAGCAACAAAAGGGCTTGACAGTTTTACACTGAAAGGAAAATATAGAATGAAAATAAAGAACCTGATTCCTCACCTCACAACTACAATAACTTCGATGCGTGCTATTTTAATAACTATTTCTGCTTAAAAATATATACTGATACCTGAAAAATTACATTCCTCTCTGAAGGATCTGTCCCTTACTAGAGTTACACATCACATCTAGCATTTCTATAATTGAAGTATTAAAGAAATGTATTTTACTCCATCTTTGCTATTGTTTACTTTGTGCCACAGACAGAACTCTGTGCAGTTTCCATTTCCCCTACAATTAGGCGCTGATCCTACAAACACATTAATGTGAGCTCACCTTTCCTGCTGGGAGGGATTTTGATGGGAGACTCGCCGCAATAAAGGACATGAATACATTTTGGCAGGATCAGGGCCTCAGATAGCATGGAGGAAACTGGCTAACAGAAACCACCTTTGCAAACACAAAGAGGGAAAGATCCCAGGAAAAAAAATTAAAGTTTTATATACTTTCAACTGCCAGCCAGAGTATTTAAAGGGAGTAGAAACTGGAGTGCTTCAGAACTGATCTTTTTTTTTTTTTAAATCTGAGTTGAGAGTGTCCCTTTAAGGATTTATGGCATGGCACAGCCCGGGGTTTGCTTAGTTTGGCTTTTGCTAAACTATTATTTTCTTTTGCTAAGAGATTCGGCACGGCTTTTTCTTCCTCACAGCTGTTTGCTCCCATGCTATGGAATATTTTCCCTCCAGCTTTTGCCCTTGCCTTGCTCACGGGATGCAAACGATGCAGGAATTTCAGCTGCTCTGCTTCAGTTCAGCAGAGTGATAATCTCAGGCAAACGCTTGAAATCTGTCTTTCATTAAAAGAGTTTTTTGCACTTCTGTTTAACACAGGGAATTTTTTGAATTGCCCTTCTAAAAGAGGATTTCACCTCCATTTTTGCCTGGAGGGAAACCCTTGCTGCCATGAATATATCTGCTGGAGAAATCGGAATGCTCTTGTTGTCGAGTGCTTCTCACCACAGACAGCAGACAGTTCTACCTTCAACTCCTGAATATCAAGTACTTGCTGCAAACTTAACGGATAAATGGATGCATAAAATGATGCTTCTCCCATTAAAAAGCAAGGCATTTTTACGCTGCCCTGTACAAAAACAGGTGTTTAAACTCCATCGTAAAATGAAAGTAGCTTTCATTACCAAATACCTGAAACCTCTTGCGGAGCACGATTCTCTTATTTCTAGCCGCAAATGTAACACTAGTATGTAATACTTGTTGCCATAATAAACTGTAAGTGCAAAATAGAAGTGGAAAAGATTGGTATTTCTAAAATACTTAAAATATGTTAAATATTTAAATTGAGGGTTTTAGTGGCCCTAAAGAGATTAGACTATGATCTTTTTAAATATATATATATGTGTCTCAAAAATATTATTAGTAAAATATATACACGTACGTATTATACATCTACCTATATAGAGAGGCTAATACATACACATAATATGGAGAAAGTATACCACAAGCAAAATGGGATTTGAACCCAAATTCTTTGCTGTTCGATATTAGACAGTCATTTTTTCTGAACTGGTAAGAGCAGCAGGAATTTCTTCCCTGAAAAAAAATCCCCAATTCTTAAACAAAAAAAAATAATCCTAGAACAAAAACAAAAAAGAGAGGGAGAACTACATTCACTAAAAATGGGGAATATTAGATATTTGGTATAAGTCATTGTCACTGTTAAACTTTTGTTTAAATACAGTGACAGGATGAGCCAGAGTTCTCAGCTGCTTGCTGAATCTGGCCCCAAATAGGTATCCACATACTCTTCTGAAGAGAAACAAAGAAGAAATATTTTAAAATAACCTTTGAAAGTCATGTCCTCATAAAAAATAACCTTTATATGTGTGCAAGGGTAGACAAAATTTAATTGAAGAAAATTAAACTGTTAGATATCCAATTTTGCAAATTCCTTGTGTAAGGGACTCAATCACTGACTGATTCCCGTGCTTACCTTGCTAAATAAGGATGCATTTTGGGCCAACAATTTGAATTAGGAATCCTATTATTTTTAATTGCTTTGCAAAATCTGCAAACTAAGCCTTCAGCTTCAGATTGCTCTCTGCACCCGCAAATGAGAAATTACTGCTTTCTATTACCTTGTTTATTTTTAAGATATACAAGAAGAAAGGGCTTTTCTCCCAACAACTTAGATGGAGGAAGAGGAAACATATCTCAGGAATTTCTGATTGTTTTTTTTTAATATTCCTTTTTTGTCATGGAGATTTCACCTGTAATTAATTTTGCACTGAAACAACACAGGTTCTCTGTTCAACTTCACAAAACTCTACTTTCATTATTTCTTCATTCTTCATTTAGGGTTTCCACTGTATTGAGATTTAACTTCCTACATAAATATTGTCGAGCATCCCTTTGAATTTATTATTAAATGATGTCAAACTCAGACCACAAGTAAAATAGTGACAAACCCTGGTTATGGTTAAGTCCCCATTTCCCTAATGACGAAGATACCAGGGAAGAGTTAAGAGCATTTGACCTGCTGTGCTCAAAGAAGTGAAGTCTGGCATACGAAATAAAGAGCACATCTTAGTATGTACACGGGAAAAAATTTAGCCAACCACGGTGTAAATGGTTGGTGTGAATGTTGTCTTATTAAAGGAAGGTGACTAACCAGCAACACCTTCAAAATATTCTTTGTACAACTGTAATGTCCTGAAGCCCTGGATAGGGATTGACACTCCGTTGTACTGTTAAACGTAAGCAAAGGAGATCATCGGGCTGTCCCAAAGAGTCAACAGTCTGAGTACGTGCAACAGCCCAAGCGCTAACAATGAATCACCTCTTGCTTCAGAAATAAAGCTACATAAGCGTCCTGATTTACAGGAGAGAAGTCATGACTCAGATGAGTCAAAAATACTACAACTGTTAATCTGAAGTAAAGAAAAAAGGAAGCAGAAATAGGGGAAAAAAGACTAAAAAAGAAACACACTTATTTTTCAGGAAAGAAATTGAAAATAACTAGCATACACTTCATCAGATGACTGTAATAAGCTTTTTCTTCCTATTTATCTGCACAGCAAACATCACTGCCTAAAGGCTACAGTGAACAGCAACTATCTGAGATGTAATTATTTATATTTTAATTCAGGACTGTCATGCATTTTCATGAATATTCAGCAATTGTCTGAATATTCATAAAAAATTATTGAGGGTCAGTTCACAAATAAATATTCTCATTCAACTACAAATAGTTGTAATAAGAAACCATTAATACAATTTGTAATTCTTCATTTAAATTACATGGCCCTAGCCAGAGTGACATTTCCAAAAAATGTTGCTGCTGTGCAGAAAAGCTGCCTCCCTCTTCCCTCCACCCCCAGGAAAAACACACAAATAAACAAAACAACAGGTAGAAATTTTGAGGAGAGGGGGAAGACTGAATTATCTGTAGCAGTTGATTATCACAGGTCAAGTTTAATTACTTCTTTAACAATAAGAATTGTGCTATGATTTAATTAGTAATTAGAAATTGACTCTAGGTATATATACCTAGCTATACCTATATAATAAATAACTACACTCATTGCAATAATGACTAACGTGTTTTCTCAGGCACATAAAAAACTTCTGTATACTGACAATTTAAATATTACTAATATAAGGCACTGAGGTATCTGATTTTTATATACAATGGAAATCAATGTACAGCCACTGCAACTGCATAATAAAATAGACTTAAAACAACTCCATGCATACCATCTATTGGTTATAAAAAGGCTGAAGGCCTGGATAAGAGTAGCAAAAGTAGCAAATAGGATTTTAAATATTATTCAAAAATATCCTATGGAGTTCACTGTAAAAGAAAATACGTCATCTAGAAGAGTCTGTATAATTTTTCCTGAAATTACTGATTTTTTCACGTCAAACCATGAAGAACAAAGACTATGGGAAAAAGCATTTTTTTTCCTGAAAGCTTCTGCTTATTTGAAAGGTTTTCCCTTTTTCCTCGCAGGACTTTTACATATCTAAGCTACACCAAATTATTATGTTCCTCTGCTATAATGTATTAAGTTGCCTTCATAAACTGTTTTGAACAGTATATTTCATTTATAGGAATCATGCCATTCAATATTTGAGAAAACCAAACCAAAACAAAACAAAACAAAAAAATAAAAACCAAACAGGAGGGCACCCAAATGCAGAGATGAAGTCTGAAAATAGTTTCCAATTCCTTCTCCTGCCGGGAGCAGCCAGTGGGTAGGAAATGAAGCCCTGAACCGCTCCCTTTCCTGCCTCATTCCCCTCTTCCCAGGGGTGACCCCCCTTTCTGCCTGGTTTTCTACTCCTTCGCCCCTTTTAACTCGTCTCTTCCTGATTTCACCATCATTTCATCCCCAGGAGGACAGTGTGCACACGCGACTCGACATTAAAACGAAGCTAACACAACGGTGACCCGGTCCATTCACTGGTGCGTTATGTCGCTTGTCCCCACCAAGTGACCCCCTAAAGCAACATGGGGCACCCAGTCCTCATCCAGGCTGAGCTACACCACTCCTATTCTTGATTTGTTTTCCCTCCACTGTTTCTCAGCCCAAGGAGAAGTCAGCAGCTACAGAAGCCCAGGGACATCCCAGTCCAGCAGGTGACTGAGAGCACAACCAGGGACAGGGCATCTGACCTGGCAAAGGGACAGAGGCAACAAATGCCCCAGGCATTTTCCATCCCCTTTTGGGGCAGAACTGCTTTTCTGTTAAAGGCTATGACCATACTGGATTACTCGCTCATGTGCCCCATATGTACTCAGTCAAGCCTCTCTCCATTTTTTCTAAACCAATTATTTCCGAATTACCCTGGATAAATGATGCTCAGCACCTTCATGTAACTTGAGCAATCAGTCTTGAAACACTCTTAATAAACAGCCACTTCACAATCGAATCTTTCATTCCAAGAAGCAGAACGAGGGTTTTTTCCTGAAGCTGTGTTATATGACTATATTTTCACAAAAGCTATTAATTATTGTCCGTTTCTGTAACGGCGCACTGCTAGGCACTTCCACAGCCGCCCTCCCTTTCCCCAGCCCAGGTGCAATTTCCTGAGTTATGGAGTAAACAGAATTACTATGTACAGAATAATCCGAGCAGTCTCTAACGGGGCAGCGTAGGCTTTCTGCCGCTCCGTCAGCATTGCAGGGACCCGCATAGCAGAACTGTGATGTTACAGTCTTATGTGGGTAACGCTCCCAAGCACTGAAGTGAATAACGTGACCGGCTTGCCGCTAGGCAGATGGAGAATTTGCTAGGGTTGTTTGATGGTAAATGAAGACTTTTTTTTTTACTTGCTCCAAGGAGCCTGGCACAGGAAACCCCCAAATCCTACAATAATAAATCTTCTATTTATCTTTTAAATTCTGGAGCAAAATAAAAACCATTAGGCACCCACGGCCGTGTGCTGTATTCTATATTTCCCCAGCCTCCTACAACCTTCTGGCATAAAAAGATTAAGTTTTCTGAAGTAAAAAGCAACTCCTCAGTTTAAAAATAACAGCCTCGTTGCCTTGTATGGAGCACTGTTTTACTGTATCACACAATAAAAAGGCAGGGGCAATTAGAAATTGCAAAGATAGGCATAATCCAGAAACCTGTATCTGATCCAACCTGATAGTTTTCACACATTTGCAGGGAAAACTGAAGAGCAGAGGAAAACATGATCCTTTCATAGCATAAAAGTGATCACCCAGGCATTAACCTCACTGTCATGATTATTTTACTCACACAGACTGACATAGTATTCCAGCAGACAAAAAAGAAATCCCTGTACATAAGTCAAAATTATTCCAATCCTGACAGTTGTGCCGAGGGGAGGCTACTTTCTGGCTATCGCTCTCTGTTTAGAGCACCTCAGAGCAGAAATCAAGAGAGAGGTCAAAATCTCCTTGGCGATTACACGTTCTTAACGCCACTGAAAAAAAGGTCACAAAAGCTGTGCCCTTGAAAATCAGCACCGTGAAGTCCTTTGAAATGCAGATGCTCAGCATCTCGCAGAATCCGGCCCTCCTTTAGCAGCTGCCTCGTAAGTGTTTTGCAATGTCATAGGACACTTCCAGTGCCTTTGTTTTCTAATTTTGCAGATACCTGATAAATAAAAGAGCAAACTCGGGGGCAATGCACATCTTTGCAAGAGGATGTGTCAACTAAAAATTTAGGATTGCCAATACCAATTATTGCATGGTACTTTATTAAAAGTTAAGGCAGCAGCAGAGTACTGTACAACCTCGAGGCTGAAGTCTGCTTTTAAAAAAGCCAGTGAAAGTGTTTCCATGAGTGTGAGTTCTTCACTCACATTAAAAGCAAAGACACCGTGGTGTCTTCAGTTTTCCCCTTAGTTTTGAGACAGATTTCCGATCAGGGAGTTCTCTATTTCCTGAAGCTCCATAAAAGTAGAGGCTTGGTTTTGTTAATGCATTGATCCTGGGGAAAATGTTAATGTTAGCCAACAGTGCATCCAGTCCCTGAGTGAAGTCAAAGAACTGTAAGTCATTCATAATAATTCTGTGTGCCCTGGCCCACTGATTTTCAAACAATTTTTGCTGTGGCTGCATTCATATAAATGTGCTGATTATTAGTATGATTTGTGTCAGTTCTTAACCAGTTGGTTAAGTACTCTTTTAGAAACTGTAAATCGGTTCTTTTAAAGGTGGTTGGCAATAATTTCTTCCCAAGCTCCTTTCCAAGAGCTACACCTGTGGACATTACTGAAAATGTCCATTTAACAATACTGGAAGATTTCCTTCCCAAAATGCAAAAGCCTTAAGAAGAATGAGCAGCTGTAGATGCATTGCACTGAAACTGTCCCCTATGACAGGGACTGAATTCTACCGTGCAGTTTAGCTTAACTTTTTTTTAATACATATATAATGAATTGACCAAGAAAATACAGCTTTGGAGAAATTAAAACTTATTTATGAAATCCTGCAGAATTTGGCAAATAACTTTGTTAAAAGAAGAAAAATTGGGAAGCAGTTTTGACTGTCCAAATGCTTGATTTCATTATTATCTAAATCAAATTGCCTTATTTTTTAATTGCAAATTCATTTTATAATTTATTTTAAAAATATTTTTAAGTAGTTTAAACAAGGAGGTTTGGGGATCCATTTTTTAAACGGTTGCATAGCTTAAAAATGTGAGGTAGTTTGTCGATCCAAAAATAAATATTTAAAGGTTCACCAAAATCTAAGTTTTCCGTTTCTCAATGAAGTAAAAAAAAAAAAAAAAAATTTACTCAACCAAATCTAAATGCCTAAATGCCTCCTCACCATCTTCACTTTTTTTCTGCTCAGTCCCCACATGAAAAATCCTCCTCTGAATTCCTCTGTGTGTGCGAATCAGTATGTGCTGGCTTAAAACATTTGCTAGATGTAGCCTTCCCTCTAGCAGCTGTAAGTTTGGATTTGCAAATATACAGCAAACATTGGACAACCCACTGTCACAGGGGTTTGACTCAGACAGTCCTTTCACCATCTTCGCAATACTGTCAGATCAATAGCTCGGCTGAGCGAATGGCATATAGAAATATTATTGTAAATATTATTGTAATGAGTGCTTTTGTCACTTCTTGGATTGATTTACTGATTCATTGTTTTCTGATCTTGCAGAATACGCAATTAAAAGATGTCCCCGTCATGAATACTGTTGCTAGAACTTGAATTGGCACTACATTTCCTCTCAGAGTTTTGAAATTTCTTAATCTCCTTTCAAAGAGATTTCAATTTAATTTTACCATAACACCATGTTATTTTTCCCTAGCCCTTCTCACCAAAGCATGTTACAGCTTTTGCCACAAGAAATGCAATGGCATTATATTTTGAGACAGCAAATGCTTTGCAGGCAGAAAGGTCAGAATCATAGCCTATTTTAACTAGCATTGGAAATAAGCAACAAAAAGCTACACCTTTTTTTCTCTCTGAAAATAAAAATATCTTGGTGTTGCTGCATGGTACTCTCCACCTGTGGAAACTCTAGTTCAAATAATAAGCCAGAAAAGCCATATCTTTCAATGTCCTGCCTTGCAGGGCAGATTCTGCCCTGGGCAGAATTAGGCACCGGACCGCTGGGAAGTCCCCAGTTGCCTACATTTCCCTGTCCACCCAGGTGCCCGCTGCTGCTCTTCCTAACGGCACCACGCAGCTCCCAGGCTGACGGATACTGACCATCCACGTGTATACCCACCCTGCTTTTGCTATCAGGACTTAAACATAATTTCCCATCCCATTACCACAAAGTAACTGTCTTGTTCAGGATGCTGTCAGATTGCTAAGGGTTAGCATAAAGTCCTGTCATTCCATCAACAGGCACTAGCAAGCTTAGCCTCTCTGGGAAACTCTGTTGATCTCTGAAAAGTTGTCAGTTTTAGAAAACTTAAGCTTCTTTCATTGAACTTGATTTTACATCACCGGTGTAAACTACAGATCTCAATATGGAAGCTTGGGGTGATTTAAAACACACTTGAATAGATTTTACTTGCAACAGGAACTGATGTAAATGCCATATGAGCCGGTCTCAATATATCCAGGAATTTTCCAAGTGCTCTCGGACTGATTTGAGTGCATTTTTTAAACTAATGTAAGATTATTCATCTAGATCGGAAGGTAGGAAAAAAGAAAAGTTAAAAAAAAAACCCAAACAACAAAAACATGCTTTGACCTTTGAAGACATACGACTGCAAGCAAAGATTCATAGAGGAATCCAACTGATTAAAATAGGAACAGTGATCTGTGTGAATAGGGGTGACTTAAGTGGCACCGACTGCATTCTAAAACAATGCAAATGCTCTTTCCTGAATGTAGCTCTCTTGGAAGACATCTTTCAACTTTTCCATCTGAAAAAAGCATCAGTTTTCCTTAAAGACAGATACAGATAAAGCAGGACACTTCTGCCTGAGGAGAGGCTAGCTGGGCTGATATTTGATATAAGCGCTCAGTCCCAAGTGGGAGGAGAAAGAAGTGATTGATGGTTTGTAAGGAATTACTTGACATTTGCTTGTAACAGAAGCTTTTTGGATTCTCCCAAAGTTCTTGTCAAAGACAAGGAAAGTCTTTTGAAATAGCAACTTTCCCCTTCCCAGCAGATGGAATAAACCTGCGTAAAAAGCACTGCAGATTTAAAATGCATATAAAAGAAAGGAAGACATTGTTTGACTTGCTGCCTTTTTTCTAATACTCCGCTGTTCTGTAAGATCTGTCTCTATTATTCTATTACCTGCCCTCTTAATACAGCGTGAGCAATTCACCTCTCTGCAGGAAGAGTTTCACAAACCCAGCAGCAGGATTTTGCCAGTTCAGTGAGACGCATATTACCGCAGAGACAAATCCTTCTCACTATCTGTCTCCTCCAGCTCCAAGGTCAGAGTTGTACGAACTTGACCAAGGCAACCCTTTCCCAAGCCCGCACAGGGCTCTCCTGGCTCTCATCTGGACAGCTCCATCTGCCTCCTGCAACTGTCTCCTCTGGGAAGAGTGAGACCATTAGCTCTGCAGTCAGAGTACAGGGGGAGCAGAGGCATTACGAGGGTCAGATCTTCCCATTTCCTTCCATCATATACACAAGGGAGCAATGGATCTGAGCTCGGTATCCCCTCTTCAGGAGGCAAACTGATGATCCAACAGGTGGAATGAATTCATACGATCCCAGTCACACACACATTTGTTAGAAAGACATTGCATCAATAAATCCCAGTCCCAAGCACTTCTGCCAAAAGCAAAACTGACGCTCTCTGTCTTACACCTCGTTGTTACGGAGCATTGCTCATCGGCGAGCCTTAGGGACCACGCGAAGGATGGTGTAAACCAATTCACCCTACCTCAGGAAGGAGATGAGAAAAAGTTCTCTGCCAGCTCTTGAAATCTTAGCCCCATCCACCGAGCACTCAAACAAAAGCTGAAGTGAGAAACTACGTCTGGAAGCAAATTAAGTCACTCCCTACTCACAGGTTTAACAGCCACGGCTTAAAAAGTGGGACTTCATCAATATGAGCATTCAGAAGCAGTGGTATTAAAAAAACCAAACAACCAAACAAACAAAAAAATCCCACTAAACAAACAACAACAACAAAAAACAACAAAAAAAAACCAAAAACAACCCCCAAACCCTCACATATTATCAATCACATTTTTCCCATTCTTAAATTTTGTTTGCCCCTCTAGAGGATCAGTGGGCTGCATGGCTCCCGCACCCCCGCTGGTGGAGGGGGTTTGCCCGGGGGCGAGGAGGAGCAGGTACCCTGCGGCAGAGCGGGATTAGGATGGATATTCCTACAACCTCGCAGGACAGGCAGGAAAACAACACGCCACGGTAAAAGAGATGGAGGTTTTACTCTTGTCAGCCACGGAAGGCTTTGTCAAGCTATCGGATCTTAATCTTATGGATAAGCAGCTGTAATAAACACGTTGTAGGTCTCAAAATGTGTGCCGTGTCGTTTTCTCTCGTTGCAAGGCTTCGCAGTAGTTCGTTAATGTAGCTTTAGAAAAACATACGAAACGAAAAACAATTTGCAATGCAATGCCTTCGCAGACTGACAAAAAATAAAACTGTCGAAAATGGTTTTGGTTTTGTTTGGTTTTGGTTTTGTTTGTTTGTTGGGTTTTTTTAACTGATGTGTGCATTTTTAATATATGCAATCAAAAACAGCGATGAGATGTGTGATATGAAGACTGCACTGGCGAAATTCGTTTACAAACTCGCTAGCGTGTTTCTTTGCGAGGAACGGGACCGTCTCAACGCCGAGAAATTACAAATTTTTAGCTGCACCATTTTGCTCTGCCTCTGAAGCGCCTGTGGAGCGTCTCTCCGTGTGGCGACCCCGACCGCCTAAGGGAGCAGCCGTCTTTCGGGGGGGGAGGGAAACGTGTCCGTGGGGAGACGTCCCCCCACAAGAAAACTCCGTCTTAAACTTCCGACGAGCAAAGAAACGCGCTCGGCTCTGCTTCGGTCTGTCCCTGCGCCACTGGGGTGGCAGAGGGAAGGGCCGGCGAAAGCCACCGCTGTAAACGATGGTAAATAATATATACATCAAGGGAGGCAACGCCTGGGCCCCCCGTGACCTTTCCGCTGCTCAGGTTTAATCTATAAATACCCAGAAGACATCCGAGCCCATTGTTTTGCTGCCCTCTGAAACCAAACCTGCCAAGGGGACGGAGGGGCGCCCGCCGCCGCCTGCGCCCCGCCACCCTCCTCCTCCTTCTCCTCCTTCTCCTCGTCTCCGAGGGCTGGTGGAGGATGCGGGGCGGCCGGGCCCGGCGGCGGGGCAGCAGCGGGGGAGGCTCCGCCGAGCCCCGTGGCGAGCTTTGCCTCCCGCCGGCCCGGCCGCGGCCCCACGCAAGGCGCGCCCCGGGGGGGCGGGGAGGGGGGGGAGAAGAGAGAGGGAGAGAGCCGCTGCAATCCCGAATTCCTTTTCACAACTTCGTGATTAAAACCCGCACGTGATTAAAATCCAGCTTTATCCCCCTTTTAAATGAGTCTCGTAAAACAGCACATTAACTCCGGCGACAAGATTCNCCGGGGAAGATGCGGGGAGAGTCTCTCGGGCACCCGAGGCGCCTCGGGATCGCCAATATTGTCGCTGGAGGGTTTGGGCATGGCTGGAAAATCGCACGTAAGGGGTGAAGGATTTCGCCAAAACGGGGAAACGAGGAGAGTTGCCTCCCATCCACCCCCGCTCCCGCCCCCGCGAAGGCTGGATTTTGTACACGTCCAGCGCACCCACGCCGCCCCGCCGACACCCCGCTCCCCCGGGGCGCCACTCGCGCTGGGGAAAATCCCCGCGAGACGTGGCCAACGCGTGGGAAAGAAATCCCCATGCCCGTCTACACAGAAAAGAGCCGCAAAAAGGAGAGCGAAGCCTTCCTCTTCCCTTGGCGGCGTTTGGTTCCCCGCGGCGAATGGGTTTCTCCCTCTCAGACCCTCCTGAGCTGAAATTGAGGCGTTTTATGCGAAGAGATCGATAAATCGGGCTAGACCGATTTGCGTTATCACACGGAAAATTAACACATAATTTCCCATCGCGTACTCTAATATTTGGGGCCTCTCTGTAAGCACACGCGTACCTCATATCTCCAGCAGAAGGAATAGCCCTGTGTTATTTCCTACGCTACTCAGGGGCAGCGACTCTGAGTTTTGAACCTTTGGGACGCTATAAAAATTCCCTTTTCTAATTTTTTTTGCTATATCGCTGGAGATTTGGCAAGTTTAAAATACTTTAGGTGTAAAGTTTGCTCTTAATTGGGTCTTGTAAAGATGGAATTTGGTGGCCATTATAGAGCCGCTAATCAATTTTCACCCGGCAGCAAAGGTATACCGCGGAGGATTTAGGTTTAATGAAGTGACTGTGCAAATTACAGTCGCGGACTTTATTTAAAGTCTATCAACCTCCTAAAAATGATTTCTCAAACTGTTCTTGATTTCCTTTGCTTTATGAAAAACATCACGTTTGCTTTCTAAGGTTTCAGGCATTAGCAGCCATCCTCTCCCGCTCTCCAGTCTGGCGCAGGGGGAGTTTTCCAGTTCTTTATTTCGAATTCATGGAGAAATCGACAAATTAAACTTCTAGACCGACGAAAAATATATCCTATTGCGGCTAAAAATTAATGAGAAGCGGTTCTAAAAAAGAAGACTAATACACATATGTGCTGTTTTATTGGAAAGAGGATTTTTGTCGTTTCGTTCGCGTCTTTATTATTTTGAACGGGGAAGACACGGAAGCCGTGAGCTATTTTTTTAGTGGTTGACATTTTGTCCGCTTCTGTCCCCTCTCCTTTACGCCCGTCGGCCCGCTGAGAGAGAGGTCCCAGCAGCAGATTTTACCTACTTCTCCTTAGGATCCGCACCGGGAAGGGCTGCTGCTGCCACAAGCAAATTGAAATGCGGTTCCTTGAGAGCGGAGCGGGGCGAGGTCTCCGCAGTTCCCGCTCTTTCGCTCCCTTCAAAAACACCTAATAGATTTTTTTTTACAGCAGATATTTTTTACACCTCGATCTCTGATTCTTTCTCTCCCCCTTTTTTTTTCTTTTGTTTGTTTGTCGGTTGGTTTGTTTTTTTTTTTTTTGTTTGTTTGTCGGTTGGTTTGTTTTTTGGGTTTTGGTTTGGGTTTCTTTTGGGGAGCTGATGCTTAGGGAGAGGGCGGGGAACGTGACGCAAAAAAAAGGAAAAAAAAAAAAAAAAGGTGTTTTCTTCCCCAAGTGCAACGGAGTGGACTTGGCGCGAGTGGAGGAAATTTCTGCCCTTTCTCTTACAGGGTCGGGCACTGAAATCCTTTGACCTTTTCCCCCCACGCGAATATTAAAAGAAAAAGTAAAGAGAAATTACGTAAAATTCGCTTTCTGCGCACACTATAATTGTAAGAGCGAGGTCGCAAAGGACGTCCCATTTCAAGGCGCTGGCGAGCGGGGCGGGGGCACGGCGAGAAGGGCAGCGGGGGCGCGGAGGCGGCGCGGCCGCGGGGTGCAGCGCGCTTTCGCCCCTCGGGGTCGCGGCGGGTCCGCGGCTGCTTTGGCGGGACCGTCGTTTTAGGCCGGAGCGAAACGGGCCGGGGAACAACAGCAGACCGACGGTTTCGCTTGAGCCAAACGATCTCTCCCTGCCACCAGCTCCCTTTTAAATAAAAATAAATAATCAGATGAAAGTTTAAAATTAAAAATACAAATACCACGAGGGAAGTCTCCTGCTCTCTCTCCCCAAATACGGTGCGGCCGACCGAGGGGCCGGGGAACCGGCGCTGCTCCAAACGCCCCGGTTCCCGGGAGGCGCCAGGCTCGGTAGCGGGGTCCGGACTCCTCGGAGTCCCCCTCACCCGCTGCCCCTGCTCCCGGCTAAGGCCCTTTTCCCTGCCGGCTGCAGTCTCCCGGCGAAGCGGGGAGAGCGCCCTTCCCCGTCCCCCCGAGCCGCCGCCGGGACTTGCCCTCCGTCCCTGTCGCTGAGCCCCAGCGGGCCCGATCCCGGAGGAAGGATCGGGCCCTCAGTCCCTCGATGCCGGTCTGAACCCGCCCCCGGCCCGTGGAAGTCTCGGGTGGGAGTTCGCCGCGGGGCGTGGGTGCGTGTACAGACGGTCCCCGCCGCTCCACGGAGCCGGCGCCCCTCGCCTTGGCGTAACGCTGATCCGGGGCGCCCACCTCCTCCTCCTCCTGCACCGAAATCCCCGGTGAGGGAGGCATGNGGGGGGGGGGGGGGGGGGGGGGGGGGGGGGGCGGCCGGTGTCTCGAAAAGGCGCACGGAAGAGGAGAGGGGCGATCCCTCCCGCGGGGATGCGAGTGTCGTGCCCCCACTTCTTTGCACCCGACCCACACGGCATCCGTGCGACGGTTCGGGAAGCTCCGGGGCAAGGCGAAACGCGTGTCCCGAGACACCCGGGAAGGACTATCGCGATCGCGACCGGCAGGCACGGAGAGGGAGGAGAGAGGGAGAAGGAGGAAGCGGGGGACACACACATGCCGTTCCCTCCCGGGAGATCATGAAGTTGTGGGGAGGAAAGAGCCGCAGTGAGCAGGAGAAAAGTCTCCGTAAACCGAAAAAAAAAAAATAAAATTAAAATGAAAATCCACGGAACCCCCCCCAAGT
>VUYV01000166.1:1811282-1829738 GCA_008711295.1 Anarhynchus alexandrinus | reverse complement strand
TTTTTTTTTTTTTTAAAAAAAAAAAAAAAGGGAAAAAAAATACTGTCCCCGGCCAATAGGAGGGAGAGATCGGGAGAGACCCAAAAGCTGCGACCCAATGGGGAGGGGAGGGAGACTCGGGCTTCAGGGCGAGGAATTTTGGCCATCTGAGTCCTGGAGCACCGGTCGGGAGAATTAACTGTTTGAAGAACGGGGAGCCATTAGGAAACCCATAGCTCTAAATGCAGAGAGGTAACAACTCCCGCACTTCTCGCCGCCGCACCCAGGTTTCCCAGGGGCTGCTGCCAGCTTATCCCCACGCAAAGTACCCGAGAGGGGCTTTACCACCCGGGGGTGCCGGGTTGAGGGGGTGTTTTTAAAACGTCATTCATGCCATCTATTACTTGCCCTTGCCGGCGGAATCGGTNAGGCGGTGGGGGCGTGGTGGGGGGGGGGGGGTGGGTTGAGCGTTCGCTGACAAGGGAGGCGGGTCCGTGGGGCGGCGGGGCGGAGCGGGCGGCGTGGGCTGGCGCCAGCAGCGGGGCAAATAGTTCCAGACACCCGCGGGCAGGGGAGCGCCTTCTCTTTGAGAAGGGGGATTTATATATATATATACATACACACATATATACATATATTCCCCCCACCACCACCCGGTTCTTTTTGCCACTGTAGCTACAGCGAGAACAAGCCCGCTAGGTAGAGATCCCGTAGAGATCCTGATCGGTTGCCTGGATGATATTCAGCATTTTCCTTCTGCTCGCCTGCTCACTCTGCACCGAAACCCTCCAGGGCTGAGGCGGGTCCGCAGCTGCTCCCACGCTCCTTGATCGTGCGTGGCGCAGGGGGGGTCCCGCAGTGAAAAGGAACGAGGGCTGCATTTGCCAGGGTGAAGGAAGCACCGCGTGTTTTCATTAGCTGATGGGACCACGGAAAAATAGGTGAAGGCAAGCGAAACACCGTCTAGGGAAAACACAGCGGGGAAAGCCGCCGGGGATTAATTCGATCCTGAGGATCGAATACAAGTTCAAAATAAACAATAAATAATTATAAAGTAAGGGAGGGAATTAATATGGATCGAGCCACGGTGGAAAAGCGGGCGAGGATACACACCAAATTTCAGGAGGGGATTATTTTTGGCTGGTGTTTCTCCGATGTTCCCCGAAGGCGCAGAGCTGCTTCGAGCGGCGCCGGAGGAGAGCGAGATTTTTCTTAAGGCGAGGTTTGTCGACGGGGCTGGACACAAGTGAAGAGGGCAGGCGTGGGAGGGCAGCTCCTTTAGCTACCAGTGTCTGCCCGTGTCTGCGTGGTACGACGGAGCCCTTCAGCCCCCTCTCCCCGGCCTAAAGCGATGGCTCTCGCCGGCGGGACAACAGCCCGACGGGCTCCACACTCACGGAAAGGGCTTTCGGAGGAAAAGCGAGAAAGAAGCCGTTTCTTCGGGAAACCTCGGAAAAGCTAAACCCTGTTTATCTAGGCCGAGGAGCAGGTTTTGTGCGCCTCCATCACCCGCCCTACACCCCCTCGCACCCCCCTCCCCGCCGCCCCTTTCCCCTCCCCTCTCGTACATCGCCTTTGACAGGTCACTTGCCGAGAGTTCAGCGCCGGGCCCAGCCAGCGGCACTGCCACACGGGGTGTCGTGTCGTGTCCCCGTCCCCCCCCGGCACTGCCCCACTCCCCCACTCCGCGGGGAGCACCGCCGGAGCGGGAGCAGCGGGAAGAAGGGAGAGACAGAGGCGGGAGCTTGGAGGGAGCCGGCAGCGGGGACCCAGAGGGGGCACATCTCTTTCCAGCGGGTGCCCCCGGCTGCGTGTCCTTCGCCCGGCGAAGGAATGTCTCCCAAATTAANAAAAGAAAGAAAATCCGTTTCCCTATTTCCGAAAGCCTCGGAAACACTCGTCTGGGAGACAGACACCGAGAAAAGCTATTAAAGAAGCTGGAGGGAGATTTTAGAAAGAGAGCCCAAGAAAACAGAGGATTATTTATAGCGTTTTAGCGAGAGGAAATGGTGTTGGAAAGGCAGGGCGATTCAAACGAAATTTGGGGGCTGATGTAAGAGCTCAGAACTACGTTTTCCACAGCGCTAAGCGCGTTTTTAGGGGTCGACAGTTTAAATCAGCCCCTACCCGTTTTGGGTCTCTTACCTAGGGGCACTCCGGGCTGCCGCCCGAGGTCTGTGAGCCGTGTCAGACCACCCCGCGCCGGGCCCTGAGAGCGGGACGCTGCCTCCACAGCAGCAAGCAGGAACACAGCGGATTTTCCGTGCCAATACGGCCCCTAATTAACAGACCCCAGGGAGCGGACCCTTTTGCCAGGGATGGGAGAGAGAGCAGCTCCCCGCGGTCCCGGGCAGCGGTGTCCGGGGGCGCGGGGACACACAGCCGCCGCCGGCCGCTCCTCTCTCCCTCCTCCCTGCCGCTACGCCGATGCCCGGGAGA
Source organism: Anarhynchus alexandrinus (assembly GCA_008711295.1). NCBI lineage: Eukaryota > Metazoa > Chordata > Aves > Charadriiformes > Charadriidae > Anarhynchus > Anarhynchus alexandrinus. The sequence continues at coordinate 1,827,320 of VUYV01000166.1, read as the reverse complement.
TTTAGCACAGCTCGCCCTCCCTCCGCCCGTCCGCTCCGGACGGTGCAGCAGCGATAGACACAAAGGCATCGCTGCTTCTCGGTGCGAGCGGAGGGAAAGGGCAGCCCCTGCAGAGANGGGGGGAAGCCAATGCTGCCCCCTCGCAGGGAGCTCTGCTCCCCGCGCTGAGAAGGTTCGCCCAGAGAAACCCACGCTCCTCAAGCCGGGGGATGGGATTTCGATTTCAGCCTTTGCACCAAAATCTCGCCGGGCGAAACGCACCCGGTCCCCAGGGCTCTTCTCAGCCGGGGCGGTGGTTAGGGACCGGGGGTCCCCGCTCCGAGCGGCGTAAATCTGGAGTCGGCCTGGGCTAAATCTGGATTCAGATGCGACTCTGACCCCCGGCCGCCAGAGATGAATGCGTCCCGTTGCCTGGTCTTTATTCCCGACCCTTACTCGCAGGGGTAGCTCCCATTAAATCCAGGAAACTGCTCCCTGGAATAAAGTGGTAGGAGCAAGGGTCGCAGGGCCAGGCCCCGGGGTTTATAAAGAAATCATTCACTCCTGCTTTCCAGTTGTCGCAGAGCGAGCCTGAAAATATTTGTTTATATATGGAAATATTTGGGGGTGGGGGGGAGAAAAAGAGAAATAAGGGGAGCCGGCTGCGGGGCGGGAGTGCTGTCCAGATGTGCTGCTCGCAGGGGCTGAGTCCAGCCGGCTTCAAACCCTGCTCCACAGCGAGGAAAACCTCACCGAAGGTCCTTTAGCCAGACTTAGCCCCGGATTTTATTTTTTTTTTTTTTTAAGTTAGTAATTGAAAACAATGTTAAAACTAGTCAGCGGGTGCGGGCTGAAGGTTGTCTGATAACGTGAGCGAGTGATTTACTGGACTTTAACGCAACGTCGATTATCTTTTAAAACGGACCGGAGGATTTCGAGGCTGGCGCTCTCGTAAGAGGCGAGTTTAAAGCGAACACAAGTCGCCGCTTGGAAACTCGAGCGAGGTGATGTTCCCGGGCTGCGCGGGGTCAGTTATTGTGACTGCGGAAAAAAATACGCCTGCAATTTATTTTTATGGTCTGCACAAACGGTATTGTTGCGCATTATTAACTAATTCATAATTATACCCCTATTATGCCGTCGATTCTCCCCCCCTCCTCTTCCCCCGCTTTTCTCAGACTTTGAGAATTGAACCACCGCAAAATATTTACAGTCTCAAGTGTTTTTAAATGGGCTTTGTTTGTGTTTTACAGAATAAAAATCTCTATTAGTGTTTAAACAAACACCATGCCAGTCTCTTAAGCCTTCCAGATGTTTGCAATAAAATGTCAGGTTTTGCCTTTGGGACTCGAAATAAAATTTAACTACCTTCACCCTGTAATTATTCTCTTAGCTCTCCCTTCATAAATTTATCTGCTTTCTATCAGGAGAGAAAAAAAATCCGATTATACACTTGGACTATAAAAAACAGCCACTACTTTCCCTCCATTTTACCAGAACTTCTCCCCCACTTGTTTCGGCACCGCAGACCAACGCGCATACATTATTTCTGACTCTCCTGTTCTCGGGGCGGCAGAAGGAGACCAGGCAAGGCAGAAACGCATCGGCAGGTTTCCCGGGCTTAAGGCAAAAAAATACCCCGTGCCCCGGGCCTGTCCCTCCCGTTCCGCCCCCCTTCCCCCAGCCCTATCTCGGCCTCAGTGTTCCCGGAGGGAAGGCGAATCGGGAACTTAAATTGTCCCTGCACTTCCTCCAGCTCCGGGCGTCGATTCTTCGCAGGCACTAATCAGACCTGACTGCATTTCGGAGCCTCCCCGTGGAGCTGTTTGGAAATAGGCAATTATGATGAATAATTCAAACAAAGCAGGTTCCCCTCGCAAACAGACGAAGGTCCCGGCTAGAGACCCTTCTGCCTTCTCAGCTACTAACTTGGAACAACACAGGCAGGGTTAAAAGCCACGCATTTTGTATTTACCGCGCCAAACTTCAGAACACCCCGGAGCGATAAGCGAGGGTCTAGATGATCTCTTTCTTCATCTGCCGCCTACAAACCCACTTCGCCTGGCTGAAAGGAGGGTCGCCCGAGTTTCTGCAGCTTTCGGCTTTCCCTGCGTGCATATAACCCGCAGATACCCACACGGGCGCGCTCGGTTCGCTCCTCGCTCCCTGCGCGCTGCGGTCCCCGGACACAGCCTGGGGGCGCGTCGGCCCGGGACACCCCACTTCACACCCCGGGACCCACTCCAGGCTGCTCCTGCCGCCTCTTTTTTTTTTTTTTTTTTTATCATATATTTATTTCCCCTCCCTCCTCCTCGGGGAGAAACCTTCCCTTGCAAATTTTCTCCCTGTTTTGTGCTGAGGTAGGTCTCGGCTGACAGGTGAATCCGCGTGGCTGCTGCTCTCGGGTGGCAAGAGGCGGCTCCACGGGGAGCAGAGGCCGGCAAGCCCGCTGGAGAGCAGAGGTGTCCCCAAAAAGGCTGTGCTACGCTCGGCACCTCCGAGCAGGAGAGGGACGCGGAGGAAAATAGGTGTCTAATCGGCCATGCCAGCCTGTCCGCAGCTCGCCACCCGCCGCCTTATCATCCTGACAGCCATATCTGCCCTCCCTCCCCCGAGAAGTGGTGGCAAAGCGAGACGAGGTCACTCACACGGGAAGGCGGGTGCCGAGGGGAAGGGGGGGGCTTGGGCTCTGCCGCCCCCCTGCCCGCTCCCCCGGCCCCATCTGCAGTGGGTCGCTGAGGTTTCCTCGGGGCCCCCTCTTTCCTGCCTCTGCCCGCGTTTGCAGGTGGCCTCGGGGGCGGTGTTGGCCGGCGGGAAGGGACAGAGAGAGATCTCAAAGCGGTTCTTGGGTCTGGGTTGGTTTGGGATTTTTGTCCAAGAAATAATCCGCCCTTGCGGGATTTCTGAGGAGAATGTCTAGAGGGTTAGGGGACCTCGGAAAGAGCCGGGGAAAGCCGGCAGCGGGGTTGTATCTAGATTAGGACGAGAGCCTTAACCAGACTCACTGTCAGAGCCAGGGGACACGAACCGGTCCCGGGGAGACTGCCCGCCAGGCAACAAGCATCCTCCGGAGCCCCAGGGGCTCAGCCCTGCCGTGCTTGGCCTCAGCACCGCCATCGCTCCGAGCCCAGAGCGGGCCGCGGATGCCTCCCCTCTCGCCCCACGTCTCGCCGCGGCGCGGCCAGAGGGATGCGAGGAGCACCGGGAAAGCCGGGCCGGGGCCAGGCGTGGGGCAACCCATGCATGAGTTGCGGTGGGGAGATTTTAATCGAAAAGGTGACTGTTCCCAGCCGGGCGCTCGGCTCTACTTTCCCGCCGGGAAAGAAAAAATCTGTTTCACGCCGGTAACAAACAGCATTTACACGGCGGCGCATTGAAGAACTACGTCTTCGCAGATTATTGCCGCTATTATAATTTTGGGCAGATTGAGGGTTTTGAAGTTTTGGGGGGTGGGTTGTTTTGATTTTTTTTTTCATACCCCCAATGCAACCCTCGGCACCCAAACCCCCAGGATTGAGTGTGATGGGTGGGGACCTCTGGAGCTTCACCCGCACATGGGGCTCACCCTACCATGCAGCCGCCCCCGCTGAAGCTGCCGGGCTGGGAGGACGAACGGGAGCGGACAAGACTGCTTTCACCACCCCCCGGTCCAGGCTGGACCCACCTGGCAGACACGATCCCCCCCTTGTCCCCACACCTCGTACTCGCCGAAAAAGCGGCGTCCCCCAGAAAAAAACTGCGGGTCTTGTACACAATGATTCTCGTATGGGGCGCTGCAGGAGGACAACCGGCCCCTTGTTACCGAGACGGGATCCAAAGTCCGCTTTTCCAGGGAAGAAAGCCGAGCTGCGCACAGCATTTCAGTGTGTGTTCAGTCAAAAAAATAAATATAAGGGGATTTTTTTTTTTCTCTTCAAGGCACAGCTCTTTGAACCAAGAGAAGTCTGTCCGCTCCCCTACCTCATACATGATGTGTTATACTGTAAACAATCCCGTTTAGGGCCGATCCTAAAACGCAACAGACTTTAATGGCACTATTCAAAAGAGCGGTGGCCGCGGGATGTGACCAGTCTGCTATCGAAAACAGGCGTTTATCCCGCCGTGCTATCGGCGATAGGCACGACCACAACACCAGGAGAGCGACGCCCGGCCTCCACGACGCGGCACAACCCCGGGAACTTCAAACACGGATTATTTCGCCCCACAAGAAATGCGACTGCTGGGTAAAGTCAGCAGGCACGTCAGAAACTCGGCTCCGGTCCCCACAAAACGGCCGTGATACGTCGGGCCCCGGCCCGGGCTCCCCTTCTCCATGGCAAATTTCGCCCGCTTTTGCTCTGCGCCCGGAATTTACCTAGATTTATTATCAAGCGAGCTTTTATTAGTTAATAATACCAGTTTTATTAATTTTTAGTAACCAAAACGCTACCGGGGACTGGGCTATCCCAGAGCTAAATTTTGTGCTGTCCCGGGAGCATTCGCTCCTAGTGCCCGCGCTCCCGTGTCTGCCGTGCGCCGCTGCCCGCCTCGCAGGGCTTTTTCCCGGCTGGAGGATAGAGACCTCGGAAGCGAACGGAGGGCGACGGGCGATGCCGCCGTGGGGCACTCCCTGTCCAGCTCTACCTTTATTCCTCCCTCGGCACAGCCTTCTCTTCGCCCCACAGCCCACCCCGGTAATTCCCAGCAAAGGCGCGGAAACCTATAAAGATCTCCCCCGCTCCCGCCTCGGCGCTGGCTGCTTTCATGTCGGGGTCACTTTCTATCGCGATATTGATACTACGAGTGAATTTATCTTCTCTCTCCGTGACCCGGAGGAGACCTCGCCCCGAAGCCGCGATCCCGCAATCCTGCGACCCCGGCAGCGTGTGCGACGCCCCCCCCCCCGCCGCAAGGCCTCTCCCTGCCCCCGTTCTCCACCCTCCCCGGGTCGTCCCGGTCGGAGGGGGCACGGAGTCGCCCAGGGTCAAGCGAGCGGCGTGTGGCATCCTCGGAGGAGGAGCCCGAGGGCCGAACTTGCAGACCGCCCCCGGGGAGCAGCGAGCCCTCTCCCGAGCGCTTTCAGGGCTGGGTTCGTGAGGCCGGGCAGCGGGGCTCGGCAGCCGCAACGAAGCCAAACCGGGGTCGGCGGGGGCTCGGGGAGACCGGCAGGAGCGGGACGCCAGAGCTTCAGGGCGCCGGCCGGCCTGCCCAGCCCGCCGCGGGGGCTCCCTGCTCGCCCTCTCCCGTACTGCCGCCTTTTAGGCTCCCGCAGAACAGCGTGTGGGGATGCTGCAGCCAGCTCCTGCCCGCAGGGACCGAATGGCAGGGACATCCCCGCAGCAAGGAGGGGAGGGGAGCCCCCCGGGCCGGCCGGGGTGAGGGTAGGCAGACCAGCAGCGCTTCCCGAGGCTGCCCGAAGTGGGCGCAGTAACCGGGAGGTTCTGCGCGGCGCCTTTCCCGAAGCCGGAGACCGTTGCGGCTTTGGGAAAGGTGATGCTGGCAGTGATGCAGCTCGGGTGGGTGAGGTGGGAGAGCCGTCTGCGCAGGGGACAGCAGCTCGCCCACGGGAGAAAGGGCAGCAAAGCAAATTTAGAGCTCGGCACAGATCAGGGGGCAAAGAGGCTTTATCCCCCCCGGGGCTGAGCAGCCAAGCGAGGGAAGGAGAGCCGGCTGCAGGGCCCGCTGCCCCCGCAGGGGGTGTTCAGCCGCCTGCACCCAGCGGTTCTTTCGTGCGTGGGTGGCGGGAGGCTAAATAGGTACTCCTGACTTGGGGCTTCAGTCAGGCGGGACCAGCATGCCGAGGGCGGCCGCACAGCAACCAGACAAAGCCAGCCTGTGCCACACTTCAGCCGCGCTCGGGGAATAGGGGTTCTGCTTTTGGAAAACAAAAACACAATAGCAATTAAGCGCTCATCTGAGTGTGACTGCTTGTTTGGCAAAGACTGACCGGAACCTGGAGGCTTTCCCCTCGCCAGCACACGCATTTGCACCCGTTTCTCTCCTTCCCCGTCGGTGCGAGAGGCGTCCTGCACCGGGACGTCCCGCCGCGGGAAAGCTCTCCAGCGACAGGGACGAGCCTCGGGCTGCGGGTGCCCCCAAATCCCCCCCCGGGGAAGGGGTGAGGGGTAGCATGCGCAAGGAGGACAAGTGTGGCCTCTTAAAATAACAGGGGCGAGCAACAGCCTCAGAGTCGAAAATGCCTCCGTAGCAATCCTGATTGGAAGTTTTCTTCTTTACAGATGTCTTGTTGCAAATCGGTCCATTTGTTAAGATCCCCCCGTGCCCTGATAATCCTGCCCTGCCGCATTTGCTTGCTCTGCGTTGATGTGGTTTCTCCTCTTGCCTTTCAGAATTATAAAAATCTCTCCCTCTCCCTTCCTCTCTTTTCCCTCTAAAGCCGGGTTTCAGAGGAATGTTGGCTAAACCTCCTCATCTGCTGCTTTCTTTCCCCTGTGATGGCAAATTCGGCGTCATTTGTGGACTTGCCCAATGCAAACATTGCATTAAGAAGTATTTCAAGGCATTTTATTGTTGCTCTGCAGTCCTTTGATGTGGTCTATAGGCACCAATTGTTGATGTCTCCCTGCGACTCTTCAGTGTCAGCATCTCGTTTCTGTCGCTTTTGTCCTCCCCCCATTTCTCCTCTCTTAAAAATACGGTTTTTGAACCGTCGCGACAGATCGCGCCACCTCACCCCTGGGTCACAGCGGTCCCTTTTCCCAAGGGAGAGCCACCTCTAGCGGTACCGGGCTGCCCCCTCCACTGGAGACCACAGATTTCCCCGCCCGCAGCTCCTGCCCCGAGGCTGCGGTGGGAGGCGGCCGTGTCCCTGGCCGGCAGCCGCCAGGTCTCCTCCTGTCCTCCGCGGGCACCTCGCCTTCCCTCTGGCGTGTGCTCCTCTCTCCGCACCTCTGCCCCGCCGTGCCCGGGCTGCGGGGCTCCCTGCGGGGGAGGCAGCGGGGGGGCTGCGGCAGCGCCGGACCCTTCGCTCCCGGGGCCGCCCAGGCGGTGACACGCCAGCCCAGGCGGGGACCCAGCCTGCAGGGAGGTGTCCGCCCTGCTCTGCGCCGCCTGGGCGCCTTCAACAGCGACCGGCGGCTGGAGCCATTTCGCCCCATGGCAGCAGCGGGGTCGGAGCCAGGTCTTCGTGGTGCCGGTGGCTCGCGTGGGTCCAGGCGGCCTTACACCGAAATCCGGCTCGCAGGCGGCTGTTGTGGGTCCGTCTCCACCCGCGCCGAGGGAGAAGGGCTCATCATCCTCCGCGCATCCCGAGCGGGGCGCCCCCAGACACGGCAGAAGCAGAGCCCAGGCCGATCTCCCTCCAGCGCGGGCACCCGGTGGGGTAGGCTCTGGAAACATTCCCCCGGTGGGCACGACGGGCTCCCGAGAGAGCCACTTCACGCTCTGCGTGGACTGTAGGGACAGCGGGCTGACCCGACTCGGTACCTTCGGGATGCCAGGCAGCGGCAGCGAATGCCCAGCAAGAAAATCACCCGTGTTCAACACAACCCACGCCGGGGAACACGGCGCTGTTTGTTTTCCAGTGGGAGAGTGATGGGGTCCATGTTTCTCGGGTCTTTGTCGTCGTCCCCCACCCCGCCTCCTCGCATTTGATTTTCCTTAGCAAAATAAACTCCCGACCTCCGCACGGGTGGCTCTCTCCCGGGAGTGAAGCCCTTAGGCAGGTGGCTGTGGCTCGGCCAGGGAGGGCGGCCCGAAGAGTCTCCCCACGCCCCCCCGGGGAGGCAGCCGGCAGCCTGCTGCTCCCGTCCAGGCGCTCTTAGCGCTGCCCCTGCTACCGCCGCGGGCCAAGCGGCGACCGCGGCCGTGACCGTAGGGACCGGGATGCCGGTCCAGGCGCATTCCGGCGGGAGGCAGAAGACGAGAGAGATCTGCCCCTACCCCGGTGGGCGCAGGCACCGGCTCGGGTTGGCTTTGGTACGGCCACCCCACACATCCCTGAGCTGGGAGCACTGCAAGAGACGCGAGGCTCGTGGTTTTGTCTGGGGGAGACCCATTTTTGGGGAGCGCTCAAAGAGGGTTGGCCGTGCACCAGAGAAAGCAGAGGACTCCCCTACATCTCCCGTCTGCTCTGACGAAGTGGGGCCGAGACCCTCTGCCACGACGGGTCCCAGTCGCGCTTTTAACAGCTCCCGGGCTCCTCGCAACCCGACGTGTGCGCGCCTCTCCCCGTGGCATCGCGCCCCTCCGCCAGCCGCGGGCGGGCGCAGGGAAGGGAAAGTCCCCCCGCACGCTCCAGCCAGCCCCATGTGCACTGGCAGAGACTTTTCCCTTGTGAACGAGCGGGGATGTAAAACTAGCCCTGAGCAGATGTTCCGGCAACCAGGCTCGTTTGGAGAGAAAGCCCCTTCATTCCCCGCCGCCTCATTCCTGCGCTCTCGGCGTTCGCTCCCGCCTCCCCGGGCCCTCCCCGCGCTGCCCGATGACCTCATTCCCTGCATGTTTGCCATTACGCTCTGAGTTACCCAACCATTATTTNCAGCGAATGCCCAGCAAGAAAATCACCCGTGTTCAACACAACCCACGCCGGGGAACACGGCGCTGTTTGTTTTCCAGTGGGAGAGTGATGGGGTCCATGTTTCACGGGTCTTTGTCGTCGTCCCCCACCCCGCCTCCTCGCATTTGATTTTCCTTAGCAAAATAAACTCCCGACCTCCGCACGGGTGGCTCTCTCCCGGGAGTGAAGCCCTTAGGCAGGTGGCTGTGGCTCGGCCAGGGAGGGCGGCCCGAAGAGTCTCCCCACGCCCCCCCGGGGAGGCAGCCGGCAGCCTGCTGCTCCCGTCCAGGCGCTCTTAGCGCTGCCCCTGCTACCGCCGCGGGCCAAGCGGCGACCGCGGCCGTGACCGTAGGGACCGGGATGCCGGTCCAGGCGCATTCCGGCGGGAGGCAGAAGACGAGAGAGATCTGCCCCTACCCCGGTGGGCGCAGGCACCGGCTCGGGTTGGCTTTGGTACGGCCACCCCACACATCCCTGAGCTGGGAGCACTGCAAGAGACGCGAGGCTCGTGGTTTTGTCTGGGGGAGACCCATTTTTGGGGAGCGCTCAAAGAGGGTTGGCCGTGCACCAGAGAAAGCAGAGGACTCCCCTACATCTCCCGTCTGCTCTGACGAAGTGGGGCCGAGACCCTCTGCCACGACGGGTCCCAGTCGCGCTTTTAACAGCTCCCGGGCTCCTCGCAACCCGACGTGTGCGCGCCTCTCCCCGTGGCATCGCGCCCCTCCGCCAGCCGCGGGCGGGCGCAGGGAAGGGAAAGTCCCCCCGCACGCTCCAGCCAGCCCCATGTGCACTGGCAGAGACTTTTCCCTTGTGAACGAGCGGGGATGTAAAACTAGCCCTGAGCAGATGTTCCGGCAACCAGGCTCGTTTGGAGAGAAAGCCCCTTCATTCCCCGCCGCCTCATTCCTGCGCTCTCGGCGTTCGCTCCCGCCTCCCCGGGCCCTCCCCGCGCTGCCCGATGACCTCATTCCCTGCATGTTTGCCATTACGCTCTGAGTTACCCAACCATTATTTAAAAAAAAAAAAAAATTAAAAAATATAAATTGCTGCTTTGTGAGATCAAAGTAACGATTTCTGGTGCATCTGGAAACTGGAGAAAAAAATTGGAGCAGCAACAGTTGCACAACTTCAAAGTGTTTTTTAACAATGATTTTTCTCCTTCCTCTCCTCCCCAATCTTTCAAGCATCAGATAAAGACAATGGGCTCCGTGGCTGTTTTCCAAAGAAATAACCTGCCTAAAGGGCCGTACAAAATTTCAAGTAGACAGGAAACACCTTACACGGCTTTCTTCTTTCGATCAAATAGAAATAATACGATACTCGTCTTTCTACTAGCCCCAATCGCGTCGCTACTAAACGGCGTCTGCGGACTGTGTTATAATGTGTAGGGAAACGAGTTTCAGGCTCGGGCTGCCACTAAGGCTTTATTCTTTTATAGAGGCTTCTAACAACCCAGCACATGCCCCGTATAACACAGCAGCCGAGTGTAACCCAATAACTTGTAGGGAAGGAGCAGAGGGCGGCGGCGGGGGGAAGATTTCCCCAGCAGACGCCCTCGGGCTGACAGAGGATGCGGGGGACGGAGAGAGGCAGGTCCCGGGAGCGGCAGAGAAATATTTGTTCCGTTTATTAGGGGGGATATGCCTGAATCCCAAGAAGGGAGAAAAGAGTGGGTGCGGAAACCGCGCTCTCCTCAAGTCCTGCACCCCGCCGGGGTCACTTCTTTAGGAGCTCGGTGGTCCTCAGTGCCATCTCTTTAGTGTTTCCAAAGAGAAATACCGTGACATTTCCCTTCCCCCCGGGTCCCTTAAGCCCCGGGGTCCTAAGGACGGGGCGATGCTCGCAGCAAAAGGCTGAGGCCGAAAAGGGCGAGCCCGCAGAGGCGGCGTCTCTAATGGCTTCGACCCTGCACTCCTGACCCTCTGCCTCCCCCGCACTTGTCCCTTTTGCCCCCTTAACGACTTCAGGACCGTGCCTTTGAACTTGCAGCAGAGGAGAAGAAACCCCCATGGGCTGGGCGTTTTCCTGCGAAAAGGAAAAAGCCGATCGCGACTCTTCGATGTCAGGAGAGCTCGAACCCCGGGAACAGACACATTCGGGAAGTTTTTAAAGTGATTGGACAAGCGTATAAAAGCAGAGAGGGAGAAGGAATCACCCAGAGAGCTGCGGAGGAGAAATCGCAGTGCTTTGCTCTCTGCTCGGAAAAACAAGAGCAGCTCCGAGTCTCTCCTCCAGCACCGAAAAAGGCCGAGTCGGGTCACAAAAGCAGTTCACAGCCGGGGCCGGGGCTCCGGGCCTTTAGTTGCAGGTCTGCCCCCGAGGCGATACTTCCCTTCCTGACGCCTCTCGCACCGGTGGTGGAGCTGTGCCATCCTCAGCTCCACTTCGTGCCCGCGGCCTCGCCCGTCGCCTCCCCCGCCGGCCCGCGGGAGACCGGCGAAGGCCCCGCCGGCAGATGCGACACGTCTGGGTCACACCTTTTCCCCTCCGCCCTGACACCGGCCATGCGGGTCGACCTGTGTCGTGCAGGTTTTGCTTGACCCGCTGGTATTGTAGCTGCATCTTCTCGGAATTTGCATTGCGTTTTTTTCCCCCCGTTTTGATTTTTTAAACGCACGTCTCGGGCGGCCGCCGTCTAGCCGGTGTTACGCGACTAATCCTCTTTGCTGCTGCAAAGATTTCCAGGCTCCCCATCCCCTCTTTAGGTTTCACGACCCATCCCCGGCGACTTGGTTTTCAGGTTTGCGCGGCGCGTCTCATAAGCGACGCTTCAAAGGCCGCCTTTTCGTTTTAACCTCGGCATTAGAAAACAATTTAGCAACCACTTCCCCCGCCCCGAGAGACCGAGACCGACACCGCGCACAAGCCCCAGAGCGTCGCAGGAGAGAAGACACCTGGGCGGCACCACGTGAATCGTGGAGACCTGGTGTCCCACCAGCTCTCGGGGTGTTTCCCTGCCAAAGCGGAGGCTCACAAGACCTCGGCTTTACAGCACAGTCCCTTACGGTTCGCGGTCGTAAACCTGAGCAGAGTTGCAATAAGAGCTCGACCCTCCCGCCTTCCCGCACTCGGTACAAATAATCATCGTAAATAGCTACAAACGTTTCGGGGTCGGGATCTCCGCAGCTGCAGAGCTTCCCTCCTCCACAGCTTCACGGCTAAACGCCGAGCGGCTCGTCCTTTCGGAGAGCACCGTTTCTTCAGCGAAATGCCATTTTCCAAAACATGTCTGTCTAGAAACAGAGCTGGGTTGGCGGCATTAACTCTTCTCGTCCTCTAACCGTGATCCGAGACTTCGAAATTGCTCATCTCCCATTTGCAACGGCAGCTACATCACAGAAAAGGGGGAAATACCGGGGGTGGTGAGGGGGGGGGCGGTTTCAGAAACCAGCTCATGGTTATTTCTGGAGAATAAAACCCTAACAATAAACCGATAACCTATTTCAAATGCCCCTGGAAGAAGATGAATGTTATCTCTTTTCACACAATACAGGGGTTGACACCTCGTTTACACGCTGGCGCGCCTCGGGATCCTTTTACGGGTCTATGTTCGTGTATATAAATATAAATACAAATACATTTCCTTCAAAGAAGCCCTCTATTTTGACTGCTGTGATTGGGTTTTGGTTTGGGGGCCTTAGCTGTTCAGGAAGGAGACGGGTCTTTCTTTGTCTTACTCAAATAAGAACGAATTCGGGGGGGTTGGGGGGAAACCCACGCAAAACAAACCGGTAAAGGACTGGACATATACTTGAGTACTCACTGGTTTGACTTAGGTTGCCTCTCCCAGAAAGCCCAACCCCAAAGGTAGACAGACGGACAGACAGATGGACAGACCGGCAGGCAGGGATACGGACACATTTTGCAAGTTAGAAAAGGAGCTTGAGTTCAGCCTGGAAAGGGGTGGCACAGTTCAGAGAGTGGAGTTCACTCGGGTTTATTTATTTGGATGGAAGCATATATCGCTTTTGCAGGCACTGCCTTGCACGAAATAAAACCGCACCGACACTTCCCTGTCAAGTTCAGAGGAAGAAGGCGAACGCGGAGTAAACTCTTCCTGAGCAGCCGAAGATAAAAATCACACTCCAGACAAGACGGCCTGGCAGCTCAGACACAGCACAAAGAGGGGTCACAACCAGGGGCTACATCACTCATACTCACCCCCTCTGCCTTGCCAGCGGGTCGTGTGGAGACCAGAGACAACACTTCTAGATGCCTTCAAACAGAAACCAGGCACGGACACGGCAGCCTAACGCATCCACACACACAGAGGACGCTCCCACACACACGCACGCACACACACACTCGCACAGCGGCACACGCAGCGTGAGAAGCAGGCGAGCCCCTGGGTGCAGGCTCCGAGCTGGGATGAGTTTCGGGAGCGGTGCGGGGTGCCATCGCAGCCCCCCTGCTCGCTCGGGGCCGGGAGGGTGAGTGGGTGGCGGGTAGATTTGCGGGGACCCGTCGGCGTGATTTTGTGCCGGCTGCGGGGTTCCCAAAACGCCTCCCCAGGCAGGGAACCCCCGGCTCCATCAGGGCGGCGGGGAAAGGTAGCGGGGGCCGGCTTAACGGCTGCGGGCGGGCTGCCCGACACCTTCGCCCCCGGCTTGCCCTATGCCTTCACCCCTGCGGGAACCCGCCTGCCCCGCACACCGCATTGCGCGCCGGACCTCGCCGGACCCCTGCCCGCACCCAGGCCCCGCAGCTCTCCCGGCTTTGCACGCATCCTCTTTTATCAGCTGCTTTACACGTACCTTCCTTCTTTCTCTCTTTTTTTTTTCTTTCTACATTTTTTTTTTTTCCACAAGGGATCTTAACTCTTATTCTTGATGCGTTTGCCATTACAATTGATCTTTCCGTGCTTAGCCTGTTTTCCGCAACAGCAATAACGATTTCCCAGGGCATTTAAGCTCTGTCTTAAGGATAGATTTGCTTCCTCGGAATCCGCTTTAAAGTGCATTTGTCCGAGACTGAGTTTAATCTCTCTGCCCCAACAGATCTCCCAAACCATTCTGTACCACTGTAGCGTCTTAGAATGTGGAAGGAGTCAAATACGTATAAATATGCCTTTCCCGGCTCAAAGCTGCCCAGCTCGCAAGAATTAGGGGGAAAAAACTAAACCATATGTGTACAACGCCACATTCCGTATTGCACCATAAGATAAAGAGCTTTGCAGCATCGATTCAATGGAAGTCATTAGAAAGAAAGCCCAGGAAGATTATATCCGTACTTGGGAGGCAAATGCTTGTTTAGAAAACTTATTTCGGACACAAAAACGCTTGGCGAAAGTTTGCGAGACACAACGCGAATCGTTGATGTAGGCGCCTCAGCCGCCTGCACTTAAAGAGGCAGAAAAGATACTCGGCGGGGCTGACCCCTGGGACTCCGGGAGAAGCCGGGAGCGGAGACCTCCCGCCCGGGGCGAGCACCAGGAGGGGCAGGGGAGGGGGATCGGCTGCTCCGAGCCGCCGGAGTGATGCGCTCCCCGCCCTCGGCACCGCAGCGCCGCGGGCTCCAACACCCGGAGCCTCCGCTGGAAGCGCGGGGAGATCGGCGGGACTCGCCAGGCTTTGCCGAGAGAAGAATAAAAGCGATCAGCGGGATTTAGCTAAGGCAACTAACGCCGTACCCTGCGCGCAACGGTGCCGGGCGCTCAAGGCTTCATTTCTCGAAATGTATCAACTCTCTAATTGTTTGCTATTTTCTTTTCTCCCCTAAATTGGTTTTCGACGTAGGGAAATTGCTGCAATTTTCCCCGCTGTGATGCTTGAAAAGCAAGAGCACTGCAGTCCGCCGCTGCTGCCTCCCCCACGCACGTTGTCTCGGCGGTATTTTCACGTGAACCTGGAGTTTAACCTCTCGCTCATCCCAAAGAGCTCAAACTGCGGGGAATGTTACATGACGGGATGCTTGGCAACTCGCAGATTTATCCCCCGCCTCAGCAAAACACACTGGCTCTGGCCGAAATAGGATTAAGGCAATCATTGCCTTGCTTTAACCCACCCCGCCCCCCGCAAGCTCCTGGAAGGGGGCACAGACGTATGCAGTTCTGCCCACCCAGGAGTTTGGGGCCCGAGGAGGACGGCAGAGGCGAAGGGCTCTGGAGCAGACTCTCTCCTGCATCACCTCTCCCACCACGCCAGGGCTCGGAGACTCGCAACGCTCCGACCCGGCGGAGGCGAGGAGATGCAGGGCCACGCAAGGTGTAGCATCGCATTGCTGAAAGAGGCTCCAGGTTGGGAGACACGGCCAGGAGCGGACGTGGCTTTCCAAACCCCACGTCTCTGCTTTTCTTTCGAAGGCATATTTAGCTAGCCCCAGCAGAGGCAGCGGGGAAGGAATAAACCCAAGAGGAAAAGGTCGTGTATCGGAGCTCGTACTGCAAGAAAAGGAGGCGGGCGTCTTTATCTGCCAATACATTCGTTCTGTCCTCGCTGTAATTAGCAGGATCAGGTGTACTTTGCCTTGTCGATCTTATTGCCCTCTCTTGAAAACAAAATAATGAATTTTTTCCCGGGCAGTGTAGCATGCTTCTCCCTCTCTCCCTACGTTATGGAGGTGACGGCTCGGGCCAATCTTCGTCTCGTCTCGTATTTTTCGTGTTTAGGGAAGAGGGGAGGGCTTAGCAAAAATCTCTCGATGAGCAGATCTGATCGCGCCTGCACGGTCCCCTCCCTTGTGCTTTCAAGCCACTGAAACCCTGCCCAGCCTCCGGCTCCCTTGAGGGAAAGTGCTGAGGAATTAGCGTCGGGAGAGGGACGGACAGAGAGGGCCTGGAGTCACCCTCCTTTCCCCTGGAAGGGCTTCACTGTCTGCACAGTTTTCTGCTCTGAAATCTGCGGGAGAGCGAGGAAAGAGCCCTTCGGGATGCTGAGAGCTCGGGATGGCCTTCAGCGCTAGGGCTCAGCTCCGTGCAGTAAGCAAACACCCTCCTAGAGGGAGGGAGGGAGAAGACAAGGGGCTCGGAAAGGCGACGCGCAACTGAGCGTCAGGACGCCTCCTGTTTGTTTTTGACGTTTGGGAGGGCTCGGTGGGTGCCCAGAGGCCATGGGGGAGACCGGGGACACAGCCCAGCCCCTACGCGGAGCCGCGCAGTGCTGGGGCACGGAGCTGATAAGAGACCTCATCACCCCGCAAACAAAAGGGGCTGAGCCGGGCTCCCTCCGCGTGAGGACCAGTTTGAATTTGGAAGGCTGAGCTGCCATCTCCTTGTACCCGCGGAGCTCGGAGTCCGCCCTCTCATCCCGGACAGAGCAGCGGGACACACGCACAAGCAGCCCCGGGCTCCGTGCCGCGGGAAACCACGGCCCTNTCCCCCCCCCGCCCCCGCAGAGGGGAAGCTCCTTCCTACTCACGGAGGCTGAGCAACGCTGCCCACCGCTCCTGTGACACTTTCCCCGTCAAACCTGTTTTCTCCACCAGCGGCTGCTTCTTTTCGGGGTAGGGAGTGGGGAGAGGCTCGCAACAACGGCAGGCAGGGGCACCCCACCCTAGAGACACCCACCAGCACAGCAAGGGCCGACCGAGAAGAGGGATCGGCTCCTTCAAAAAAAAAAAAAAAA
>VUYV01000166.1:1708086-1811269 GCA_008711295.1 Anarhynchus alexandrinus | reverse complement strand
CAAAAAACCCAAACCCCAAACTGTTTACTATTCAGGAAATTTAGTAATTATTTTTTCCCTCCCTGTAGTGGCATTACCCTTCTTTTGATATTAGATCCTTGCCCCAGGCCCTCACTTTCTGGCTGCAGGGAGGAGACAAAGATTAAGGAGCTGCAGTAGAGACCGTAGTGTAAGTTTCTTTCGGGACATTTTCAGGCATTTTGCAGCAGAACAAAAAGTATCAAGTTAGAAAGCAATAGCCTACAGGTTTCCCTGAAGCAGACAACTTTGTTGCTTTCATTGGATCCATTATTTATTACTCTGGATTGAACTGTCTGCCCTCCAGCACATTTCACTATGTTTATTCATGACACAAGCACCACTAATAGAGCATCTCAGGAAGAAATACTATAACTCAGCACTAAGTGAGGGCATCTTCAACTGGAAGGCTCAAAATGCTTAGCAAATATTAGTTTAGCCTCCCAATACCTGTGTAATGAAGTCTCCTATGCCTCATTTTATAGCAAAAGAAACCGAGGCAAAGCACAGCTAAGCAACTTGATCAAAGACATCAAATAAATAGAAGGTAAAATAAATTCTTAGATTTTCTTTGCTTAACCCTAGAGCAAAACTGTTCCCGCAGAAATAGTAGTAAAGGAGCAGAAAACTCCAAGGCAAGACAACAAAAACCCAAATCAGATTAAAACCAACAAACCAAAATGGCCTTGCTGATGCACATTTGGTTGTTTTCTATGAAGCTGTAGAAAAACATTCTACAAAGTTGATAGGAAATCTCTATTTATTTTAATTCTTGGCTGCTGATCCTCAGCTGAAGATACATTACAAAACCTAGAGAGCTAAACTCCCCCCCATCACCTTCCAGCATCCATTAAATCTTCTCAGGCCACCCAGAGATCTCCCTTGACAACGCACTCATCAACTACTGAAACATCCTCATAAACCACAAAGACGACATTCACACTTCAGCTAATCCATCTCCTCAAAGGCAAGCAGAAAGTAGAGTGAAGCCCTTTGAGTCAGGACTTCGCTGGACTAAAGAAGGAAGAAAGTGGAGTTCCTATTCCAAGGCAGCCTGACAGCATGTGATGCTGCTAAGCAAAATGGATCAAAACTGCAGCAATGCTCACCACCTCAATTTTGCTGCTATTCTATACAAGTATATAATAACTCTGAAGTCTATTTTAACAACTCTGTTTCTCTGTGGGAATTAAGTCAATTAGAAATATCACCCCCCCCACTGCAAAAGCACATTTAATCTTCAATGAAGCCAGAAAAACCTGCTCCCACATATAAGTCAGCAACACACCTGAATCCAAGATCTTCAGAATCCCAGCACATCCCCAAGCCATTTCTGCAAAGGTTATTAAACACCAAAATGGTACTTTCCCAACAGGTCACACCAACACTACAAAACCAGCGGCCTTCATGCCTTCATGGAGCCCACACAGTAAATTCATCCTCTTCACAGCTTCCTTCCAGGGGGTTCATGTTGCTGAACATAAGCGAGGAGTGTCACAACTTGGATCAGTTGTCTCAATGGCACCAGTAATCCACTCCCAAACAATGTTTTCCCAAAGTCCATCAAAGCCCTTCTGCCTCGTGTGTCAACGTGCATGCCTAGTAAACGCGCTAGCTCTGAGAAAGAAATGGGTTTAGTCTTTCATGTCTAGTGACTAGACCATAACTCCAGTGCTTCTTGAGAAGTGTTCTTGATGTGACGGGGAGGAGCTTTCTGTGTATCAAAACTATAGTTAAACTGTGGTCCTTTCAGATGTCCACATGGATTCCACATACACCCCAGGAATGCATGACCGGATTCTTTGAAAAGAGACACAGCTAGTGAAGCGCAGCATTCACTCTGCACACCTTGCTTCCTGTTGCAAGAAAAAAGTGTAACCTATATTCAAGAGCAAGAATCTCAGGAGCAACTTCCTGATCAGAACAGATGGAAGGCAGGACACACAGCACATGTGGATAACAAGTCTTGAAGAACCACAGCTACCGTAAGGTAAATACCCACCTTTTTTTTTTTTTTTTTTTTCCCCCTGAACATCCACACAACTTCAGTTTTGGGGGTCTGAAAGCACTTATGTCAATAACAAAGTTGATGAGGGTTGCCTAAAAAGAATGGATGCCACACTGCTACTCACAGTTTACATTTGGCCTATAAGCCTAAACAAAAAATTGCTCTTTTCCCCTTGCTGTAGAAACATCTGCCAGACAGGCTGTGAAGGAGTAAGTGTGGGCAGAGCAAGCCCCAAACCACTCAGAAAGATCTTTCTTGGCTTCAGTACTCAAGAGGCACTTGTTGAGATCTTTGTTATTCATTCAGCAAATGCCATGAAGAGAGTCTTGAAATACATTTGAACAACTGCTTCCAGTCACAATAAAAAGTAAGTCTCACAACATTCAACATACAAGATTTTACTTTACTCAGAGAGGGACGTGGTTTAGGGAAGGAAACATGAAGGTAAACAGGGTGAATGAAGCCAGAGATCACCTATACCAGAAACTCTGGGTAATGCCAAAGAGTAGCCTTACTTTGATAAGTTTGATCTGTATTTAACTTAACAAGATGTTTCTATAAATCCTGGGGCATCAGGAAAGAAGTTTTTAACCAAAGATAGCAGAGAACATACATTCAATGTTTCTAACAGAAGTTTCATTAGTTTTACCAGCATGTGACCACCATTTCACATTGATGGATGACAATAAAGTCACTCCAACAATGAAGACATGCCTTGGAAATCAGGCTGATTGGAGAGTCATTGATACAACAGCATGTGGGACAAGTGACGCTGTCCATGCAGGATCTTGCCTGTGCTTTGAATGACCTGAAGTCCCCACCTGAACTGCGAGCATCTTGTTTCTGAATGGTTTAGAACAACAAGAGAGATCTGGTACCACCTTGCTCTGCCATAAGCTGTTGCTTCCCACCTGTAAGGGTTAATCCATTAATCCTTCAAATTAGACTCATAGTGTCTTTACATTGATTGTATTGAGAAAGCAGATGGCTCCACCATCGCATACAGCCATGTGACTTTTCGTGTCAGCCATATGAATGAGGCTATGACCATGCTACCATACCCAAGCTTTTACAAGCATGCTGTTACTACCAAACATTTAATAACTTTTAAGGGTTTTGGTGCTGGAACTCTTGTCCTAACATTTCATCTTGCAGATACACCAAATATAGCACATCTGGAACCAATCGAGCCTTCTGGTGTGGCACAGATTTGCTCTTCCTGTCTCACAGCCATATTGGAGTGCTGCGAGCACGACAGCACAACAGACATTAAGCTCAGTGCTTAGCTTCACGTCCACAGGCAGCATGAGACCACTCATATAGTGGATAATCTCATCTTCAGTCATGGTGTTCTGTGACAGCAATTTACCACAGTAGCAAAATATCTTCCCAGATGTTAAACTGTTTATTGTAACTGGGCACATGTGCTCATCCCTCAGTGCAGAAGGTTGGCATTTGGTTTTATATATAATAATTGTGAAACCAAAGTTGCTGGCTAAAAGCAAAATGATCGATTAATCTTCCATTTGCATAATAATGTGGGACTGTCGTAGGTAGAATGATTTTTCATTGGCACAAAATGAAATAAATACTTTTCTGTCAAACCTTGCACAATATGACCACCAGCACAACCAACAAAAACGACAGAAAAGACAGCAGTAATCAGCATAGAATTTTTTGTGACAATAAATAGAATTTTCCATTACTTCAGCTGTCATCTGGTCACCAAAGGACTATGTGATAGAAAGCTTGGTTGGAAATTCAAAGTTAAACAAAAGTCTTCTCTCACAACCTAGTGAGTTAAAAAAACCAAATCAGAACACAAAAGCTTTAATTAGATCAATGAATGTCAACATAAGATTGCGGTTTTGCTGCAGCATTTTCCCTGAAACTGGCTCATGCAACCAGTAAAGTCCCTCGATGCAAGGGACTTCTGAAATGAGGCGAGGAGATACCTGAGTCCTTTCAAGACTTAACTACGCAATGAAGTGACATTCTTCTTGCAGCTGTTGTTGCCAAGTTTACTCAGAAAGAAGGAACAGATCAAATCATTTAAAGGAAGTTAGATAGTCCAATATAGCAGAAAGACAGTTTCTGTTTTCCCAGGAAGAACAGACAACATCTTTCCTGAACAGAAAACCTTTTCCACTAGACTCTCTATGCTAGCATGCTAGACTTTCTCTCTGTGAAGCAATCAGTCATAAATAAACAGGTAGGCAGCATCCAGGAACTCAAATACAGAGATATCAGTACAGGTGAAAGATCCATCTGTTGTTCTGAACACAAATCTAACCAAGCTGGACCACTGAAAGAGCATGCTCATTAGATTCAAGACTCAAACCCACCTGGGTCCATATTGTTGCTATTACCAGAACCACACACAGACCATCTCTGAGTTTTGTCATGCTCCTTGAGCCATATGGATAAATAGAATGTGCATCGGAGCAGTAATGAAAAGTACGAACGAGTCATTCAGAATGGACCTCTGGCTCTTACTGATCCTACAGCAACTACTGAAATTGGTATTGTAGCTTATCAAAACTAGCTGTTTTGGGAAATTCCCATTTTGGGAAAACATCCAAAGGTTTTGGAGCTGAGGATTATATTTGGTATTTGCTAATGGTTTCCCAACAGACTTCTGCTGACACAACCATCTAGCAAACTGTAGGGACCAGAAAATTAAAGTTTCATGTTATAGTGTAGTCCTCAACAAATCAGATACAGAGTTCCTAAGTCAGATGACATGAAGGCTTTAATCAGCAGTATTTACTTCAGTGCTGTTGTCAGGATCACGATGGCCCTAACCAAGGATAAGAAAACGCTTGCTCTGATAACCTATAGTCCCAAAACATTTAGATACAGGTCAATCCCCAAGGATCCCATTTCACTGTCCTTCCTTAAACTTTCAGCTCATTCATATGAACTCCCTAACCTTGAATGGAGTCAACCACAATTCTGCTAAGGAGCTTTGCTTGAATTGTTTGTCGATAAACACACACTGAATCAGAACTATGCACAAGGGCTTCTAGCGAATCTAGGAACCCAGATCATGGTGTCTGAAAACTAAGTATACTTCATCCATATCTTTAAGAGTTACAAGCAAATTCCAGTATAACTTACGATACACATATTCTCCAGTTATTTAAGGCACAGATGTATGTGGATGCTGGAGCACTGCCAGAGTTAATTTATGAGGCCAATCATCATCTGGAGTCTCTGCTGAAGAAAACATTGTTCCTGAATCTAAAATTCCCAGTAAATTCTGTGCTCTAAATCGGGAGCACAGAACTGAGACTCACTATCAACTTATCTTATTAGCCTCACTATCAGCTCACTTATCACTGTTAAGTGATAAGATGACTTCCTAGGAACCACTGATCACAAAGATAAATGACTCAAGTGTATAAATCCTTATAGTGTATATATACTATATAGTACAAATGTTTATAGAACTTAGTAAGTGATTCACTGTGGAGCTGATGTTCATCTCTAAAGGTAATTGAATCTCGTCAGTTATCTGGAGATGCTAGGTCTGATACTGCAAATCCCAACCACTACACACGTACTTTTAATGCATTAAATATAAGTAATGGGAAAGGAGGAGATTTCGAGACCAAGACACAAATCACTGCATGTATTTGAGGAAAAGGATCGCTGAAGGAAAGGAAGCTGAAACAAAGAGCAACACAGGGGTAAGGATACCTCTCTGTCTTTCAATTCTTTTTTCTTCAACTAGGAAAGATGCGATTGGATCTCTCTTCCACCCAGTCCTGAAAGAATACCTTACAACGACTTCCACAGCACCACAGGGCACGCCTACACTAGCACTGTGGCTGGGATCAGGTGCATGCTTTTGCAGAAACTCCCCACTGTTCCCACTAGCTGCACTTCAGCAGGCATCAGAGAGAAGTCTCAGGGAACATGAACTGGATGAAACCAAACATGAAAATGCATTTCAGGAGTGCACCTACTGCATTCCAGATGTAAACAAACAGTAAAGCCCCAGCACACCAGACTAGAGTTAGTGTGAAAAAAGTCCTTCTGAAATACATAGCATCAAGCTTTCTCCAACAACTGTTCTCTAAAAAGCTGCTCTAACTCATCTGCACTTCCTTGCTAAAGTAAACGCCATCACAGAACACCATCTAGAATCGGTGCTTACAAAAATGTTCTGAAGAAGAAACAGGGAGGTAGAAGAAGAACAAAGAGATCTGAGTAGCTCGGTATCAAACCCAACTTTTACTGATAGTAGCAAGCACATGTTGCTTCAAGCTCAGATTCTTCTTGTCAAACTCTTCCCAGATGCCAAGTAAATGGCTCAAGGAATGCAAAGAGGCAGCCAGGCTAGGTCCAGCTAGACTCTTAACCTGAATGGCAAGATGGTTAACCTCCCAGAAAAGCCACGCTCTAAGAAAACTGAAATAGGCAGGAGATACTGCAAACATCTACATTACCATTGTCTCCTCTTGGGGGACTCTAATGACCATGGTTGTTAGTGGAACTGGGATTATTTCACTGGGCAGACACAGCTTTTATTTTGAGAATTCCTCCACAGAAGCTACTAGAATACAAAGGCTAAAGTCAACAACCAGTAGGTGAACATACTCATTTTACACAAGTTTAACTTTCCTGAAGAAGAAAAAACAGGCATATTTGCTTACTTGAAGGAAATAGGTCAGGCAAGTAAGATTTTTTTTTTGACTGATAAGGGAAAGAGGAGGGGAAAACCCCAATCTATTCTTGAATTAAAAAGAGAGAAAATAGTAAACTTGATTGAAAGACTGCGAAATATGTAATGTATTAAGCCCCTACCCCAAACAAAGGGCTCTTTTGAAGCTTTTCTTCCTGCCTCACCTACGTGATTTTCTGAAGAAATCTAACAGTTTTGGAAAGACTGCTCAGAACAGCTTGGGTAACAAGCCAGAATTGCCTGTTGATGTCATCTTCAACCCCCCACTTTTTTATATTAATAAATCGTATTGAAGACATATGAATACTCCTATTTCCTTTTCACTGCAAAGAACGTGTGCTGAATGCCAACTGTATATGTTAGGTGATTTGAGTATCAGAAGTGTAAAGACACCTTGAAACTATGATTCGTCGTTTGAACACATGCTCCTATCTTTGTTAGTAAAATACAGGAACAAGTAGAAACTAGATACACTAGTGTTAAAGGTTTTCAGTATCTTCATGAGCACTGTGTTAGCTTGTCTAACGTAAGGTTCTAAGGAACTTAGCATGTGACCTTTGCAGAGATCAACTCATGTTAGAAAGTGTCACAGAAAACACTTTATGCCAAGTCAGTAAGCAGCGGTAATGTGCGTGCCTTAATTTTTTGTCTTAGTTCCCATGCAGACTAATGCAGCTGTTAAACACTGACAAAAGTTTTGTAAAACTACCTAAATACGCACAGTTATAACTGTGTCCTTTCCTAATCTGCTACAGCTAATTTGAAAACAGGGACTACTTTTGAATACACTTATTCTTTCTGGAGAACATTACCTTTGACTTGTCTACACCAAGTTTGGTTTCCCATCATTCTGTCTCCATCCACTCTGCTCTTGACTAACTTTAGAAAGTATGTCATCATCAAGTTCTTGCACAGCAGTTCTCTTCTTCAGGTCCCTAACAAATAAATACAGTTCTCAGCAGGGATCCACAGACACTCAGTCCACAACTTCTTGTTTTGCAAAATTAAATAATTCTTTCTGAATCACCTCACTATGATAATTAACTAAATCTAAAAATAAATAACTTTTTTTTTTTAATAAAAAACAAACAACTGCATGACATAGAAACCCTCCCAGTTTTAGTAACTCGGTCATGTAAGACTACAGTCCTTCGTGATAAATGCATATAACAGTTATGAGCTGCCAGAGTACAGGATGAACTCAATTCACATTACAGTACAGCAATTTCAAACACAGCACCACTAAGTGCAATGATACACTTAAATATGCTAGCCTAGGACCAGTAGGGCTTTCGTTACCTTTTAACATTTACTACTACCCCCTCTTTGGAAGAATGTGATTCCCTTTGGCAATTCCCCTTTGCCACGCATTCCCCAACAAATGCCATGGTTCGTGGGTCTCAGTCTGTGAGTCTTGTGAGGCCTAAGATCAGCAGAGGCTAACACCATTCTCCCACCACTGAGTTTTCTTTGGGCTCAGTAGGGAGATTTCATAAAGATCTGTTTAATCTCAGTCTGGCTCTGACCTCAGCACAATGTTCTAAACAAGTAATTTTGTAAATTTTACAGGAAGTTCTCAGATTTCTCAACCTAAGATTTCTTTCACACAAGATTACATCTTTTCCCCTGCACCTTTTCTAAACGAATCCTAGACTTGATGCTGAACTGAAAATCTTGGAGCTCCCTGATAAACCAAACAGCAGGTAGAATAGGAGCAGCTGAAGCACATGTTGTTTCTCACTGAAGTACTTTAGACCTGACCAGCAGGACGGCACAGGTGGCAGAAGTGAAATTCAAGTCCACTCTCTGGGTTCTTTGGAGCGACTCTCAAAGAGGCCATCTAGCACAGCAGTCACAGTGAGCTATAGAGTATGGATATGCGTATCCATAAGACACGCTGACTCACTTCACAGAAACTAGATGCAGATACGAAATTACACTGACTTTGAGGACATGATATGGAGAGGCAGTAAGTTCTCTCTTCATCACTCTTGAGCTTTTTGATATGTGAGCCTGTGCTTTTATTCTGGTTATCCAAGAACACATTCAACCATCATTTCAAAGCTGAATAACCACCAAAAGGATGTGTTGTCCATCTGTAACGAGATCACATGCACAGCTAAGGATGTTCTTGAGAAGATTACAAATCTTTCTGCCAGATTCTGATCACATCACCTGTACCTCAGCTTCCTGCAGTGGTCAATGGAAAAGCCCAAACACCCAGTTGGGCAATCTTATATTCTGCTTTTGCAGGATTTCTTCATGAATTATGATTGCTTCTGTCCTCCCTCTTTGACTATCCAGACAAGCTCAATGCTGGTCCCACTGGAAATATCTGGCTTTATGCACATTTTTTAATGCAAACACCTGCAATGTTCTACTTGGATTTTCCAGGGAAAAAAAAAAGTTTTTGTTTCAAACCAAAATGATTAAGAAGATACGAATAACAAAACGTCTGTCCCAGGAAAAAAAAAGTCCTTGCAACTACTCAGCAGTTTCTACTGAAATCCCACCAGTTGTCTTATTTCTTGATAGATTGGGGAAGCCAGTTCTTTGGCTTTCTCTGCTCCATCCTCTAAAACCTTTATCAGATGGGATTTGTCTTCCTGGAGTTTCTTGATTTCATTCCTGATAGGTGCAAACTTTTGAATAACTGACTCTGCTACCACCATTTTGTAGCGAGCAGTGTCAAGACCAGCAGATTGGTGC
The DNA here is from genome assembly GCA_008711295.1 of Anarhynchus alexandrinus. Classification (NCBI taxonomy): domain Eukaryota; kingdom Metazoa; phylum Chordata; class Aves; order Charadriiformes; family Charadriidae; genus Anarhynchus; species Anarhynchus alexandrinus. The sequence goes on along the minus strand of VUYV01000166.1, from coordinate 1,801,844 downwards.
AGTACTTCTTTTATGCTAAGCCCTGTTACTGCAGCATGAATGGACACCAGATTTGAGACACCCGGGCGACCAGCTGGGTCGTAGGTCACCTCAGAGGTAAAGTCAGTCACAGCTTTGCGGAATTTCAGCACTATTTCGTCAGGGCTGTCCGCTATGTTAACAGTAGCTAACTTCTGTGGATCTGACTTGGACATCTTCACTGTTGGATCTCTGAGGGATTTTATTTTCTTTGTTGTACCTTAAAAAAAAAAAAAAGAATAATTACGAACACATAGATACAATGGTATCTTATGACAATTGCTAAGAACACTTTGCAGCAGCATGACATAGTTCTCTGTCTATCCTTGCTTAAAAATGAGTTGTAAGCATAATTGGGTACGCTGCTATTTAGTCCTTAAGCCCTCCCTGTCCTTCTAAGTCACTTTTCTCCTCCCATAAACTAAATGAAAACCTGCTCCATTTCTCCCCTCCTCGTCAAGCAGAAGCTTTTGCTGGGATAGTTCCTAACATTTTCTGTGGCTACATGCTGATTTTCCCCCAAAACGCTCTCCTCCCTTGTGTTCCTGGCACTGGGGACAAGTTACCCAGAGAGCACAAACTGCATGTTACTGAAAGGTTCTTTAACAGTGGAGAAACAGGTTGAATCCACTGGTAAAAAAAGGAATACCAGAACAGTTAGTCTCCTTACTTCAGGAAACTCTTCCATCCAAAACCTTTAGGTAATTTTCCTAAATATCAATAAAGACAGTTATTAAAAGTTCCCCAACTGAACACTAACCAGCTCTGTTAGAGGAAAGCAGTGTTCAGATAAGAGGTGTGGGTATTGTACAAACTACTAAGATATATGTGTGTACATGAAATAGAACAGTAGCATTAGGGGAATATTGCAACGTACTTTCTTTAACAGGAACAACCCAAACTGTTTCAGTCTTTCACCAACAAACATCATTCATGGAGTACAGAAAGTACCACTGATGTAGAAAGTACTCACTCCAATTGTTTTTAGACACCTAATACAGCCAACTAAATTACCCACATACTCCTCATGTACTCAGTGAAAGGGTTAGCGTTCTTCCAGGGTACAATTCAGACTGCCCCAAAGTGCTCTGTTCTGAATCACCTTTTGGAAGAATCTGTCTCTCTTCTGTAAATTTGAAGGAGTTCAGGTACTCCTACAGGTAATTGCCAGGTAACTGCCTACAGTTAGTGAGTCTGAATAGGTCCTTAACTCCTCCATTCATCTAGGATATTTCATTGATTTGCATGTACTTGTGCACTTAAGAAGGTATGCTTTTCATGAGGAAAGCGAAGAAAAGTGTTTTTTTTTCTTCTTCTCAAATCGAGCTTTTTATTTCCTGGGAAACAGTCTCACCTGCATCATAGGCTACACTCAGCTCCTCATTAGAGTTCTTAGTGTTTAACTGTTCTTTAGAAACTACAAAGCTTGCAATACCCAATATTCTCTAAGCTCCACTCTGGGTCTAACACCATTTTTGTCACTGAGGCTTGAAAATTGAGAAAGGTTTATTACTGCCTGTCTTTTCTAAGGTGAGAGCTCCTTGCCCTTTTGGGGGCGAAGGTCTCTGCTGTGCATTCCTCTACATTACTTACAACAAAGATGCAATGCTTCTTCCTTGCCCAATTCTTCACGTTTCTTAACAAACATGCCATTTGCGCCATCTGACTCCTCCTCACCCCCGGCCTATGACCTTATAGCTCAAAAATGGCTGAGAAGATTTTCCTTGTAAGTCTCCCTGAGTCTAAGATCAAAACCAGCAAGTCTAAGTTCTGTAAAAGACCCTTACTGAAATACGCAAGTACATATTAAATACAGTTAAAAAGATTTTTAAGCATCGTAGCCATAAACCTACAAGCTGTTTAGCATGCTTAATGAAAACACCTACCACTCAGACATTGAGGAATTCTGCTTGCTAGAGGTCTCTTGTCTCGTTACTTACATGTCTCCTGAACTAGCAACACAGACCAGAAGACCCTACTCTTAAAAGGTCCAATACTTGAAGAGCAAGGCTGACCAGCAGCAGCAGAGCACATCTGGCCCCCTGGACTAGAATACCATACGTCACATACATTCCTCTACAGGGGATTTGTAAAGCCTTATGTCTATCTTGGGAGTTCAGTTTCACAGCCTTTAGTCTCTTGTTGTCAGTTTTTAATTTTCCGCTCCCTTTTCTTGGTCCCTGAAACTATTTCCACAATATTTTAATCCATCTTCAACCTTGAAGTGCAGTTAAGGGGGAAGAAAAAAAAAATAACCAAGACCAGCTCACTTAAAATGGCTTTGGGCACAGGAAAGAATTGTCCGTATTTCTTGTTGAAATGTTGTGCTATATCTTGGGCTAGTTCCAGGTGCAGGACTTGATCTTCTCCAACGGGAACATGTGTCGACCTTTTAATAAAAGACAGATACAGGAAACTCAGCAAAGCTCTCCAGTTCTGTTGAAATGTTACTCAAGACTGTCACAGCTTCTGCCATGAGCGAGGGCCAGATTCAGCCAAACACTCAGTCCCAACTAGATATAGGTGCTGTAGGAACAAGATTCCAAACAGACTGTATGCCAGGATGAGTCTGCTTTTTGTGCTGAACTGAAGCACATCTCCGAGGGCAGAAACAGCCCTTCACGAAAACATATATGGTAAAAGTACCAATAAGAGCAAATCATTAAACTCAGCTCAAAGAAAGGTTTTTGTAGTTTCTCCTGCTGTGTCTTCAGAGATCAAAAAGTACGTGTTACAGTGTGCAAACAAAGTGAGAAAGATCTGCGAGGCATAAAGTGCAAGCACCTTGCCTTGTTAAGTCTCAGGAAAACATAACTGTTGTTGAGATGTTAGTACCGTGGATTATCAAGGGAAGGAAAGTAGAGAGTGGTTCTTCCTCATAGGTCACCATTATATAAATATCATGTGGGCCAGTGCCTCTACTGCCACAAGTGTTATCATTCATAGATTAGAACTATTAGGATCAAAGGATCATTTGATCTTCTATATTGAACTCAATAGCTTGAATGTGGTTCTAGAGGAAAACACAGTCTGCATCAGAGGACATAAGGAGGTGAAGAATCTATTACTTCCCCTGGTGATTCTTTCCCACAGTTAATCATACTCGCTAAAAATGTATGATTCTTTTAGATGAGGCAGACTTGAAGTCTTGCCAGCTTTTGATTACTCTCCCCTCCCCCAGCAGATTTTTTTTCCTAAGTCTTGTGGGGTATTCAGCTCTGAATCCTGGATATGTTCCAGTGCAAGAAAGTTCACTATGCATCTTTTAAGTTCCCAGAAAATTTCAGTTCAACACGGTACTCCTTCCTTCCGATTCTGAATTACTGGGCTGACATCCAGGAATCAATTTGTCCACCTTTATTCCCCACCAAATAATCAGCAAGGCAACTTAAAAACAGTTACAGTAGCCAATAGGAAATCACAGTGGCCTACAACTAACAGAAAGAAAATCAGTTACCATAATCAATATACTTTAAGCAGGTCAAAAGAAATGTTTCCATATGCCAAAATGGTTCCATATTCACAAAGTTTGCCACTAAACAGAAAACATATTGTCTTTATAAATGCCTCTGCATGATTCTTTGCCTTCTTCCTTGCTGTTTTTTTAAATATTTCTGTCCTGGTGCTATTTTTATTCTTTTCTGTCATGTATTTACCTTCTGTCCATTTTCCCGTCTCTTTGATCCTTAGTTCATCTGAATTAGTACTGTTTCTCCCCCTCCTCCAGCTCTTAATTCTTCTTCATGACTGCTGTTCCCTTCACTTTTTTCCATTTCACCCTGATTCTTGTTGCCTATATTATGTTTTTACATTAAAACATTCCTTATTAAAGATACTATGTCAAATATCTTCAAAGAGATGTTGTTTCTCTTTCACTTCCTTGTTTTGTGCTCTATCTGGACAGCCTGCTGTTAATACACATGGTAGCAAACAAACCACAGGCTTCGCTAAGGAATGATGAATACCATGATCTTATTAGAGATGGAGGAGGCATACGTGGTTGAGCTCAATCAAAACAGGGTGATTTCTGATTAAGTTGTCTAAATTTCACTGCTTGACAATCAACTGGGACTCACTGCTTCGAAGATTATTTTAATGTTCAAATTCATGCTGACTTTTGCTGGCTTCCCATTTTTTAGTTAAAATTCAAGTGAATTAGAAATATCATCTACTGGTCTTCTAACATTATGGTTTTCCCCTACTAACGATCACTTAGGATTAAATTTCTCTAGATACTTTTTCTGGGTTAACAGCTGGCTAATCTTGGTTACTCTGTCCTCATAGTTCTGTATTACTTCTCTGTTCCAACAAATATTCACAACTTCACTTCAGAACAATTCCACAAAGTACATACGCTCAGAACATAAAAATAATACATAGTGCAGTGTCTCCAACATTTACCTATTGAGACAGTTTAAAACATATTATGAAATACAACCAGTCACAACAATGCACTACAAGCTCTATTGGCTAGGCTACAAACTTAAGCCATGCTGAGTCATCCGTCCCTCATTAGGTTGTATTTCCATTGCAGCACATAGTACACCACAGAGAAAACTGAACTAGCCCAGGCATCACAAGGTGCAGTAAATTACTCACTTCTTCATCAGTATCAACAGGCCTACGCAGAATCCCACACTAATACAGGTATACTATATATAGCCAGCTTAAGTATCTCTACAGTATACTGCATAAAATAAAGCATAACTACTTAGAAATATATGTATATGCATGTGAACACGTAACATATAATTAAACACCAATGCGTTATAATTCTCGAAGAATTGTTCCAAAGTGACCAGCTTTTTCTCTTTACAGCCCTGCCAGTTGCTTTCAAACCAGGCTAGTTTTCAACCAGCCACTTGAGAGGTAAAAAGCTGTCATCCATTTCCAATCTTCTGATCTAATCACACCCAGCTCCCCCACTTAATAAGTTAGCATGTTGACCTGATGAACATTCATTCTAATGCAGCTGAACAGACATTGCCCATGGGCTCACATTCTGCCTCTTACTTGTACAGCAAAATATCTGCTGCTTGAAGCACTGGATAAGTCAACAAACCAACAGTTCCTTCGTTGTTCTGGCTGGCACGCTTCATCTGTTTGCAAAAGAAAAACAGAAACGAATCACACTTTTGGCTAGTGATGTCAAAGTCTGTGATTTTAATTAATTAGTATGCCAACTAATTTGAGTAACTTACTGCCTAACTCTAGAGAAAAGCGTGCCATGTAAAATCCGCTCCTTGTGAATACAAACATCCCATTTTATGTCCTATATTTACAAATTTCCCTACACTGTTCCGACATTGTAGTGAGGAGAAAACATAGGCTTATGTTTTCTTTCTGTCTGTAATCTTACAAACACAAGTGATTACAAATACAAACCAATCAGGTTGGGTTATTACACTTAGTTTTGATAAAACCTACTTTTTAAATAGCATTTTCAGCAGTAAGTTTTTGAAACACTTTATAATAGAGGTATAAAAAGGCATCAATACCGTGTTTCATGGAAAAAAAGATCAAGGCATAGTAACTAAACAGTCACCAGGAGAGTCAGTGACAGCTAGGAGGAGAACCAAGAACTACAGAGGCAGAGTCCAGTATTCTCTCCATTAGTTCACGCTGCTCCCCACAATCCACTCACTCTACCTTTTACTGCTCTAGGATATGGATTGTTTAAACCAAGACAGTCAGGTTACAGATACTCACTCTGTTCTAGCAATAGTATACCTAGTTTTTGTTTTTAACAATAGTTAAATACACTAAAACCCTTAAAATCTCAATTATTTCATTAAGACTATTCAAATATCTTTAGATTTTTCTTACCTTCTCATGCAGATCCTGCTTCCTGTCTACATCTCTAAGTGCCTAGGGTTCAGAGGACCTAATTTGCAAAGCCTAGCACCTGTAACACCTATCTGTAGATTTGGAAAGTCAATCCAGTCAAAGTTGGATTTAAGAGCTTAACTTTAGAACCTCAGGTTTGAAAAGGTTGGCTTTAATCTATGCCATGCATTAACGCCGGTTGCTCTATTTAAGTTTTACTGTTTTTATTTAATTAAGAAGAAAAACAGGAAAAAAGAAAACATCTGGAGGTATTTAAGACTGCTCTGAACTCTGCAAGCCAAACTGCTCTTAAGGTTTTTTTTTCCTCCTTTTTTGATACTTCTCTCTCTTGCCTTTTGGTTTTTCTGTTTACTAAATGCAAAAATAAAATAGAAGGAAATTAAATGCAAGAATTCAGTTGATGCAGTCATGCTGATGCAGTACCAAGATTAAGAAGATGAGCATTCGAAACTTGTAAAGGCAAACATTTAAGGTGCATTAACTTTATCACTCAGCATGTTTTTAGTATTTATAATATCTATACTCTTCCAACATATGCTTCTTTTGCACCCTCTTCCAAAAAATCTACAGAACAGCCACGCTTCACACTGGGAAAAAGAAAAGCTGTTTATGGAAATCCTTAATCAGCAAGGCTAAAGGTTTCCACTTCAGTATCTTGTAGTTGTTTTGCATTATTAAATAAGCATTGAAATAACTCCAAGAATTCTAGCAAAATCAGTTTAACAACACTAAACAACCCTCTTTTTTAGTACCAGTTTCTGCAAGTCTCTGCCAAAAATATTATCCTGTATCTTCCAGCAGAAAAACGTTCACTGATAGCAACACACCTGGAAAGACACATTTTCCTCCTCCTACCATAGGACTAGAGAGTTACTTAAACTTATAGCAATGATAACTGAGATACAACTGATACTTCACAGACAACAAGTATTTCAAGGAAGCAATTATACTGAATTCCCATAAACTTCCTTTCAGTTTATGAAACTATCCATACCTTCCATTGGGGCAAGCGTAGCAGACGTGGCACGTTAGTTAAGCACCCAAGAATCCAGGCAAGTTCTGCATGTTCAGGAACCTGGAAGTATGAAGTCAGAATATATTTTAATCTGCATTTATATACATATTTTCTCAAAATCAATACAGATAAATAATATCAAAGATAAGAAAACCATTTATTTTTGTCTATTATTTTTTCAGTAAGGTCAAGTGACAAGTTAATGGAAAGTTTTGGACACTGCATGGATTAAATGCACTATGCTCAAGAGTACAGCAAGGTTCTTGATCCTGTCCACTCACATTTTCTAAAGAAGAAAGAAACCACTTCAGCAATAACAGAGTTGAACTCACACATAAACTAACCAACTGCTGGCCACTGTGCCACAGCTTCCCCGCACCTTGAGATAATACAAAACCTCTTTGCCTTTCTCAGTTCCAGTACCAATAAGCTACACAAGCTTTGATTTCTTCTGCATCAGGGCCCCAAATACACTAATTCCTCTTAATTGTCCTGACCAGCCCCACCTTTACACGTTCTACCCATACCCTCTGCCCATGGCCCCAGGAGCCCCATTTAAGCTCAGGTCAGGCTCCCCCAGTTCTTGCCCAAGCTATGTTACACTGCAGCATGTCTGGCAGTATAACTGTAGGTCCTTCACAGAAGCCTGAGCTGACAGCCAGGGAACAAGAGCCGGGCTACTCCACAAGGCTGCGGCTACAGACAGTCACAAGACAGGCAGGAGTCATTACCTCCCTGACCAGGACAATGGGGTGGTGATGGTGACAGTCTGGTGATCATGGAAAGGTAATTAGTCACATCTGAAGTCATTTCAGGAAGCCCAGTGAGAAAATCAGGGCAGCAGGGACAGGGTTGAGCACAGGTACACTGTGATGTAGCTCAGGTGCAGACTGGGGGCCCAAGCTTAAGTGGAGCTCCAGAAGCACTGGGCAGGAGGTGCACAGGTGAAGGGTCCAGGTGAGACTTGTAAGGGCTTTGGGTGCACCAACAGGTCTTAATGACCCTGACCTGTCTACAAAACAGGGATAACATCTAAGGTTCTGTGTCAAACTTTATAGTACAGCCTTAGTTGTGGATTAATTTGTCTCTCAGTGCTGCAATCCTCTACCAAAACTAATACTGATCTGCAGGTAAGAGAGCAGGATCAGGCCTTCACTTACCCTTTGCTACAAGGGTGGGTTGAAAAAAATGAGAGAGAAAAAAGACTCCATTTAAGATCATACCACAAACCCTTAATTTAACATTCTGGGGGGACTGCAGTTATAGTGGAATTTTAATCGTTTCAGAAAGACATTAGACAGAGTGATTGTTCCCCTCCTGCTAAGAGGAAGACTTTCTACAGGCAGAGACAAGAAATGTGCTGTGCAACAACCTCTGTTGAATGAATCCATATTTAGCTTCTTGACATATATCCTTCAGTTTTTGCATTTCCAATATTCATTTTAGAATTAGTAAAACAGGCAAGCATTGCTGATGCATACCCTGTCATTTTGGTCTGTTGCTACTTAGCTATATATAAGATAATCATCGAAAGAACAAGGTGATCTCTGTTCTGCTCCTATGCTTGCATGTTTGATTCACTCTTTTCAATATTGGCAGGTCTGGATGTTTAAGAGCATGCTAACTATCTCAAAGATGTTCAAAGCTTCATGCTTGCAACGCGATATAACAACCCAGATGGAAGGCAGTAAAAAGTGTTTGTTAACAAGTAAGAATTACTAGCATTGTTAATGGCAGTTCCTTTGTTGTCACATTTTAAATGTAGTCATTTCCTAGCCAAGAGTCATTAGACTATTTCGGTTGTCAATGTTGTGTAGAGGTATCTGACCGCAAGACAACAGCTAAGAGATTAGAGATATGAAATATTCCAGGTTGATTCTCTTTCCCTTCTTTCTACTTTTCCTACAGTTGGTTTTTTTTCATTTTTTCTTTTAATTTCCTCATGCTTATTTGACCTGCAATCTTCTGTGCACAAGACAAAGTGCAGCAAGATACACCCAATATACCTTCTGCAAGATACAAAGAGTAAACTGAGCTGTAGAGAAAATACTAAGCTCAAGACCCCTATTTCATTTAGAAGGAATCACCATATGGTTCAAAGTGGTTTCTCATTCCTTTCTTCTAGTCACGGATAGAGAGGAGATGGTGCTCTGTTGCACTTGTGTTGACAAGAACTCCCTTTAAAAGCTATGCAGTCATTGATCCAGCTCTGTCAGACGCTGCTTCCACAGCCAAGACTGCACGTGTGTTTCATTGCATCAGTGACTTTGACATTACATCAGTTACCAAAGCACCAAATGATCTAAACAGCATTTGTTGAGTTGAATCCGGAATTCTGGGTCCTAGCAAGTTACACTCACGTCTAATCCTCAAACACACACAGTCCTTTCCTAAGTAAGGCTAGAGTGCTGAATACTATGGAGAAAAAGCCTGGTAAAAGAGAGAGAAAATACAAAGGATAGCGGTAGAGATTTCAGTTGGAAAAAAATTCAGTACTGGAGCCTAATGAGTTAACATTCATGACTCAAACTGCTGTAACTGACTGTATGTTGGTCTGTGAATCAAGAGGTACTAGGTTTAAACCACAAATCATTTGTCAGACTAAATCATGGTTTAAGCTACTGTGTTTTACTTGGCAAGAGGGGCAGGTAATTGCTGCATTTGGTCGGTCACCGTGCATCAGCTCAAATGTGGTTACTCATTAAGCTACAGTACTCCATCACTTTGACTGGATAACTTTGGACACAAAGAAACTGGAAGAAGTGAAGATGTATATGACACCAGTAAAATAAAGAGCCAGTCTACTCTTCCTTTCTGGTACTGAGCGATACCAGTGAATCACAGGTAGGAGAAGCCATTCTCTGAGAGAAACTCAGTCAGCCTCCTGCCCCGAGACCATTTAAAATTCTGAGCAAATGTCTTAATTAAACAACCAAAACATAAAAATGAAGAAATAATATCCTACTGGATCACAACAGAGGTAGCTGTAGCCTAGCACTCTGTTTCCAGGAGTAGCAACAAAAGATGGCATTTAGGGCGAGCATACGAGCCTATTGCTTCCTGCAGTATATTCCTCTCATAATTCTTCAGCATCCGTAATTTTTGTACTAGGGAATATCAGAAGATATTATCCCTGGCCCTATCCTGTTAGTATCCATGTTCCCCATGAATGTGTCAAATCCGTTTCTGAACCTGCTGATACTGCCCCACTTCACAACCTCATGTGGCAACAAGCTCAAGAGGTTCAAACCTGATGTGTAAAACACTTTCATTTCATGTTTCTTGTATTGGACAATTTGGTGAACAATACCACATTCAGTTTATCCAGTGCTGATTTTGTACACTTTCACTGCATCTACAGCTCAGCCTTCTCCTCTTTGAAGTGAAGCATCCCAGACTTCTACATTTTTCCTTTTAAGGCAGCTACTCTATTGCCTTTGTATCACCTCTAATTCGCTACTTCCTTCTTGAGATGCAGACATCCAACATTCAAGATATGGGCACACCAAGGTTTTGTATAATGACAAAACATAACCTCTGTCTTGTTCTCAATAGCCTTCCTGGAAATATGGCGATGATGACATATTGTTGGCTTTTTTGAAAATTACTTATGCTGAGCCAATGATTTCAGAGAACTGCCAGTGATGACTCCAAGACTTTTTTCCTGTGTTGTGACTCAGCTCAATACTGTGTAAAGAAGGTTTAGATGACTTTTACCTAGATGCTTTATTCTGCATTTAAAGCTCTTCTACCACTGATTTGCCTACCCACTCTGTTTCACGAGTCCTTTTGGAGTTCCTTTCCTTGACTTAGCATTTGACTATGCAGAAGAATATATCATTGCCCACAAACTACTGTTCGCTATCTTCTTCAGGTCAGGAATGAAGATGTTGACAAGAATTGCTCCCAGCACAAATCTCCAAGCGACACGTCTACTGACTGTGCCATTCAAAAAAAAAAGTGATTACTGTACCCTATTTGGCTTTCAACTCTAGTCAGCTGCAAGACTAGTAATGAACATTTCCTCCAATACTTTTTTTTAAATAAGAATTGATATAGAACATTGTCAAAAGCTTTTCAAAAAATTCAAATCCATTATGTTCCTGGGATGCCCTTTATCCACGTGCTTACTGACACCCTCAGAGTGCTGCAGTTTAGTGAAACAGACTTCCCTTTAAATAAACCATAGTGATTCTCCAAAGAGACTGTTTACTCATGCACTCAGTGTCCTATTCTTTGTTGAAGACTCTACCATCCCTGGTAAGATGAAAGTCAAAATTATCAGTTTGTAACAGTTTCCAGGCTCCCATTTAGAGCTCTGCTTGTGTGCTGCCAACATGACTTCAATCTACTATTCCTCTGGCATAGTGACCATTAATGGTGGCGGACTGCACACCTTGGCCACTAGTTCTGCCATTTCACATCTGAATTTTTTTCAGACTCCCAGCTGAATGCCATCTGGTGTTTAAACTGTCCATCTTTACCTAATAGTTTCTGTACATTTACAATAAACTGACTTAGCTCTTCTGATCTGCTACTACAAAATGCATAAAGTGGAAACCTTCCCAATACCTTCAGCAGTCCAATACCAAGAACTGAGCCTTGGTCTTAGGGCTTTATCAACCCTGATTGTCTCCTGTACTAAATGACCTCCTGTTTTTGATATGAGACCATTTAGCTACCAGCTTAAGAATCCTCTGCAGGGTGCTCCTCAACTTCTTTTTTTAGCCCTCTTGATTTTTTATTTAAAAAGAAGGGGACTTTTCAGTGCTTTTGTGTTTTGTTTTTGTGTTTTTTTTTTTTTTTTTTAATTTGGGGGATTTTTCCCTTCTGAAAATCTAATCTTTTCCTGTGATGGCATCCTAACTTATGGAACCATAGAAAGGGATTTGCTGGACCAATGTTTTTATCATGAGTGGTGTCACACATAGAATCATAGAATGGTTTAGGTTGGAAGGGACCTTAAAGATCATCTAGTTCCAACCCCCCTGCCACAGGCAGGGACACCTCCCACTAGACCAGGTTGCTCAAAGCCTTGTCCAGCCTGGTCTTGAACACTTCCAGGGACGGGGCATCCACAACTTCTCTGGGCACCTGTTCCAGTGCCTTACCACCCTCAGAGTGAAAAATTTCTTCCTAATATCAAATCTAAATCTACCATCTTCCAGTTTGAAGCCATTACCCCTTGTCCTATCACTACGTGCCCTTGTAAAAAGTCCCTCTCCAGCTTTCTCGTAGGTGCCCTTCAGATACTGGAAGGCTGCTATAAAGTCTCCCCGGAGTCTTCTCTTCTCCAGGCTGAACAACTCCAACCCTCTCAGCCTGTCTTCACAGGAGAGGTGCTCCAGCCCACATTTAATTGTTGATTTTGTTGTTTGGTTGGGGGTTTTTTTAATACTTTTTTTTTTTTTTTAAAAACATGACCTCCAGGATAGTTGGAGCTTTCCTGCATTTTGTTTATTTATTTCTGACAATTGGACTTAATTTTCACCTAGCTCCCTTTCTTGAAACAGAACATTCACACGTTTTATTTGGTCTGCTCTCTCCCACCACAATGCTAAACACCACTGTAATGAGGTTGCTATTACTGAGAGCCGTCTACCAAAACATCCTGAACTAGGTTCTGTGCACCACCCAAAAGCAATTGTAGAATGGCACAATTTCTAACAGATTGTAAAACGAGGAAGCATAATTTATTGCATCCAAAATTTTATCTGTATGTCTTATCCTGATAAAGGCTATACGTGGATAGTTGAAGTGTAATACTATCGCTCCATATACTAAATTTGCAGCTTCTCTCATCTCATTTAACATCTCCTGATCGCTATCATCATCTTGATCAGTAGGGTCAGCAGTACAATCCCAGTAACACATTTTCTGTTAGATTTTGGTATCTTCATCCACAAGGATTTTTATTTCCCCATAGTATTATGGAGAGAGGTAATCCCTCCAGTAAATTCAAACAATGAAATGAAACAGAGAAAAGACATCTCATCTTTGTATCAACCTGTCAAATGATTTTCAATTGCTTCCTATTGTGTTAGGTAGCATTTATCATGCCATCACAAGGAAGATGTTTGTCAAAGAAGCATCACTTTTCACACAATTTTCATTAAAAAGAGTATGACTGTCAGAGAGGTCTTTTGCTTCCCTTTTTTTTTTTTTTTTTTTTTTTTAAAGGCGTTCACCCCAAATCTAACTGCAACTCTAGGAAATAAAAGTATATGGAATTCCAATCAATTAAGGTTATTTTGTGTATACTTGAACCAGTAAAGAACTTAATTTGCTTTGTATTTTAAAATCTGACAACAGAAGTATCCTCTGGAGCCATGATGTACTTCAGGAACACCCCACATTCCTGAAAAAGTACAGAGAATAGTAAGCTTAGCTCTTCCTCAATGAAGACATCAGTTTCTCAGCAGTGCCCTCTCCCCAAAATTCCCCAGTACAAAAATAATACAAAATGTAGAAAAACAGAGCTATATCTCCAATGAACAAAACTCACAACCAGTGACAGTTCCTGAAATGTATGTCAAACCAACCTTCAAGAATGTCACAATCATTGGTAACTCTGAAAAATTGCTATCTAATCCATTAAATCCTTCATGTCAACTCCAGCTACTTTTGTGTCCTGAAAGAATACAATAGCCTGGTTTCAATATAAACATTATTTTCTCAGGAAATATTTCTTGCAGCTTGGCTGAAAGTATTTGGAGGACTAACAGTCTTGTAAGTCCTCTATTTATTGTTTCCCTTACAAAGCCAACTATTTCTCATTTAGCAGTTTTCACAAAAAAAGCTTAACCAGATCCATATACCAAACCCCTCTTCCTAGACAGTCCATATCATACCCTTTGCTTTCCTCAGTAAATACATCAAATTTCTGTTGTTTTTCCTGCTCTGTGCTCTCGCCCACGTTAACACAGTTTTCTTTCCTAATCTGTTACAAGTCTGTAAAAACCATCAACATTTCTCAAAGGGTCGAGATGGTCATCTCTCTGCTATTACCAGCAACACATTTCCTCCTTCAATTTCCATTGCATTAAGCATCCCCCACAACCTGGCTTACTAATCACTAATCAAAGAGTTCTTTCCAGAACAAACTACTTACATTCCTTCCTTGTGGCCCGAGAAGCCTCAGTCTGCATAGTCAGATTCCATTTATTTTTTTTTAAAGCACACTTATTTAACAGAGGTGACCACTTCCAAATGATAATGGTAGTTATCTAGGAGGCACAAACATCTCTTGTTTCTTCACCTGGCTGAGTGCCCTGCTCCTCCTTCTTTACAGACAAACAGCTTCTTAATTCTTCACTTGTGTGGCCATTTGATGTTATTAAACTCTGATCACACTGTATACTTGGATCATCTCTGGGGCATTATATGCTGAAGTACAACCTCAGGGCTTCTCCCTGAAGATCTGTTACTTTGTCCTTGATCCTAGCTATTCCCATACGAAGTTATTGCTGCTATTCCCTGGCCACAGCTGATGATATATACATGGAAAACCAATAGCTACTTCTAGTCCAAGTAATTCTAGATGACTTTTCATGCTGAAACATACAGCTGAAAAGCACAGCAAGCAATGAGATTCAAGAACAATAACAGAGGAAAAGGCATGGACACTGTGAGCAGACCTGAAAGCAAGCAACTCAGCAACACTGGAACTCAGCTTTCTGAGGCTTATTGTAAGAAGTTGTGTGTCTGCAGCTGAAGTGGCTTCCAGCATTTCATTTTCAAGATGGATTTCCTCAAGTTACACCATATAGCCCTTCTCTGTAAGGGACTGCAAATTTGCTGTATGTCTGTTATGTGGAAACAGCTTCCTCTCAGCAGTGTAACCTCATTAAGGGCTATATTTTACATGGCAATAAATTTCAAAGATTTGATTTTGACAGTGTAGAGGACAAACAAACAGGTCTGGGGAGGTAATTTGGATAGCTGTGTACTAAACAAAATCTGAATAGAGGAGGGAAAGTGTCCTAAATTTCAAAAGAAATGAAACTTTTTTTTTCAGGATTTTTGTCTTTTCTAGAAGTACCAGTTAGTGCTTCCAAAAAATCCAAGTGGCCTTTTAGAAGAAAGTGCTGCTCACATTTATTTTTCTCGAATAAGAGGTAGGATTTTATTAATGCCTAAGGTTGCAAGCAGTAAGATACTGGGTAATGCATCTCTGTATTACACAGCTAGAGAGAGTAATGGAGCCATAAAGAAGACAAAATAGACTGCTCTTGAATCAAATACACACAGCAACTGAACACCTAGTGAGATACTTTTACAACAGAAAATTTGACATGGTATCCCAGATTCCTGTTCAAAGAAATAATTCAAGGGTGGGTGGAATAAGTTCATGGTTACAAAGGCAACATCTGATTTAAAGAACATGTTAAGCAATGTATTGAACTGGGGGGTGGTTATCCAGCTATCATTGGTAAATCTATCAGTATTTACAGCTTTCACTATTACCTTTGAACAATTCAGTAGCTTGTCCTTATTTATATTTGGCTAAAACTTACAGAAATAAGATCTGTGTCTCCTTTCCAAAGAGCCCGACCAAGAATACCCCTACTGGAATCAGGTTATACTGGTTATAAACCCAGATAGAACGCAGTAATTTGGCCGAGGAACTCTTTTCCCTCCCTTTATTCATTATGAAATGAACTTAATTTCAGAAACATTCCCATAGTCTAACCCACAATACTGTTTTAGTAATTAGTTTGGTGTGTCCAGAAGACTGGTGGAGAAAGGAACATATAACAGCTACATAATAGTATGAGATAAACCAGGTAAATTAAGGAAGAAAGGAAAAAAAAAAAAGAAATCCTACTGAACCATGACTTTTCTTCCCACTGAGCTCTAGTTATGTCTAGCCCAGTCCTATGGGGCAAAAAACAGAGGGATGAGAGAAGCAGAATAATTTTCTAAATTAAATAGTCACATACTTCCTCTTATGACAGGAAGTTTTCAATGGACCATGCTAAATTAATGTACTTTAATTAATTTATAAGCTATGATGCAATGGAAGCTTTTAAGCCCCTCTGAAAATTGGACAAGAAGTAGTGTGAATCCATTCAAACTCTGCCCACAAAACAAAGCAGCTGGATATTTCTGGAAAATAATAGCAGTGAAACAGTTAGTGCACACATTTAAATTGTTGTATTTTGGCTTTTGGAGTTAAGGCTAAGACAAATTGGCAAATTCCCACCTCCCAGAGTTACTGTTTCAATTTGCTTGCACACTGCAAGAATACTGCAGCTGATTATACTCAGAAAATAAATCACCCCATCCAGAAGGCTGAAAACTGCAATTTTCCGCCCAGAAACTGAACGTTACGTTGTCCAGAAACTCACAGGACTCCTCAGAGAAGTGTTAGTGCAGCATATCAACCACTGCCTGCTGAATCAACTCTGCTGGAATTTTAGTTTCTCTTGGGACGTTTAGTATGTGTCTACTATGATAGGTAGGTGGACAGGAAGAACAGCCTGAGACCACATAAAAGCCACAGCAGTTTCTAAAATTGTTTTGACTGTGAAGCAGATGAGATACAAGATGGTTACGGGTAAGAGCTGAAATGTGTATTGTACCCACCAGGAATCAGAGAAAATGTGTTATACCGTATAAGCTTACCATGTGTGCAGATTGCTTATTGTCTTCCTTATTTCCCACCCTGTAGTCCTTTTAGTTTTCAGTAAAACAGCTTAACTTTTATGAAAGAGGACTGTTACAGCTTTTATCAGTTACGGTACAATTTAAGGAATATCTTTGCTCTTTCTTCTAGTATTCTCAGGATATGTTGTATAAGTCATTATTCTGTTACTTCTCTTTTATGGCTGGTAGGGAAAGGCAGCCACTTAAAGCATATCTTGACATTATTTTCTCCGAGAGCAAAGAGGGTTTCAAGTTTGTATACGGTAATATAAGTGCGGGAGGTGTTCGGTGAACTGCTATGTATGGAGACCAAATATGCAGCCAGCCATTAACGTTCTGTTTATATATGTTACAAAAAACTATAAATTACAAATGGTAGATTCTGAAGCATACAAAACTAATTTGCATCAAACTAGCACTTTCCATTTATATGTAACTTAGCTGTTACTGTATATGTAACTAACCTGATACATAAGAATAGAGGCCCTCTAAGCAATACAACAAAACTCAGTCTATGCAAAATTCCTCTCACTTTTATTTCATTTTACTTGCAAGGCAAGGACATCACTGAAATCAGTTTTGGGACTCCAGGACAACTTCACCTGTATCCTTATCGTAGCAGCACCTTTTGGATCTGGTGTAAACATGAGAGGTATCTGTCTCTCTACACTTTTTCCCAGCAGTCAGTCTGTGATTAACATTGTTCAGCCTTTTGTCTCTTGCTTGTATTGGAATGGATGATAAAATGTGGGAAAACTCTGGAGGCAGGTATTTCAGACAGCTCTGGATTAGAGATTTGATCTGCATAAACCCTGCTGTAAATAAAAGCCTACTGACAGCGAAAGCCTTACCAAATGCATATGCCTTTCAAGAAAAAAGTAATCAATATTTTTTTCACATATGGCAGACATATTCCAGAGAAGCAACACAAGCAGTAACAGAAAGGAAGAACAGAAAGAGTAAGCCAAACAAATAAACAAAAAAATCCCCTCTTTAGCAATTCTAGACCATTCTTGCCCAAGCTAACCCAGAGAAAGTAAGAGGACACAGGAGCATTTACAATAGTGACTGCATGAGCGATTCCCTTACTGGGAGCTTACCATTACTAGCATACTTTTGCAGTGCAAGAATTTCATTCTGGTATACACTGCTATAGGGCGCTTCCAGTCATTAGTTGTAGCTGGTTTTGGTGATTAAAATCAAAAGTTCTTATTTCATAATAATTTTGTTGCATTATGTTTGTTTTTAAAAAAAAGACCCGAAGCGTAGCGTTTCTATGATCTATAGATTTGGTAATTTTCAAGACAGAACTCTCTCATTTATCAGTTTGATCTGATATTGAAAAGAGAAAGCTACTTTGCCCATAACCAAATAACTAAACCAGTTCTCTATTTGCAGCTGGATTTTCACTGCTTTCCTTATGACCTCCGGAAGTACACAGTATACAACTGCTTTGGGTCACTTTGCTTTACACCTCAGCCAAAAGTTTGCAAACAAAACTGTGGCTTTTTAGACCATCCTTGGAGACTGCTACAGTGGCTGAAAAGGAGAGGCCAGCTCCTTTTTTGAAAACTGAGCAATTACCAGTCCAAAATCAAGCAATAAACTTTCTTGATTAGCAATAGCTGCAATTCGTCTTACACCTTTGTTTTTAGGAACAATCATCTCAACATTATGACATTCCATAAAGTACTATTTCATTATCGTACTAAAACAATAATCACATTAGCAAGGTTTCTGTCTCCTTTCCTCGCATCAAGAGCTACACACAGATATTCTTTTTAATTGCTTCCAGAGAAACGTCTGGTCCTGCCAATGCAATTGTAACAGACCATTGTGCATCTCTGGGTATACCTGACTACTACATACAGCTCGAATAGACTTTTTTTGGGGAAGTCAAACCATTTCAGCCTAAACCATTATGGAAACAGTCTGGATTCACAACCAACTGTAACAGTCCTGTTTGCAGTGTGACAATAAGCTTACAAAAATCTGCTACAATCAGCCACTTCTGAAAGCTGTATTGATACACGTGATAAGTGTTATTAAGAATATGGTTCAAGACATCAGACACTGCCCACAGAAAGTAAATACTTACGGTTTAAATTGAATAAGAACAACCATTAGATATGGACAGATAAGGACACCCAGAAAAATTATGATAAAAGGTAGTCTATTTAACAGAGGCCAGCCTAGCAACCATAATATAAACCAGAATCATCTTTGGTGGAAAATTTTGTTTGATAAAGTTGAACGTTTTTCAAGTCTAGCTCTCTAAAGTTTTCATTGGTTGTTGCCTGTCTTGGTTCTGTAGAAGCATCACTTACAGTCCTGTCCTCCCATAATTTCCTGAGTCTGGTATTTTTTCTATGGGGACTCAAAGACTCAATCTCTGCATTATTAGATCATGGAAGGTACAATGTGCTTTCTGTGGCTGACTGCAATACAAGATCCACACTGATAATTTTCTGGCCTCAAGGGAAGTCTGTGTGTTGGCTTTAGCAAGACCTGGAACAGCAGTAGTTTAGGTTTTTGACTCGTAAGAACATAAGAAAAGCAACACTGGAACAGCAACCAACAGAAAAGAGTGTAAGTACAGAAAAGCATGTATTCTCCTAACTGTGGTTGCAGCACTTCCTGCAGAGGTGGCACCTCAGGTATATAACAGTCCCCAATCAAATTTTCAGATTAATTTGTCAAGTTCTTCCCTGAATTTGCACACATTTCAGCATGCACTGTATCCTGTGCCAAGGACTTCTGTAGCCTAATTGTGGACTTCATGAAATGCAGCATTATTTTGATCATGCTGAATCGACTAGGTGTTAACTTATTTTGATACCTGTTAGTTCATGTTCTTCAGTGGATAAAACAGGTGTTTGCTATCTATTTTCTACATTTGACTTGCAGTTTTACAAACCTTTACTTTATTCCTCTCTAAGCATAACCTGCAAATCATCTCTTTTCTAGGCTGAAGAGTCGTCTCTATGTATCTAGTCACTGACCCTGCATTGTAACTAACTGAATTGCTCAGTTGCTTGATAACAAGAAAAAACAAAACTCCAGACTGGTTTTTACTGCATCACTGCCTTGTAACTCACCTTGAGATTATTCCAGTTAATGTAAGCCTCAATGTGAATGAAGTTAAGTCAGAGTAGAGCCAAATTAAAACCCAAGCTGGTAACTTATTTAAAAGGATAAACAGATTTGAACAATGGATAAATTAATTTAAAAGTATCTTCACTAAAATTCTGAGCTAATCTATTTAGATTGTTTTTTTAATACAGAGGAAAACTGAAGCAGGAAGCATATCTGCCTTCATCATTTCAATTTCCACAAGTGATATGGAGTTATGATTGTCATTTGCAGTTAGACAACCACAGGAAACTCTGTCTGTAAATAACCATGTTCAAAGGTGGAATGTAATACCACAATTTCATTTCACACTGATAAAATTCAGACCCTGTGCACACTACCTTCACAGTTCTGTTGCAAGTCAGACATCTGGTTAAAGATGTCACATCTGCCTCTGTGGGAAATTACAGAAGTTTGCTAGTTTAGAGTCAGTAACATAAAGTTAATCAGGCAAGAAACTAATTTGTGTTCCAAGAAAATGCAGCATGCAATAGACTAGGCTGACATATGCTAAGTAGCAAGGTAAGCCCAGTACCCCTTGGGGTGGTCAAGAAAAGCAGCAAGTATTTCACATGCAATTTATCAGATCAGGTGGAAAAAGCTGCATATGAAAAGGATGTCATAGAGAAGAAGGGAAAAAAAATCCCAGAGAAGACAGAACTCCCCAGTGATTATGATGAAACTGACACAAAATTTACCATGTCAATCACCTGTTGGAGATATTGTCCAGCTGGCAGATTAAGTGGTAGGTGCTGGTACAAAACCACACAAACGTGTTTTACTTGGATTTATTGTTGCACAGACTATGTTTACGCATTTATGAGTTAACCTTTTGCGACTGAAGTGAGACTTACAGAGCTAAATCAATGCTCTCCTAACAGGTCTTTTCAGTATTTTACTCATAACCCACACAAACTCCTAGCTCTGCTTGGGAAATTTAAAATGTACTTATCCCTAAATGCACTTCTCAATCATGGTTTCAGCCACTTCAAAACAGCAGCAAGGGATAAGTTTGAAATCCAACGTTGCTAACATTTTCTAGGACCACCAACACAAAGATGATAAAGGAGTTCAGTAATAACTATGTTCATTCGTTAACGTGTCTGGAAAGCCACTTAAAAAGTAACAAATCTCATGTAACGGAAGCACTAACCAGTGACTGTCGGAACAGGAAACACTTCTTTGGGTCAATACCACAGGCAAGGACAGCGGCAGTGGTGTCCAGTATGTTCTGGCGCAGGACAGCTGGCTCCTTGGGCATGGTGAAAGAGTGCATGTCCATAATGCTATACAGCACTGAGCTGCACTCTTCCTGCAAATTCACCCAGTTCTGAATGGCTCCAAGGTAGTTACCCAGATGAGGCGTCCCAGTTGGCTGAATACCAGAGAAAATCCGATCCACGACCATATTCTGTTACAAAGCATTGGTAAAATTAACACATGCATTTTCGACAGTTTATTTTATATTTTAAAGTAATTAATAAAGCCTCACTTATGCCTGTCTCTTCTCTCCTCCTGTCAGTGTATTAATGTATAAATTACCTCAGGACTGACAAAAAAAAAAATTGCAATTAAGTCAGTCAAAATACTCTACCTCACTGCATAGAGACTGACAACTAGCAAAATTTTAAGCTGTTGGACTGCATATGCAAACATAGCTCTAAACAAGATCAGTGAAAACTAGATCTCAGAAATCAAGTAGTAGATTTTTTCATTCTGTTTTGCACCAAAGCTGTATGTTTCTCTTTAGTACATTATCCACTCTGATACAGAAACTTAGGATCACAGTGTAGAGAAATTCAAACATTTTTGTTGAAAACATGTGCAGTATCCAAGTAGATTGCCATATTAACTCCCATGAACATTGAAGTCTTATTTTTCTAGCTGCAAAGACATTTTAAGCAGTTCCTGAAAGAAACCTAGTCCTTGACCCAAAGGTCAAAGAATAATGAAAGAGATTACCAAAGTTCTGAAACTACCCATCTTGGCAGCAGTAGGGTTTCTAAAAGGGCTCAACAAAGAAATACTGCTATAGCTCAAGATCACACTTGGAATACTGTGGATGCATCAGTACCAGTAAAACGTCAACATCTGAAGAGAGTTCACAGAGAACCACCAAAAAAAATGATTAAGAAGCTGAGGTTGTGAGCAAAGATTAAAAAGCTTAAAACATGTATAGCTTGGCTAAGTGACAGTTACCATCTTGGAAAGTTTGTTTTCCTGCATCCCGGCCCTCCATCTGACCATTTTCTCACTGGTCCAAGCTGTCAGCCTATGATCAATTACCTCCCCAACCTTTCCAAAGAATTCCACCATATTCAGAAACTAACTCAGGAATGTTTTATGTGAAAATGCTTGTTATGTGCCAAGTTGTAAGAGCGTACAAGACTGCTTAACTTATAAATGAGGGTCCCACCAACCTCAGCAGGGAGTCCTAGTCACAAAGCTGCACAATATAAACTCTCAGACTGTGGTTCGGCAGGAACATCAACTTCATTATGCCTCTGCCTGCTAAATTTTATAAGCAACGTCTATAACGAAGTAGAGAGAATTTATTTATTGATGTGGTCCATTTTAATTTCTGTGAATCTCTTACTAATGCATAGGGAAGAAAAAAAATTAATAAAATCATACAACTAAAAAACCACACAAAATGGCAGTAAAAGTCAAGGACAAGTACCATTATTTTTAACTATTAAAAAAAGGACTTCAAATTGACTTAATTAATTTTGACTCAGACTCAAGAAAAATTAATGAGAAAGTGTTTCCCAGCGGAATAGGACTTTTTTTTTTTAACATGATCTATAGTTCAGAGAAGCCTAGCCCATTTCCTTCAAAATTTGCTGAAAAAATCTCTGCTTTCAAAGTAAGCCTGTTTTTCAGATCAAGACAATTTTCTTATCCAATGTTTAAGTGTTTGTGCTGACACATAAGAGTAGGTTTGGGCTAGCAGCATGCTAATTTCTCGTGCTCACGTAAATGCCTACATACTTAAGTCCAGGTACTACCCCACCCACCCCATCCCAAATATCTGCTTAACTTCTAGGTATACTCTTGAGTTGGTTTCTAAGTGCTCTTGGAGAACCTCCAGCACAGGAGCTGCAAGGTAGTCACTGCAATGAAAAGCACACCATTTCCTCTAACAGCAATTCTAACTTCCAGTTCTTGTGCTCCAGTTCTTGACCACCCATGCCTCTTTTCTCCGTTACACAAAAATGGAATTATGCTACTCAATTCCTTGTTTGCCATTTGATCCCTTGTTTTTCTCAGAACCTACATCAGAGCATTCATCACCACTTGTAGAACACCCTCACCTCCCACTAAGCTACCACCTGGCCCAAGGACTGAAGCCAGCTTTTTGTTAACACTGAGAAGGGCCAGGTGCTCACCTAAAGAAGGAGGCATGCAGAATCCCATCGTACATAATTTAAATGAAGCCTTATAGAAACTCAGGATTCACTGGGCTTCAGAGCTGTGCTTCTATTATTAAGGGCGCAGAGCAGTTGCTAGGCAATGCAACAGGTACTTCACAGGCATAACATTTGTCTTTTGCTTCCCATGTTCCTGCTCTTCACCAAGAGAATAAGAGCTCAAGAAGAAAACAAGGCTATAAATAGATGATCACTAAGATGCCCCTACAGGGATCCCAGAACAGCTGGTTGTTTGTCAGAGCACATTTCCGCTTCTCATCTCCCTGTCTCCCCTCACTCAGTTCAAATCCTGATGCTCCTTCCCACAATTATTTCTCCCCACAGTGCTTCCTGCTTTCCACTCCCCATTTATATGCCTGTTTAACCACACCTTTCTACACAGGCTATAGCTTCTTACAGCCCCAATCTCCACTTTCTTATCAGACTATTTCATCCCTCCTGTGTTCCTGTATTCTTTTCTTCCTCCACTTGTGCTTCCCTACCCCCTGCTTCCCAGAAGAGCTCTTGCATGGTATATCAAAACAGTAAGGAGGCACAGAGTATGCCATATGGTAAGGAAGTTATTACTGCCTTGACTCCAATGGTCTTATATAAAATGCTTTCTACCTGCACTTTATGATGTTCTACAAATCCACTATGGATGTGCATCAAATAAAATATGTTAGGATGACCGTGTTAAAGCACGGTGCAGAAACTTGCACATCTTTCAACTGCAGTCTAGATAAAGACAGCATCACCTGAAATGTCTCCTGATGTTATTGCTTCTTTTCCCTGGGACCCTGAAGCTAGTGCTAGTTCAGTGCAGAAACAGCTCTATCCCCTGGGGTAACTGTCTCTTATACCAGAAAGCGGGAATCTTTGTGCAGTCAGCATAGATCAGCTCATGTGTCAATACCTTGCCTCAAACAGAGCTGGCACCTTGAGCCTGTGGAGAACAGTTCTGCCTACAAACCTTGTCAGTCCCCAAGTCACGCAGACTCCATTCCCTTGCAGCCACAGTCCCTGCTTCATATGCTTCCCAAGACATGTTCGTTATTTGCCTCTTCCCCTTCCCAGATCACTGTAGATTAAGTCACTATGAACATACCTGATGTATTGGCAAAGTTATGTCCGCTAATTTGAGAATCATACACTCAAATAGATGGTACAAATGAAATACAGTCATTTAGGTAGGTAGTTTGAGAATGTTTTTCACCAAGAAAATACAAAATATCAGTGTTTCAACATACACTACCCATTCAAATTCTGTACTAACTCCAAATATTTGAAAGATAACAACACGCTAATTAAAGATAGGTTTATTATAACACTACATAAGTTAGCATCTGGTGACACAGTGCATGTTGGAAAGAAAATACCCAAGTACAATGTAAAACGAAAACAGTTTCATATGAAGAGATAACAAAGTTCCCTGTCTATCCAGTAAAGAGTATACCTGTGAAAGCAAGCATGGCATCTTTAACGGTGCTTGTACATTCAAATGGTAAACAACTACTTATAAAAGGCTTGTTCAGTATATGGGCAATATATATCAAGCTAAACATGAGAAACAAACAGTAGCAGTATTATACTGAGTCTAAGCTCAGCAATTACTTAACCTAAGCATGGAATCTGCAGAAACAAGTAAATCCAATAATGAAAACTGAGCTAGGCTGGACCTGGGTAAAGCACTAGCAAATACATTACAAAGAACAAACCCACACAGGCTCCCAGCTGAGGGACCAGTTGACTAGGAGTCTTTCATCTTTAACTCCTTTGATTCCATTTAACAACATAAAGCATCAGATGTTACAGCAAATAGGGTGGTATGAAATATTCCATTGTGTTAGCAGAAGTCTATATTAAAAAAAGCCCCCACAAAACACCCTTAAATGAATCTTGGATTTCTAGCACTAAAAATATACAGAGAACATTGCTCCTTTGGAGAGAGTTTATGTTCCCTGTTTGTTCACCCTGTGAGAAGCAGCGGGCAGCATAGCAGCGTGGCAGGGGAGTTCTGCCTGGTACCATGAAATCATGGGGCTGGAATGCACTTCAATGGAGCTATTAGGTCAGGGGATGGGAGCTGTGTGCTCGAAAGTACTGGAGTTGGAAAAGGATAAAAACAAAAGGAGTGAAGACTTCCCAATAGAGCAAAGTGAAAGCCACAAGACATGCAGCTCCAGCCCACAGGCACTCACTCATTCAGACATCTGTAGTAAGCACAGTGTGAGCCTGCTGTTCGTATGTTTAACTCTGTGTGGTGTGTGCACCTACACCAGTAGTGCTGCATGTTAATCTTCACTCCTGTAAAGAGCATGGCATCTGACAGATGTTTTAAGATCTATTATTTATTTTCTCTCAATAAGACTTCTGCATGGCAATTCCAAACACCACAGTGCATTTCTCAGCAACATTTCTAAATGCAGCTTGGTGCAAAACCCATTAAGATTCAGGTGCTTTCTTACCTATCTCCCTTTTTATGATGAAATCAACAACTGCTGCTCCTTATACTGAAAAACCATCAACATCCAAATGCTCTCAAATAATCAGGAATAAGCGTTACACTCTTGTTTCAGAGCAGGATGGTTAAAGTCTGGCCCCAACACCCAGCAGTATGGCCACATCCATTTTCAATGCAAAAGAGTATACTGGAAAAGATGATAGCTTCCAAAATCCAATGTTGCTCTCTTAGACCCAAGCAGAGCTTTTCTCATATGCCACACCTGTAGCAAGGATAGCTACAATTGTCCAGGTCTCAATTCACTGCAGTCAAAACCACACTCATTCCCTGCTCATGAGACAAATGTGCCAGAACCAGAGAACTCACTGAAGTTGCTCGAGTTCAGGAAATCCTATCTGCACGTCTCCTAAAGACCATCACAAACAGCTTTATTTTTAAAGGAACAAAGGTGTTAACAGCATGCTTCTCTAATCAAAAGAATTTTATGAAAGAATACTAGTCAGTTCAACTTGATGCTGTTCAGTTATATAGGGAAGGGTATGTATAATACAAAACTTTCTCGTGTTATTAATGACATGGGCAGACTGACTTGAAGACCACTGAATCTTACATCTTTGAAGACCACCAAATCTTTAAAAGAAACATGCAAACTGCCTAAAATTTATCTTCACAACAATTTCCAAAGCGAAAATTCTTTGAAGGGGGGGACTCAAAAAAAACAGTTACCTTAGATTGAGTTTCAGTTTGGTTTTTGTCCTTACTGGGCCAAACTATTTTCACATACTAAGCATGGTCAGCCATTCTGTATCAGAAAACACCACCTTTCACTATTTATAGGAAACTTGGAGAAGGAGGACAATCAATTTTAGGGGTTAAAATGTTCACCTCAGAAAGCAGACACAGGACTCTCTTGTCAAAGAGCACACAGAGAAGATTCCAAGCTCTTCTGCAGCCCAACAGCACTAAAGCCTAAAAGCAGCTATGCAGCTCTTTGGATGCTGGTAGCTGTACATATTGCATTTCCAATTGTGTTTAAAAGCTTTTCTGCAACCTCCAGAGCAGGATGCCATATGCTCATTAAACCATCTGCAGCTGTAGAAAAAGTTTCACAATAAAGTTTCTCTGTTTCATTCCATGACTTTCAGCTGACTCAAATTTACTTTGTTAATAACCTCTAATTTAGACATCTGTACAGTTTGAGTACATATTACTCTGATATCTAAACAACACAACAGCTACAAGACATCTTAAAAAAAGCGAAAGATCTATGCAGGCAAAACATTTACATGCTTAAGAACTGAAATAAAAATACTAATAGTTACTTTAGAAAAATCTGTGAAAACATATCTGTCTTAAAAATTAAACATCAGAGAGTCTGGACAGTAAGAGTTCAAGATTCCTTTAAAAACAAGCATGGAAGTGTACAGTTAACCATAACCTAGAATTGGTTTTCCAAAGTAAAAATGAAGTGGAAAGCAAACGACAACCCCATTGCTGAAAGCATTTCATTGTGTCACTGACCATAAAGTTACAGGTTTCCTTCCATGAGCTCAGCACCACATCTGCAACATTTAAAATGGTAAGTCTCCCTTTGTTTATTAGTACGAGATGCCACCTCTACACCCTTTAAAATTATAGGAAGTTACTCTTTTTCATTTTATTTTTTTTAAAGATTTTTAAGACTTCACCAGGAAGATTTTTTTTTTTTTGTTGTTTTTAAATTGATCAGGATAAGCGCCAGGGAAACTCAGGCATGAAACTCTCTTCATACTGAAACACAAAAACCATGGATATAAAATACAGCTATTTGGAGAGGTAACTAGTGATTTGGGAAGCCTCAAATTGCTTTCATTCAGAAGAAGAAACCGATTCAGGTCTCTGAAAGTCCTGAGAATACACACTGAAAAGATCCATGCGGATCAAAACATCCCATGTCACTAGCCAATTCTTAGTATCCTGACTATACCTTTCATGTTTAGCTTTATGAATTCTGTGATGGCTGAATACAAGTATTTACCTAATTTGCCTGGCATGGTCAACAGAAAACTGCTTCTCAAATATGTAGTAAAATCAGCCATAACGCAGTTCCTCTACTTCACAAAAGAGTCACACAAATAAAATCAAGTGAAACCATTCACAAGACTTAAGTTTTCAAAGTCTCTCTTCTTTATAACACCACATAAATATTGCCATCATTCACTTGAAACGACAGCAGACAAGCTACAATTATAAGGAAACCTTACGCTTCATAAACAC
Source organism: Anarhynchus alexandrinus (assembly GCA_008711295.1). Taxonomy (NCBI): domain Eukaryota; kingdom Metazoa; phylum Chordata; class Aves; order Charadriiformes; family Charadriidae; genus Anarhynchus; species Anarhynchus alexandrinus. Next base: position 1,774,054 of record VUYV01000166.1, on the reverse strand, counting down.
TTTAATCTCTTCGTGGGTTTTAAAAACAGAAAAGGCTAACATCCAGTCAAGGAGGTAGGATAAAGCTGCCATTAGACAGACAGTTCTCAGGACTGAGTAGGAAAGGATTTATACAATTACATAAAAGCATACATAAAAGTTGGACTGGTTAGAGTCTGTGTTAAATAATAGGTCTAAAACAACAGACCACAAGACGATGACTTTAATCCTGCCCTAGAAGTAGAGAGGCAGAACATCTCAGCTTCTCAACCTACCCAGTGACAGGGGAGAAAGACACATTTTCAAGACCCTCACTACCCAGGTATAGAGGTACAAAAATCAACTCCTAAAGAGTCTTCTTCTAATTGTATTTTTTGCGTAACTGAAGGCAAGGACAAAGCTTCAGACTAATTAATTTCTTTAGACTTTGTTCATAAAGCTATCTAAGCAAGCTAACTGATGGGAGACAGGCTTATGCCTCTATCTATTATGTATCTAATAAATATTTTCATCTTTACATTAAATAAAGACTTGCTCACAGGCTCACCTTTGGGCTGAAACATAAGCAAGAGATTTCAGACCTAAAAAACCCACCGTTACAGAAAATTATGACGGTGTTACAATAGGAGCAGTACAATAGCAGCTGCAACAGAAATCACCCCACAACCCACAGTGGTGGTTACCATTCACATGCTATAGCATTTAACCGCTCTGCTTTATTTTAAGAGCTATTTAGTCAGGGCAGAACAGGTGAAGAGCCAAGTGAGATCTGCAGCATCAGAGCTAATTCTAAACACAGGTGGTGGGCACGACGGAGAGAACAGGAAGCCAATGGGAGAATCACTGCTGACATCTATGACAGGAAAGATTGATGGCTTCCCTCTCTAGTTTTCCCCACTGTGTAGGCACGCAGGGGGTGGGGGAAAGGGACGGAGAAGCTGCTGTGCTGGCGACATAACACACCACACAGCCTCCACAGCACCAGCGCTGATTAATGAGACTGGAACGACTCAGGAAACAGCAAAGGATCATTCACAGACTTTGCTCTTCTTGTTATAATTTTATCCATGGCGGTTTATTTAGCCCTAGTTGTCCCAAACTGAAGCAAGTTCAAATTTGCCAGAGGAAAAGAAAATGTGAAAGTCAAAGGGAAGAAAGAGAAACATTAACCAAACACAGACATGAGTAAAACACACAAATTGGAAAATTTGAAATTTCAAACATGAGGATCCTTCCAACACAGATCAAAAAGGGAAGAATAAAACCCCCCAAACCAAAAACTTGCCTCAACCTCTGAGACAAAAGAAATTCTTTGGCTGAAAAAAGTCCCCAACTACTGCATCTTTTGCATCTATTATTTTTTTTATTTCCCTCATTAATACTTTGCAACTTCAAAGCTCTCGTTGCTAAAATGATATGTTCATCTGTTAATCTTGGCTTAGCAAAACCTGTCTTCAGACAGCTATTAAGCAGCAAAACGAAGGGAAACCAGACGAGTCAGATTTTACTAGCTAAAGCATAAATTTTAAAGCCTAATTGGGACAATTTAAGTGTTAATGTTATTACAGATAGAAAAAAAAATTGAAGGAAAAGGGAAACTTAGAAGCAGTCTAGGTACTACAGACTTTGCTTCATTTATTGCTTTTTAAGCAATTACTTCTCCACAAACTTGCTGTAGAAAATTTTAAAACATGTTTATCTTGATCTGGTAATTCAATACATTAAATTCATATGGTACAAATGCTATTTTATCATGCTTAATTCTTAAAATTAGGGATTAAAGAGCTAACATTAAATTAGAAAGAAACATATTTAGACCAGAGCAAGTTTTCAGATAAATAGCTTCTGAGAAAGGATTAACTTATTGCTCAGAAACTGAACTAAATTAAGATTTAAACAGCACTGCCTGGTACCCCTTTCTTGAATGTCAAATGCATTTATATTTAAACTTAAGTAAGATTTTAATATTTATATTTAAAATGAGAAACACATTTAAAGGAGGAACATTTATAGCACATACTAACCCCACCCTATAAATTTAACTCTGCCCTCTAGGGCTAGCAAAAGAATACAGCGTAACTGCGTTTGGGTTAGGCTGCCCTCTCATGCTGCCTTGTTAAAGATGACTAAGCAAATGGATCCTTTAATGTTGTACGCTGCATCCCGCAAAAGTATTCTCTCATTTGCCTTTATGAGCTCCACGTGCCACTCAATGTGCTAGTGACAGCTGTACTGACAGACGCAAGGATTATCTACAGCAGGTTGCTGCAGTTCACACTGCCACGCAAAAGAAGGTACCTCTGGACCCAAGGCAGCCACGGACCCTTCCCTCCCCCCTCAGTGGAACAGGTTATCCAAACTCTGGCTAGGGCACTTTTAAGCAGTCTACAAAACAGAAGAGCTGGCTCAAGTACTCTGCAGAGGTCCTAGGACAAGAAATGCTGATAACATTTGACAGAGTGGGAAGGGTTTGTGCACAGTCGGTGAAGGAACCGAGCACTCGGTCTGCATGCAGCCAACAGTGGTCACCAATCTTATTCTAAACCATAATGTCTTCCTTAGCAAGGACACAGCCTGACAGTCTTATTTTTTGTGTGCTGCACTCCCTACAGTTTTCCGCATCAACTGGAAGGACTGCATGCTATGGTATCTGTTCAAAGCTGAGACGTACCCCAAAGAGGTGCAGTTACAGAGCAAGTCCAGCGCGTGCTGACACATGCACTACTTTCGCACCGCCTGGTTTTCAAAGACATACACAGAACTGCAGATACTGGTTTCAAATGGTCTAAGACAGGCAGCAGCCTATCAGCCTTAACCCTGCACTAACTATTCTCAAACCATTTACTTCCCTATTTTTAAGCTAAGGCATAAAGCTTCTTCAGTCAAATGACCTAACCACAGACATTAACTGCAGACCTTATCAGGCCATCTCACCCAGACTCAGTGAAAGGGTAAAGGACTTAATAACACTATGTTCTTACAACTACCACACAAGTAAGGTGCTAAGAGATAAACCAAATTAGTGCCTCACTGACAGGAGGCTGCAGCAGGAGCTGAGCATACTGAACCATCAGCAGGAACATTCTTGCCAGCCAGGCAAGGCATGAAGGTCAAGCCAGTTCAGTACATGCTGCTTCCAAATCCACTAGATGACGCACACAATGCTCAAAGCTGAAAATTTGATAGTTACAGTACTGTAGGCATTGCTTGGAGAAGGTGGCACAAGGGAAAAGGACAGGGAGCAGAGACACTTATTACACTGTGGAGAACACCCCTAAGACACAAATCCATAGAAAAACTAGTTGACTGTTCATTGAACAATGTGGCTGAACCAGCAGCAACCAAACAATTAAAAATTGAGGGCACAGATGTCTTCTGGACACAGTTCTTTGAAGCACCCATGAGGTCTGCCTTCCTCCTGATCCAGCTGCAGCCCCGTGGGCTGGCAAAGCACACTGGCACAGCAGCAGGGGGACAGGGAGCGAGTAGAGAACCCTGTACTCCGCCCCGGGACCTCACCTAAGTGGAGCTACTCTGTATCAGTCAGCTTAACTTCAGTTCTTGGAAAAATACAGGAACAAATAAAGAACTTTGAAGAAATTACAGCTATAAGCAGCAGACAGCAGTATTTCTCAAGTATTAGTGAACCTTCTATAGCACAGGCGATGCTGGAATTGAGAAGCACTGAAAGTTATATGCTGATTTTCATTAAGTTCTGATATTATCTCAGTTTCCCACAAGCTAACTAAACAGCATCTAGAACATGCGGTGTGGTGGGTAGAACTGGACAGAAAAAAAACCAAACCGGCACTTACTGATGGCTTACAGTGATTATAGAAAGATATACCAAATAGATTTTTACAGGGTTTTCTCTTGGGTCCCATATTATTTAATATTTTAATATCTTTATTCGTAATCTGGATGATGAAATAAAGAGTATTCATTAAATCTGCAGATGACACAAAGGTGGAAGGATGATAAGTGTTCAAAATTATATTGACTAAGCGAAGAAACAGTCTGAAAAAACAGGATGCTATTTACCAGGCAAAAATACATGGATTTATACAGACAGGACTACTCAACTGCACAAATACAGGAAGGAGAACAGCTGTCCAGGCAACAACTGCAGAACAGGATCTGGGGTTTGTACCATTTTAGACAGTGAGTATGATTCAATATCATGCTGCTGCAAAACCACCACTTTTATGAAATACAGCAAAAGTTGCACAGGAATATATGAATAGGATTAAAATCCAGAAATCACAAAACAATTTACTCATCCTACTCAGGACGAGAATGACCTCAGTCTGGAGTCAGGGGCATGTTTTAGGTCCTGTGTTTCAAAACAGTGGTAGAAAGAGGCCATAGAAGTACAATCAAGTCCAATGAGAAACCTCAGAAGTAAGAGTATGGAGAACTGAGAGTACTAGTGTGAGCCTGAAAGAACTGAGGTTTAGTCCAGTGGAAGGAAGACTGTGGAGGGACAAGGTCTTAAACATGCCTTAAGTATGTGGTCTTCAACATACGACTTTTGGGACCTTGGTTAATAGGGTAGGAAACAATGAGCTTAAGTTGCAGTAAGAAAGATTCAGACCAGATGTAAAGAAAACTTTCCAACAGTAAGAAAAAGAAAACATTTCAGAAGAGTGCTTAGAGAGGTTCTTTACTAAAAAAAATATGAGATGTGTTGATAAAGTTGTAGGGGCAGCTAATTTTTATTTTGGGCCAGGGGAATCACCAGCTCACCTCTAATTGGGTCTCTTCCGGTCCTCTGAGCCTACGATCTTATATAGACATGATTAAGGTCAAAGAGCGATGACCAAACAGGATGGAAGAGAAATTAGAGTTCTGTTTAGATAGGCTAGATCTCATGGCATTTCAAGATTCAACTTTCTCCCTGCATTTAACAAAATTTAAGAATTGAGGCCTTTTCACAGGTAGCAGCTGAATGCTGACATGCTTTGAAAAACCATTCTGTGTTGAGAGACAGAAATACAGAGAGAGATTTGAAATACAGGTTGACATTGAATACTTGTAAACTGGTATATACCTACATTCAGAAGTGTACACTGCTTCAATAGAATAAAACTGATAGCAACAAGTGAAGAATTACCACTCATTTTGCCACATGATACAGGCATTACTGTCAAAATGTATAGTAAAGTATATCATATTTCTAAATTATAAATACTGGTTATTTGATATACGAAATGTTGATCTGCTTTTAAGCTAATAGATGAAATAATTTTAAGTACCAAACCCATCACAAGCTTAAAGCAAAACAAATCAAAAAGCTAAAGAATGCCCCCATAACTAAATACTTCCCTCCCAGAGAAATTAAAGAAGTTTTATGTTTTTGATCACAGTAGTATCCAAATCTCTTAAAAACATTTGATCACTCTTGCTCCTTCCCTGACCTCTAGCTGAAAGAGAGTTTATTATAGTTTTTATATATTTTGTTCAAGTGAGGAGTCTGCTTGCTACCAAGATTGCCCTATGGGATATAAACAAAGACTATCGACTTACATCTAGAGGGGTGTTTTTTAAAAAATATTTTTTGTTTGGAATTACTATGTTTCTTCAGAATATTGTCCTAGAAACTCAAAGAGTAGTTCATTTCCTCTCCATTATTTTATTTGGCAATTTCCTGTAGCAAGGAAAAGTTGGCTTCATTTCACATGGGGCCAAAATTAACACAGCTGTTCAAAAATGTTCACCTTGTGGTCACTGCCTGAAATTCATCTCAGGTGAAAAGGAAAGTTTTAAAACCACCCGATGGCTGTTGAGAGGCCTTAGGACATTGAGGTATCAGTAAATTCCCCAATAGTGCACACATGCATAAAAAAAATACTACAGCTGGTCCTCCTTGTCTATGCTGAAGAGAAGTCTATCAATTTAAATACTTTAGACATAATAATCATACTTGTAACAGGGACTTTACAGAATTTAAAAAACTTGTAAAAACACTTGTTCCTGTGTCTGTATTTCCATTGAACAAGCAGACTGAATTTACAGCTGATGAAGTTTTCTGTATATAGAGCAAATTCTTTGCTTGCATGAGATGAAGTTCTTGTAGGACTGATATCTAATGTGCACCAGCATCTTCAGTCACTCGCACAATAAAACAAACACTGCTTAAAAAAGTCTGCCCCTTGGTCACTAACATCTACGGAATGTAAACCCAAAAGCAATACAGGCAAGGATTTGTAGCAGTACAATTAAGGGTTATCAATTTTGAGACCTTAAGCACGTAGAAGTTTATAGAACATTACCTGCAACAACAGAACAGCCACAGCACATGCCACCCACGTCACTGCAAACTGTAGTCACAGTCCTGCTTATTACACACCTTGAGCCCAGAAACGTCAAATGAAAAGTTCCCTAGTTTGTGTGTGACACTCACTGCTTTGTTTTAAAGATGAGCTCTCCCTTGCTAACTTACGTGTATTATTCAAACGGACCCACAGGAAACCAGGCAAATTACCAACTCTCAATTTGGATGAACCCTTTGGAGTACATCAGTGTAAAAGAAGCTGACTGTACTGCAGGTATCCCAGAGATGTGTCATACTCCATTTTTCTTTGAGGACTTCTACTAGAGACTTACAGTCAATGTTGCATGGCCAACTGTAAAAATGTCCCTCGTAAGGGAGTGACAGCACCTTTGGCTGTTCCGACCTGGCTTAAGGCTTGATGAACATGCAAGGTGCTGACATTGCTTAACTCTACAACGATCTCAAATATGGATATCTTCCAGAAAAAAACCCAAAACAAAACAGTGGAAGCATATGAAGAGCAGAATGTGTGGTGGCAGCAATTACATGGGCTAATTTGTTGCCAGCAGAGATGCAAAACGAGATTCGGTCAGGAATTCAGAGGGCTGGACCCCTGATTCCCTTTACATAAGCAACAAAGAGGCTTTGAAATGTTTAAAACTGTTTTGTTCTTCCATGCAAACGGAAAGCACCCTATGGATGCCTATTAAGTAAAGTCTTTCCACGTCTTGGCAAGTATGTGATTTCAAGAAAAATATTTGCAAATGGATAACCCAATTCAAGTAGAAGTCAAAGACCACCTTTGAAAGAAACTTTGATGTGGCTATAAAAAGATTATATTTAGGAAAGACAGCATAACGTGGTTCTGTCATCAAAAGTCTGTACCTCCTCATATTTCTTTGCTGTTGATAATGTAAAAGCCAATGCTGGTAAGCAGAAAAGTGAATGCCCATGAGACCTAGGATTAAGGCAGAATCCCTGAAAAGAACTGTTCCTGCTGTTGGATAAGCTCAAAACAGGCCATTTAGCAATCTCGCTGCCAAAGGACAGGGATATTAGTGTATTCACAAGTGCGAAAGCAAATGACAGAAATAGTTGCTATGCGAATCTTTGGTGAGATCATCAGGAAGCCTGGAGTTTTTTATTAACATGGAAATGTTGCTATATCTTTTCCAAGGTACAGCTAACATGGCAGATTCCAAAGTCAGAACTATGCACCTGGCAAAAGCAAAGAAGATGATGGTGAGCCTAGGAAGTTCTGAAGATGCTAGCAATTCAACTTCTGTGAATGCTGGCCAACAACCTTCCAAATGAGGTTAATAGTTCAGCATCCAGATTGTGAGGAGGACACTATGAAGACCAAAGTATAATATTTGATTGTCACTGACTGTATGTGACCAGAAATGACAGTGAGAAGATTGCACTGATGGGATTCAAAACCACAGATATTCCATCTATCAGAGTGGGAGTATGTATACAATTTCATACTTAGCTACTGAATACTTCTGAGGATTAGAACAGTTAGACAGGAGCTCTGAGCCTCAAAAATGGAAACTTATCACTACACAACCCTAGAATCTTTCTGCACAGGAACTTAAATATTGACATCTACCAAGGTGGATGAACTAGATGGGCTTACACTGCTTTGAAAGATCAGTAAGAAACACTTAATTCTCCTTCTAATGTGTACTGCAAGGCTCCAAACCCCTTATCTATAAACAAAGTAATCTAAACAAAAAGAAGTTCCTACTCTGTACAGTTATGAAAGTGCCTTCTAAATACAGACGAAGCATACCAGAGTTTTATCTGCCTGGTTATGTAGATAACATCAGCATTGTGGTAGTAGTTGATAACATGACCTATGTGCAACACCATGAAAATTGAGGAAACCCCTACTAGTGCTCCCTCCACACAACACTAATTGTTCATTCAGATATCATGCAGACATCACTGAAGCAATTGGGTAAACTTCGCCTTTCCTTTACTTCTGCAAGCTCCAAGAAGTGGAAGCAAGCCTTAGCGTAATTCAATGAACTTGAAGTTAAAAGTAAAAGCTGAAATTTCATTTCTGGTAGCAATCATCACATTTCAGCACAAGAATAAGGGAAATGAAAATGTAAGTATACTTCATTGTGTGTTTGTGTGTATATATATGTATATAAAAATATATATCTGTTTCCTTTCCTTCACAGTGAGAACTTCAGCGCACTCTCAAGCTGGACATCTCTGAGGGCAAAAATGTATTTAATCCTGTCCAGCAAATACACAGATTTGCCTGATACAACAGAAAATTATAAAATCTGCTACATGATTTGTCTGAGTTAGGTACTCCAAGAATGGTATTGTTACACTTACTAACAGTCAAGGGCTCAAATAACCAAAAGGAAAACAATTTAAATTCGCTACTTACGAACTCAGCAGAGCTCAGAAAATATATGATCTAAGGTGACTTAACTGACTTAATGTTTAGGAGTTTTCTTCACTTCAACTTCTGATCCTACTGTAATTTGAGTCAACTCCACAAAATATTTGTTCATCTAATCCTAGAGTCCCAGCATAAACCACAACTTGTGTCATGGAAAAAGTAATTGTTGAATGTCTAGAATAGCACTTGCTGTATTAGTAAATGGAAATTCTATCTGCCAATGAAACAGCATTAAAACAAGACCCCTAGTCTGCGGTCTAGAGACAGAGGTGATCCACTACAGACTGTACAATTCACAATATGTTTGTCCAACATATGCACCAGAGAAATTTACACAAAACTTCCCCATCCAGGACTGTCAGAGTAGCATCTTTCATTAAACTCACTGTACAAAAACAAGTTAACAAAACCAGAAGTCTCTCAAGAGAAAAAACAGGCTCAGCCAAGAGACAGAAAGCAACGGCCAGAAGGGGGAAAGAATGGTGGGACTCTACCCAAGCCCTGCCAAGATGCCAGAATAAAGGCCTGTTTCCTGCTAAAACAATCTAAGTTTGCCAGACTTTATTGTTAGAACTCCATTATGGAAATGAATAGGACCCGTTCACGCCTCAAAGATCCTTCATTTCTGTCTACAATGGGGGCTGTCTCCTGTGCAGCTACAACAGTGGCCAAAATCCACTAGAGACACGGCATTAAACAAGGCAGATTAGAAGTCTCTCTACAGCTGGAAAGTCTAATAACTTTGTGTGGAAATCTGAGTTCTTCCAAACCCAGTGAAGACCCAAGAAATGTATATTCTCATGGCATACTAACTTCCCTTCAGCTCTGAAAATGATACACAAGCTAATGGTTTCATTCTGGCTTAGAGAACACCTCCAACGCTTTATAAGCCAGTTTCCCTAGATGATAAACATAAGTTATTTAGTGATTAAAATAAAAACAAATGACTGATTAAGAAAGACTTCCATTCCAACCTGAATAGGACATTTAATCCAAAGGCTGGAACATGTTGCTAAATCCAGCTGATTTCAGGAGGAGCTGGGTAACTAAATAACTTTTAGCACCTGTGCCCAACAACAATAGTAAAAAAAAAAAAGTTAAAATTCAGGAAAATAGGAAAACAGGAAATGAAAAAAAAAAAAGGGTACCAATTTCTACACATGAATCTGCATAGAGGCTATTCATATTTGGAAAGCATTTCTCAAGCCACCTAGATCTTTCCTAAAGGTCCTGCAGATTACAACACACCAGACAACCCCATACTGGACACTAAGAAACAGCATGGGTCTTTGCTGTCAAACAGGTACTTGCATTTCCAGCTTTTTCCTCAATCAAAAGCACTTTGCTACCTCCAACCTCCATGCTGTCTAGCAGAAAGAGATGCTACACTGGGGACTGTCACAATCATAAATCCAAGGCAAGCACCTAAAAAACTGTCTGCTCGTCCATCAATCTCAGTACACGACTGCCTGGATGGCCGTTCTGAAGTTGACCTGCTGCAGTAACCTGTGTATGTGTGCAGCTTGTTACATGCATCTGGGGACTCATTTCATTAATGGTTAACAAAGTGGCCCCTATGCAACAGCAACAAATTCAAGATGGGAACATGGATGCTTTAAAATTGTTTGCATTTCATTCATAACACATCTGAATAATACTAAAAATTGAGCACTCTCTCCCACTATAGTTTTAACTACAATCTTTGAAATCCTTAAGGATTAGGGCCTGGTAATTTCAGTTACTTCCCTTCTCTGGAACCCATATGGTAACTATAGCCAAAAATTTTCAAGACAAAATTTGCAATCTGGGAGAAAGCACTTTAATGGTCTCCTCCAAAACAGCCCTTCAATATTTAGCTAACTGCCTTTTTCACAGCCATCTTCATAAAAAAATATGAAACATGACCAGTCATTAACATGACTAGCACAGTAACAATGGAGTGATCAGGTGGCCTGAATACAGAAAGAACAATAGATCATCAAAAAATGAATCAAATTTCATCAGAGCCAACCAGTCTGAAGATCACTTCTTAAAGTACTCAGAATACTGGCCAGAATCACTGAGGTTCAGAGAGGCCTAGCAAAGTGTCAGAAGACCAAAAAAGGATAAATGTTATTCCTGTCTCCAAAAATACAGGAAAAGAGGAGCAGAGTGGGAGGCAGTCTGCTTAGCATCAATTCTCAGTGAACAAAAAATGTCTTTTGCAATTGCCTAGAAGATAACTAGAGGAAAACAACAGCAAACATGACTTTGTTAAGAGCAAAGTATGCCAGATTAGTCTAACTTTGGCCTTGAGACCCATGAGGCCGTCACAGCAGAGGAAGATGCAGTAAATGTGTCTTGATTTTAGCACCACCTTTGGTCACAAAGTGTAAAGCAAACTAGAGAAACTACCTACAGGGATCTATCCTGTGGCATTTTTTCAGATACTAACTCAGGTAAAGAAACAGGAACATTCCTAAATGAGTTGCTAAGATTACCAACATGTTGGCTAAGATTCCTTGGATTTAAAGGTCTTGTACTTGCAATGGTGCACTTACCAAGAGGTAGAACCAGCATCTCTGGGACTGTGGGACTCAAACCAGTCTTTTCTTTGTATGACCCAAGCAGTGCCTCCTAGAGTCACTGTCCTGAGTTTTGCTACAGCAAATCCAACTTTTGAGTGCCAGGAAAAAAATGACCAAATTCTAGCATCAAAGAGGAAAGTAAAGTATTTCGTGTTAAAAAATACCAAGCCTTGTGGCTGGAAGATGCAGTTCTGTATCACATAAAGCTGAAAGAGAATCCACTTCCCAATGCATCAGACTCCTATGAAAGTTGACAAGAGATGAAGGTTGTAGGATGTCAAAATGTACAGCTTAGCAACAACAACACAGCCATTGTAATAAACCATGTGTGAAGGGCAGGGAAGGCTTACTTATCAAAGACGGAAGACCAGGGTAGGAGAAAAGGCAGCAAAATGAGAGGTTCATGTTTTCTTTAAAAGATGCTCTCAGGAAGAAAAGCAATATAGGTATTACACTATTCTTCCTATAGCTGTAATAGTGATAACTACTTAGCTACTAGAAAAGAAAAACGGTGCCTGACTTCTTCAGGAAGGCAAATAACATCTAAAAGTAGGCATCCAGGCTGGAAGCCTAAAAAAAGCCGTCTAATGATGCATGAGACTATAATCAAAAGCAAGACCTTGTAATTCTTCTACTTCACTGGGGTAACAGTGAAGGTAGTAAACTACATTCTGTTATGTCTCAAACATACTATGTTCAGGAGCTATGTAGATCAGAGAGTCTGAAGAGGGTATGTGCAATGGTGACTAGGCTTCTCTCTGAACAAATCAGAAGTCCATTATGGGGTATGGAGGAGAAAAAGAGATACCTTGTCCAAGAGCTTGAGCTGACACCAGTACAGAAATGCTCTGCAGTTAGTCACTGGCGTTGATGGTACTGCTGATAGATAAGATTTTCTTGCCTAATCACCTAAGCAGAAGAAGTCCCTATCTTTACTTCATTCACTTACTTAGATTTTTTTCATCAGCAGTTGTTACGGTTAGGAATGCAGGTCTGAACTGGAGAAAAGAAAGTCTGCACAGGCTGGAATTCGACCACGGGCCACTTCTGATCTTAAACGATTTGGCTTTGCAACAGTGAGACTACAGAGAGATTATCAGTTGAAGATACTGATGTAACAACTAACCCACAAAATTCACTGGCTGATACAATGTGAAGCCTGATTTAGTAAGATTTAAGATATAACTGAACACTTACATTGATAGCAACAACTTCTAGAGCTTTGCTGACAGGACTAAACCTAATTCATATTTTATCAGGTCATACACCAACAGCTGACTGACTCACCTTAGATTAAATTTTCCTCCTGACAGGTTATGCCATAGTTGGATTTCTCAGAATTTTATCAGTAATTCCCTGGAGTACCTGTTAGTTGCCATTTTTAAGAGTGTCTTATCAAAGAAACAGACTTGATGAAATTACTTTCTATAACCCTGGCTTAGAGACCACTGAAGAACAGTAAATCAAGGAATTTGAAAATAAGCTTGTAAAAGCCAAGATACCCAAATTTTAATTAATCTCTCCAATAAAACATTACTTTCTTCTTAACCACATCTATTGTGCCTACATATTCTAGCTGCGTACTAGAAATATGTATAACAAAACGTATAGAGGAACTTTTCCACAGCATGATAAATCAAGCATAATGATAAACTGCACTACAGCGAAACAAAGCTGAAACCACAGAAATTACATCTTCTAATAACTATGGCTGCATTATCAGGGAGACCTTATAGCAGTCTTTCAGTACTTAAAGGAGGCCTTCAAGAAAGATGGAGAGGGACTTTTTACAAGGGCATGTAGTGATAGGACAAGGGGTAATGGCTTCAGACTGGAAGAGGGTAGATTTAGATTAGATATTAGGAAGAAGTTTTTCACTCTGAGGGTGGTGAGGCACTGGAACAGGTTGCCCAGAGAAGTTGTGGATGCCCCATCTCTGGAAGTGTTCAAGACCAGGCTGGACGGGGCTTTGAGCAAGCTGGTCTAGTTGAAGATGTCCCTGCTCATTGCAGGGGGGTTGAACTAGATGATCTTTAGATCCCTTCCAACTCTAACCATTCTATGATTCTATTATAGGGACAGTGCAACTGTACAAATTTTAAGTGTTAAAATCCTAAGAAGACTTAGGTACACATAAGTGAAATGAAATCAAAGCACCTAAATGAATGGAAACACCCAACAAGTCTACTGAGTATGCCTTGTTGAGACTCTTTAGGTCTACTGTACAGTAAAAATTCAGAGTAGTCTTATACACAAATGAGTTTTAAAACAAAAAATAAGCATGAAAACCTTACCTCTGCCCCATAGTAACACCCAGTAGGAAGCATACAGTTACTAAGTAAAATATTGGTTACAAAAGTTTCATAGGGGATAAGAGGTTCTCCTTCTTTCCCTCCCACTCTATCTCCTCAATAGAAAGGGCAGAATCAAGGTCATTTGCATGCTATTAGCTGTCTTGATAAATAACTGAAATATGACTTAATTTCTTAAGCTTAACCTTAAAAATCTTAGTTCTGAGATAACTCAAGCACACCTGCAACTTGTAGTTTACCCAGACTCACTATTATATACACCAACTTTTTGTGTATTAGTGTATGTTTTAGCTTGAAATTCTCAAAATAGTAACTCCATGGTTGAGGGCAACAGATAAAATTCAGTTACTGCAAGGTCACAGATAGCATGGATAACACTGAGAAATTGAAAGTCATTTTTGATCTTCTACTTATCCTATTTCTCCTCACAAGCAACATGAGACACATCTACCCTGACACCCATTTGGTACAAAGTGTTCCATTGCAGAAACATAGCATACCATTCAGGATTTGGATGATATATGAATGCGAGCATGACTTTCATGAAAAAGCCAATTGTTCAGCTAAGGGAAACAAACATTCCCTAAAATAATGCAACATTAGTATTATTGTCATCAAATTGTTTTAATAATTCTTCCACTCATTTTAAAAACAAGACTACAAGCTACATAAAAATTTAGATTGGTAAGGCAAATCCTTCATAGACAGAAAACTTTACGAAGGCGGTTGCCTACAAACACATGCTTGCTGAACATATTCCTGACCTGTCTGACTGCTTGGGGTACCTTCCCAAACATAATCAATGCCATCAATTGCTCCTTTATTTCCATTTTTTAACAGAATGGGGGTGGGGGGAAGGCATGTTCCTCATGGCTACAATGAAAATCCCAAATGCATTAATTTAAAAACCCCACCAAAGCTGTGTATGTACCAAGGCGGAGGGTTGGCATACATCCTCTAACTAACATTCAGACACCTCTGTGGATTTTTTTTTTTTCCTGCTGGAGAAGAGAGGAGTTTGTAGCCTGAAAGTACAGTTAAAGTGGGTAGATAACGCTCTCGGGAGAAAGTAAAGACCAACGCTGAATAACGTCCAGTGATACCACGGCGCCAGGACACGACCAGCCGCGGCGGGAGCAGCCGCTGCGTCCCGGCCCCTCACTCGCCGATTCAGGCCGCCCGCTCGCCCCCGCCCCTAAACCCCGTACGCCCGGCGGAGTAGAAGCCCCGACGGCTGAGAGACGCCAGAGACAACCAGCTGGAAAGCGGGAGGAACAGAGCCGAGAAACCGGAGGCGTGAGGGCCGGGCAGGAGCTCACGACCCCTTGCTCTGCCCGGCCCGGGCCCGGGCCCGGCCCCGGCCCCGGCCCCGCCACCGCCGCCCCGACAGACCCACCGCGCATGCGCGGTGCCGGCCGCTGCACCGGGGGTGGGAGGCGGGTTGGCGGTTGGGCCGGCCCAACCGAAGAGACCGGGAGGGAACCCCGCGTCCCCGCGGGACGGGGGATGTGTCCCAGGCCGGTTACCTGGCCGAGGGTCCCGCGGTGCAGGGCCCGGATCAGGCCACTCGGTGTCGCCATGGCAAAGGAGGGAAAGGGTGAGGGGGGCGGTGGGGGAAGGGAAAAAGGGCAGAAGCCCGGAAGGATCAGCGCATGCGCTCGGCAGAGGGTTGCCCGCCGTCCGCAGTGCGCATGCGCACGGCCGCAGGGGGCACTCGAGAGCGCGGCCTGTGGGAGAGGGGCGGTCACGTGGCAGCCGAGGGGTGCGGAGGGCGGTTGGGGCGCGTGGGTGTGGCGGCCGCACGGCCGTTACTGGCGCAGCCGGGGCCGGGGTCTGTCAGGTCGGCAGTGCATCCTCTCTTGTCTTTCCTGGGTCCTACCTCATGGGCGGGTTGCACTTGGAACTGTCCTCAGCAGTGTGTGCCCCCCTGCCCGTGTACAACCTCTGAGGTCTCCATGACCCCTGCTCTCTTCAGGCGGCCCGACCGTCCCCGCGGCAGCTTTTTCGCCGAGAGAGCCACAGTCTGGGCCCCTGCTTGAAGATAGCCGCCCCTGCTTGCCTCGCTCACCTTCACTTGTCAAGTTGAAGTAAATCCCCCACAGAAAATCCTGAAAACTCCTCTCAGCCCTGAATCTGCCCTGCGTGCCAAGGTGAAAGCGGCTCTCACCAGCTTTTGCCCCAGATGCTGCATCCCTACATCCACACTTTGTGCGTATGTCACTCCTGGTTCACTAGATAGCCAAAAAAACCAAGAAACACTGAAGTCCTAAATGATATTTAACATGCTCCTGAAGATGTTATACCTCAACCCTTTCTCCTGTCTCCTTTGGGAAGAGTGCTACGTTTCTCCCCAGTTAATTTCTACCCAGTTTGATTCCCAGGCTGGAAAGCCACAAAATGCTTGTTAACAATGTTCAGGTGATGAGAACTGCATCTCATCTGCAGAGGTGGAAACACCTGGAGCAGTGACAGCGGGAATCTGCTGCTGCAGGACTTGAGGAAACAAACCAGCAATCAGGAAAGAAGGTGCAGTTGTAGGTCTGTTATCACTGGCACTATGCAACGCACAGATGATTATTTCCAGTAGCCAACTCAGTACTGAGCAAGATTAGTCCAAAGCCCATCGCTGAGGGTATTACCATAGAATGTTCCTAACTCTAAAATCCTGAATTAATTTTCATAGCTAAAACCACTGTAAGTTTACGTAACTGTTTATTTATTTTAACTTTAATATGTTGGTTAATAACAATTTTTAAATTTTAAAACTCTTTATGTACAGTGCTTAGTATACTGGAGCCTAATCTTCATTTATTTCCCCTGACTTTACTACAATACAAATTGTAAAAAATCTATTTTGCAGAGTCAATAGAAACTTTAACTTGAACCCAGAAATTGTGCATATAATTTTTTCATTTTTACTTTTGCATCATCACTGTAGATCTTGTTTATAATTAGAGCTGAAAACATCTATGTGCAATGTTCATCATTGTCTGACATTTTTATTCAGCGTTATGTTTCAGCAAGAATGTGTCGTCCATTTTTGAGAACATAACTAGGCAAAAATCACATGAAGCTGCTTGAATTGTAGGAGACATCAAGGAAGAAGCTGAAAAATTGGAAAGTCAGGTGATATTTTTTGAGATTTTCCGGTCCTAAGGCCAAAAAATATTAGACAAGAGCCTGTGGCTGCTCCACTAACGTGAGACTGAAGACATGCTTTGAGTGGAGCATCAGGCAACAACCCTGATGGTGGGAGGGATGCACAGATGCTTTAGCCTCTGTGTCACAACTAGAACTGTGCTCCACTGAAGACTAATTAGAGCAGGCAGAGCTGTCTTAAACTGACATGGTGAAGAAGGGGATGCCGAAGAGGCAAATGGAATATAAATTTAGCTTCAAAAAGTTGTAAAGAAAATTGAGATAATGTGAGAAGGAAATGTTAAGACACATTTTCAGTTGTAAATAATTTAAAAACAAACTCTTTTCCTGTATGTAATTACCAAGGAGAAAGCTTTCAGCATCTACTAAATATAAATATTATAATGTTACTATAAATCAGTAAGTCAGACGTTGGTTTAAAGCAAAATGATGAAAAAAGCTATGTGGGATTCAGTGATAAAAGGCTAAAGAATGAAGGTATAGTTAATACTACTTAAAAAGTATTAGTGTTAATTTTCAAGGTTATTAGAATTTGAGTGAATAAATGGAACTGTAAAAGGTGATACTTTTTTGATTTTTGTAATACCTTTGACTTAGTACCACAGAGCATTCTAATTAAACATACCACAGAAGCACACATTAAATGACTAAGGGCTGATTAGCTGACAGCTCTCCAAGAGTATTTGTTAGATTTGAATTGGGAGACTTTTAGTAGAGCACGGGTGACCCGTGCTTTGCCCTTCTCAATACTGTTACCTGTAGTCTGGAAATAGGTACTCAATAATTTATGTTGAAATGTGCCCTTGACATGAATATTGACAGACTTGTAAATAATCCCCAAAACATGATTACTCAGACCATTCTGATAATAGGAGTGTATTAAAACAAATCCTGTTTTAAAATCAAATTGAAACTGAAGTAAAAACTTGAATTAAAATTGCTTTTTTTTCTTTAACCAGAACTGAGTTATTACTTTGAAGTCTTTGTTGAACCCAAACTCAAGCTGAACAAAAAGAAAAAAATCAAAACAATATTTACAATAGCTCTCTAACACAAGAAGAGCCCACTACTATGACAGGAATCTAGCAGGGGCAGAAGAATAAGCACGGGATATTCTTGGTGCCAGCAGAGAGGGAGAGTGGTGTGAATGTGTGAGGCAGGTGAGAAGAGGAAGAGGTTGGCTTGAGAATCCCAGAGAAGAGGAGACGGTTTGCATCCTGAGAGATGGCCATGTTATGGGAGGAGAAAGATTGACTGCTCATATTTATTGTCCTCTGAAATCTACCGCTGCTGCTGAAACTCTTCTGACCTTTCTCGTGTATGATTCCTAGACACTTCACTAGTGCAATTCTCTGTTTTTAATACCTCCAAACTGACTGTTGTATTAGAAACAAGCGTTCTAGACCGTATCTTTCAGCTGAGTGTGTGTCTCCTGTGACACAGTGATTCTGCAAAAGATCTAGAGTTTGTGTTGGGCAAGCAACTCTCTTTGATACTGCAGTCCTGTTGCTGAAGTGGTTAATTAAATTATTTTTTACTACTGGGATACCAGTCAGTAAATACTAAGTCCACTTTGGGTTTCTGTGCTTAAAAAAAGATTTTGAAAATTCCAGGAAAAGATTACAGACAATAGCTGTAAAATGATTTAAGAGAAGACTTAGGCATATGCTCAAATAAGTGATTAGTGAAAATGCAGGATAGCGCTAGGATCAGAACAGAAAGTCTGTGATTCTTTTTTTCTGGGTAGAAAGACCTCTGTAGCTGGGCTAGAGCCCACAAAACTTTTATTTTCATGAAGCCTTGAAGAGGTAGTGCCTTACTCAGGACCCAGCCTTTGTTGGTCTACAATGTGAATGGGGTCCTGGGAATCAGTTAGGGATGTGTAGAGAGTTTTTATGCACAGCCTCCTCGTCATCTTTAACGTAGAAATTAGAGGTTGTTTGGTTGTTGGCAGCAGATTGTAAAAAGGAAGGATGGTTAAAGAAGCTGAATAAATTTTGAAAACCTGGCTTTATTCCTTGCCACTGTCAAAAATCACATGTACTAAAATATTTTGTGTTCCTCACCCGAAAAATCAGCAGAAATTCTGTGCACTCCTAGCTAAAAGATGATTTTTTGCTACTGTGCTTCTAATATACCGTATGCTAAAAAAACATGAAACAGCCTAAAATATTAGAACCTATGTCTGTTAATTTGACAATGTAGAATTTATGTTTTATGCTTAATCTATTTGTGCTTTAGTTCCCATCTTTAAAATAGAGTAACAGCTATTCAAGTCAGCGTTGTCAAAATAATTTCACTAATACTCTTGAATCATTCACATTCACATTCCCTGATAAAAGTAACAAAGAATAATGTAGAAGGAAATTAGTAATTTTCTACTCAATTGAGGAATTATGACAGACAATCCTATGGCAAGAATGTTTTAGGACAATATTTAAAAAATGAACAATAATCAATGAAGCAAGACCCTTGCAGGAAAACTAGTATGCTATCATATAGCTAGAGACAGTATCACGATATTTATACAGGAGAAGGAAATGAATTAAAATCACACCACAGTGTTGATGCCGTCATTTCTGAGTGTCTGATCATATTTTTTAATGTATCTTGGTGGAGGGGTAATTATAATTACAATTGTTTTTATTGTTTGCTACAGTATTACTCAAGTACTGTCTAAAATAGGATCTCTTTGGGCCATGCGTTGCTCAAGCAGGCACTAGGTGCCAGCCCCTGCTCCAAATAGCTCATAGTCTAAACAGACAAAATGGACACAGATCAAAGAGTGTATATGTATGATACACAGTGTGATGAATGAATTTGCAGAAATCGCAGTGTAGAAGTTGTGACTCATGTTGTTTTTTAAGAGAAGGATGTCATTAGCAAGGTACTACCTGAACGAAAGAGCAAGGAAAGGGGATTTAGGCAAACCAGAGAAGGGAGACAAGGTAGGGTGGGATCTGAACAGAGTAAGAGAAGTTGGAACAGGCCACCCAAAAGCACAGAAAAGAGCCCAGTCATTCATACTGTCATACATAAAGAACTTCACTTGAGACATGTCGGTTGGCATAGTTTAAAAGCACATCTTTGAAATTCTTGAGAGCCAAGAGGTTAGCAGCAAGCCTGGCTGAAGAGGGTGAATCACTTACTCTTACCTGTTTCATTTTACATTTTACACATGCTATGAAAGAATATTTGACTATTTTTGTATGTCTGTCTGTTCAGCGAAGCTTTGGCAGGGTAGCCATTTGAAAGCACTGAAGATCTGGCAGAGACCGTGAAGAAGTGTTGTGTTATCTTTTGTATGCTGAAATCATTGATAGTACCATAGCATTGCAGAGAGCTATATCCTGTGAAGTTCATGGAAAAACACGGTACTGGTAGCCACTGAGAAATAAAACCACCTAGAATCTTCTGAAATCTGTAAACATTTTCTCCCTATAATATGTTGGGAAAAAGAATTCTTTCCTACATGTTCTTTTGTATTATCATCAGTTATGGTGACTGTGTTCTTTACATTCATTTTGAATCTGTGTTTCCTGTCATGAGCAGATTAAAAACAGAAGAGACCGGAGTGAAAGTTTTCTATTGCAAACATCTGTGTCTGAAAAAGGATTGTATTTCCATGTCCTGGAACATCAAGGGGAAAAGCTTGCCCTCCCCAGACACACACCTTTGGTTTGCAGCAATAAGGAGTTTATAGACAAGGTTGCTTTACTACAGTAAATAGAAAACCCAATTCTGCTATCATTTCCGGTGGTTAATCCAGCCTGGGTGTCTGAGGAGACCTTCGATCATTGTTCCCAGCAGAGATCTATCTTATTCTATATCTCTAAAATGCTTAACATATTTTGGGGTCTAACATAAGCAATGCTTTTAATAACGCCTGTCTTTCCTATCTGAAACTCAGTTTTATATGCAAATATTGCTGTCCAGATAAGTGTTCTTAGGGACCGTCAGTAGAAATGGTGAATGGACGTACTTACACTCTATAAGTTAAATGAAATCCACACACACAAAAAAATGGCTATGTCAACGGACTTCACAAAGAAAAAAATTGGTGCTGACGTATCATCCATATCTGTCTGCTTTTAAAGAACACAAGACTGGAAAAGGAGAGAAAAGATGTTGTAAGAAGGACTGGGGGCCAGATATGCAGTGCTTTCTCATACTTTCTGGTATTCTTAGAGGAATTTATCCCTGGAATGAAGGAAATTTATTGGTTTAGATGCTGCCCTGAAACCTTCCTATCTCCTACATAAATGCCCTCCTTTTAAAACTTCAGTATACTAATATGCATCTGTGCAAATACCACCCAAAATATATTTCTCTAGATCCATGTACTCCCTCACCCCATTGTACCCAAAAGACCTGTTAAATTGTATGCAAAACTGGAACAAATCTGGGAAACAGTGTGATAAAATCATTGTCTCAACTGGTTCTTCAGTCATAATTGTCTTGGGCACCAAGGAGGCTTTTGCTGGTATGCAGCAGCGATTCTTCCTTTCTGGAGTGGAAGCACATCTCCAAGTAACAGTCCATCAACTAGAGTTTTACTTTGGGCAACATTGTTGATGAGGATGGTCTTCTCTCTCTTAATCATTTCCCTCACCTGCCAAACCTCCTTCAGGTATACCCAACTGATGGTGATATTTCCATACCCGTGAAGATATTAAATACTTTTAAGACTGCAAATATTATTACTAGAATTAATAGGAAAATGAAGAAAACTTAAAAGGTTTAAACAAGCTTGGCAAAGTTAAGGAATCATCTGTTAGGAAAAATCTCAAAAGCGGACAGATTTGGAAAATTTAGGAATAGGTAAGAATTCACACAGTCTGAGCCTCTGCTTTGTAACTCTATTGTTCAGTTTAGTAAGACCCTCACAGCTGCCTTTTTACAATGGCAATTAGCATGACATCTCTCTCACTTTTGCTAGAGGATATATTACAGTGTGACCATTTGCCTGTGACTTACATGTCTGTCCAAGGTTCTCAGAAGAGACTCTACAAAGAATAATGAAGTCAATCCCTCAACCTGCTTCTTGGAATAAGGATCTTAAGGATGTGAGAGTAGGGTACAGAGAGATCTGCTTGCCTAATTCACATTTAAATCAGGGGTCATTAGGCACCAGACACTTTTGAAAAGACATTTATGTAAAACCTATGATTTATTTTTATAAATTGTTCCAGTTCCTAAAAAATATGCCCTATTTCCAATCTAAATTAGTCTAATTTCACTTTCCAGTTTTAGATTGTATAACCTCATTGCCTTTTAAGCTAAAACACATTTTACTGTCACAAATCTTCTCGCCTTACAATCAAAGAATGCTTGGGCTTTTTTTTTCTTAAAGAAATGGCATGGACTGATTTTTTTCAAAACTGTGATAAAATAGGCTTTAAACATTTTAAATTACGATTGCAGCTCCTTAATCTTTTCAGTTTTTCAAGCTCTTCTGTTCAGGATAAGCACCAAAATGTACCATAATACTATTGCTATTCGCAATGTCATTTGTCTGCTTCTACTCAACCATCTGCTAAAAAAAAAAAAGTGTTGCTAAGAAAGTTTGCAGATGATGCACAGATTGATAGAACAATAAATAACATTTATGTATCTGAGAATAGTGTTAGCTGCTGCACCGCACTGAGAGCTCACATTCTTTCTATCTGATCTCTGTCTGCCAATTTCAGTGTCAGTGGTTTCCACAGTCCCCCAACTGGTAAGAGTGATGCAGGGTTGTTCTTTTTCCCAGGTGTGTGACCTTCCCCATTTATGTGTGCTCAGACACATTGCTTGAATGAGTTCCCCTTCCTACCAAACAACCCAGCTGTGTACAACTGGCTCTTTCTCAATACTGTTTATCATTCCACCAAGCTGTGCATCTTCTGCAAACTTTACTAGCAGTGCTTTCATATTTTTTTCTATGTGGTTAATAAAAATACTGATTGCTAAAATGAGATCGGGGGCTTAACACCTGTAATGGTAATAATTTAACATCCATTTATTCATGTACAGTTCAATATACATTTCACTGATTATTTTATGTTAATTTAAAAAATAAGACTGTCACAAATTACCAAAATAAACACTTTACAAAAATGTAGATATGGCACAGCAAAGTGTATTTCTAGATACCAGAAAGACTGAAGTATATAAAATGCAAGTTGTTATATCTAAAAAAATCAGTCACGTGCGTTAATGTAATATTAAATTACACTCCTAGCTAAAGATTTTCAATGTTAATTTTTTTTATTTTACCATATATACACACATTCATGGCTATGCTGTGACTATTGTGTTCCCATCTGGGGAACGCAGAACACTTATGGTTTATGGGATACCTTTGACTGGGTTTGCAGCCGCATTGTTTCACCAAGGACAACGAAAAGTTGCTGAAATAGATTCTTGCACGCTTTGCTTTCTGCACTCCAAAGTCCCGCTGGTTTACCACCTCCCACCATTAATTAGTCTCCATACACGACCCTCTTGTTTGCATTCCCTTGGCCTGGCTTTATCCTGTGAATGTGTGAAATTCCCCAGGCTCACACGATCCCGCTCCCCTCCTATGATGAACCAGCACTGAATTCAGGTGGAGCAGCCAGCTTCCCAGAGCATCAGGTTGGTTGGAGGTGACAGCAACACCTCCCTGCCTGGCCACCTGCTTGTCTTATGCCACAGACTCAGACAGCCTGGCCGACCGCTGCCGCTGAGGGAGCAAAGGGATTGTATGGGCACTGGCTCTGTCTGGGCAGGATGGCGGCACCGCCAAGCAGTATCGGTCCATGTCTCTAGCTCTTCTGGCCTCTTGGTGATGGTGGCAGCAACTGGTCAGCTCTTCACAGCTTGTCCCGGAGCTTCAGCTTCACACCTTTCCTCCATCTCATGGCAGAACTGACCCTGTCCCTTCTCCTTTGGGCAGCAAAATGCGATTTTGCCCACATTGCTGACAAGCCTGGAGCCAGCTGTCTCCACATGGCCGCTTTCCTCTCCATCACTCTTGCAGGGAGGGTGCTCCTGGCTTCCCCTTCCATGCAGAAAACGAGCGTGCTGCCCTCCCACCTCCCTCTCAGCTTGTCTTGTAAAGAGGGTCTGGCACAATAGGTGCTTCCCTCCCAGATGCTTTGTATGAATGGCCATACTTGCTGTTATTTTTTGTAACTAAAAGTTGTTTTGTTGTTGTTGTTGTTGTTGTTGTTTTTCCCCCCATGCAGAATTGTTCCCTTTTGGACTGGCCACCATCATCCATTGTTCTCCATGAAACAGAAACTGCCATTGCCCTCGGGGGAGATGGTGGCTGCCTATACTGTGAGGCATCATAAAACACAGACCCCGTTGGGAACAATGGGGAAAAGCCTTCTCAACGTGGCCACCAGCTGAGGCCTGCTGCAGCTCTCGGCCCGTCCAGAGCACTGGGGAGTGGCAGCCATGTTGAGGGGAGGCGGTGGTCCACCAAGCAGCCGCTGGGCCCGGCCTAGGGGGAAAACAAGATTACATGCAACAGGAAAAATACGCAAACAAAACCAGCTCAATTACAAGAAGCAAGTGAAATAAAGTCTTCGTGCAAGGTTACAATGAGTTCTGCTTATGCGGGAGCTAGCAGAGCTTTTAGCCAGTTTTGTAGGGGAGGTTGAAGTCCTTTTTGCTGCTGTCTCCTCCTTAAATACTAGGAGAACAACATTCTTTGACAGTTTTAATAGGAAACAATTTTTGTCATAGAATAATAAGCGTTTCATCTATGAAGATGTGATATTTTTCCATCCTCCCTTTTCACTGGGCAGCCCCCTGCCTCATATACTCTTGGGTCACTGCAGTCTGTATTCTTTTTACCAAGATAGGACACAAAGAGAGGTCTATTTTTTTTAGATGCCTGATTTTTAATCTGTAAGCAGATTAATATATTGAAATACGTGTTTGAAATTACTGGAAAATTCGTTTTGTAATAAAACCATATACATTGTACTGTTAAGCGATAGAAAATATTTTAAAAGATGATGAAATTTGAGGGCATACGTTATCACTAATTTTGCACAAGCCATACTGTAGGAATGTTGTGATTATTTTCGAAAACAAGCATTGTGATTCAAGGACATAAACGGCCAAGTTCTTACTTAATAGATATTCAAGCCATTCAGGTAATTAAAATCACAATTAGCATACTCACCCAATCTGTAATCTGTTAAAATTCCATGTACATAAGCCTCCAGATCTCCTTACTTTTACATTTACAATTCTATAGGATGAACTGTCTTTTGCTGCCATTATTCTTCATAGCAGAAAATTTCCTCTTGAGCATAAGTCTTAATCCTGCCACAGAGTGACACTAAAACCCCTTATAATTATGCCTGTGGCCATTTCAGTGGCTCTGTACTTAAATTGATAAAGTTGATCTTTAAAGATTCAGTATATGCTATCTCCTCTTCAGAGTAGGGACTGTAATTACTTTGAAAGTAGCGATTCATCTGGAACGATGAAGCTGCATTCTCAACTGAGTCACTGAGTTACTGGTATTATGCACCTAATACTGTGAGTTTGGGAGCTGAGAGGCAGCTTTTTGGTTTCGAATCATCCATAAATCCCACATGGGGTGCTAGGTGTGCTCGCTGCCTTCCACGCTGGCTAAAAGAGGGAACACCCTGTGTTTAGTAATAACTTAAACAATGGAGGCTACTGCCCAAAGTAAACATTGAGTGCAGGGACAGAGGATCGATTAGAGTGAATGAAACAGTGAAAAGCGGGAGGAAACAGGCAGGGAGCAAACCCAAAAATCATGGTACAAGAAATGAAGTGACTACACAATGGCCTTGAAAGAAAGCCAAGGGAAGGAGCTTTTTGAGCAGAGCCCTGACTGCAAGCAGATCTGGGATCGTGAGCAAAGCAACGGATTCTTGTTCAATCTTACTGTATTTCAAGAAGTGGGACTTTGTTTGTAGTAAAACAGGATTACTTCAAAGAAATACCTGGCTCTTGTAATCAATTTCTCATTCTAATGGAAACAGCCTGCGATGGCGTGCATATGGGCTAGCTACCCAGGCCACAATGGAGTTAGACAATGCAACCAGAGAAAGCAAGCAATGAGGAAAAACAGGGAAGGAGGACAGAGGGAGATTTTAGAAAGACATGGTAAAAATGGGAGAAAAATTAAAACTTGTGGGAAATTAATCTAAGGCACAGAGAGATAAAAGAATGCAGTCAGGACATATTCTTCGGCATGATAGTCAGTCAGCTGGGAGATGCTAGTGGCTCTGGAGAAGAATAATCCCTAAATGTTGGAATTTCTGATAAAAAAGAAGACCCTGTCCCTCCTGTCCCATTGTCATTTCAGAAAAGCAACCCTCTCAGACAGGCAACTAGGCACCACGATGGAGGGTTAAAACACATGAAGCTGCTGCCCATTTGGAACACACTCCGTCTCCTTTCACATCTGCAGAGCATTTAGCTGCTTGCATCTGGTTGTGTTTGCGCAAATATAATTCCATATTCACTAATAATTCCCGAGGCTAAAGGCCCCTCTCCTGTAACCTTGTTAATATTCTCACAAGGCCTGGTGTGAACGCCTCACAGCATTTGGATTAGAATTCAGTCTGGTGGGGTTTTTTTTCCCCCCTGTCTCTTACTCTTTCTCTCTCTCGTACTTTTCTGGCCTCCAGTTTCCTGGCCACCCACATGACGAGACACTCTCCCTCCCGCTCTCTCCCCATTCTCAGTTTCAAGGAATTTCCTTTTGTCAAAGGCAAAGTGTGATTGACATATTTTCCCCCTCTTAAGTGCAGTCTTCTTAATACTTGATTTAACTATGTCCTTATGGGGCTCGTATAATCATTACCTAGGTGAGAAAGAGACCCCCTGCTCCCTCTCTACCATCCGATCCTGGGCTTCAAGCGCCAGACTGCTGGCTACTTAGCACTTTTTAAATGTTTTTATTCACTTTTTAAAGTCATTTTTATTAATTTGGTGGCGATGAGGGATTCCAGATTGACAGCATCGGGAACTGAAGTCATTTGTTTGTCCACAAAACAGGTACCACCAAAGCAGCAGAACTGCCAGCTCCCTTATCAATGTGCTTTGGGATCCCTTTTCAAAGCACCCCGGTCAGAAAAATCACCGTCTCCCCGGGCCTTTCTGGGGAGAAGGCAATTCAATTTTCTAATCAGTCCTCAACCCTGATGCTAAGGCTGATAAAACACTGAGCCAGAGCTTACCCTGACCATAGTGTCACAAGAGTCAGGGACCTCAGCATTTTGCTTGTTCACTTCTGGTCACTCCTTTCTTTAGCACAAGAAATGATGGTTTCCTGTTGTCCTCCAGCCTATTTTCCACGTGTCCCACACATCATGGTCCCTGGCCAACTGCCCACCCCAGGTAGAGACCAAGGTGTCCCATGGTGGTGGGGGCAAGGGGTTGAAGGAGAGTGGCTGTGGGGCTTGGGAAGGTGCATGGGCTGCTGGCAGGAGGAGAGGAAGGTGAGTCCCCAAGCTGATAGCTTGGAGTCTTTAATGATCCCCTGGTTAACTTGTATTGGGCACCCTGCTGCACTGCTCTGGTTTTATCCATGTCACGTATATTGGGGCAGGAGGGTAAAACTCTGCATTATGATGGCTGTGGGTTGGCTGTGGGAATTTGGTTGAAGAGGTTGCTCAGACTGAGCCAAACATTTTCAATACAACTTAGGAAGGATTATTAACAAGTTTTTGACTAAATATTTGCAAGGTCTTAGCACACCTTTTAATCAATATGAGAGCAAAACAGCGTTTGGTTTTCCATTTAAGAGAAATAGTCCTGGAAACTGATTGTTATAGCCAACATATAAGGAAATGTTTATGATTAATTATGTTGAAAATTTGTGCCACATACTATAATGCCTTGTTTTCAGTTGTGTATGAACTTTGCTACATTTGAAATAACTAGGGTGAAATTTCCCATGTCAGGGATTAATCTCTGTACCTTGCATCCTTCTTTCCCCCTTTCTTTGAAAAAGGGAGGAAAAATAATTAATTGAATTTTTAGAAAAAAATGTAGGCAGACTTTATTCTCATGTATATGCTAAAAAAAACCTTGAAAGGGATACCAGTTAGAATTAATAATCCCTACCTAATTTGGATGAAAGACTTGTCTTTTGATCAGCAGTTGGGGCGGAGGATCCCTCTGATGTCAGGAATGTATACTTGCCTATTTCCGTGAAAATTTTCCCACATTTACTCAAGTAAGTTCTCTGAAGGATTTCTGCCCGTCCTTAAACCCAGGGGTGGACGGCAACCTTCTCTCCCACCGGAGCACTGGGGTACCTGGTGTGGCCGTGCTTTCTCAGGGCACAGGAGATGAACGGTGTTGCTGCCTCCGCTGTGGTTTCAGTGTTTGTCTGACAGAGCATGGGAGAGGAGAAGGAACGTTTCTGACAAGACTGCAGAAGGTAGGGAGCTGGGACCGAAGTATTGGCAATGAAGACATTGGGACAAAAAGCTGCTGGGCTCAATATCCTGATGTTCTGAGCAGGGGTGGGAGGCTTACAGGTGGGACTGGAAACATGATTGGGGAGAGGTGTGGACCTCAGATGCTTGTCTCCAGAAATAGAACACGAATTTCCACACATTGGAAATTCAAAAATGAAATTTATGTAAAAAAAAATACCCTGGAAAATTAATGATTCAGGCTTCAGAGCAGAGTTTGGATGATATGCGGTAAATAAAACATGAACCTACCTGTTGAGCAATGAGTATAAAAGACCTCACATATACAGGATCTTCAACAGAGATCCAATGGAAAATTGTTATGTGGTTATGTAATTAAAGACGGTAAGGTAGCTCATAGATAGGGCTGAAATAAGGTCAGGCTTATTGCTGATGATCCTTAACATCGGAATGTTTGACTTTGCAACATTAATAGTTTCTTAATATAGTATTATTTATACAGTACATAGACCTGATGTAGCATATAGGCCAGGACCTACACTGCTGTAAAGTGAGTTAGATTCTGTGTCTCGTTAATAGCTTAAATTAAATTAATTAAGAACTATTTACCTTAGCTCAGGCTGCAAGCCACAAGGATTCAAAAGAATGCATCCTTTGCAAAGCCACCTTCTGTGTATTCTGTAATGAGATGGGACCAAACGGTGATAATATAAAAAAAAAAATCCTTTCATTCTTGTCTTCCTTTCTTCACACAAACATGTGCAGCTGTGGCCCATATCTGCTGAAAATAGTCATCACCACAATATGGCAATGAATATTTTCAACCATTCTTTTAAGAAAGCTTTTATCTTTTCTTGGCCTCACAATGTCTCCAGGCAATCTATCTCCATTGTCAGGGCCTTGTTTAGTGAAGTATTGTTTCAAGAAACATAGTCCAGGACTTTTTTTTTCTGGTATGTGCCTGGGAAGGAGTTAACTTGTAGATGGCTTCAGCAGCTTATCAGATCACAGTCCTCAGCCTTGCTGCTGCCATGTGCCAGACTGTGTCCCTTACCACGAAGAGCCTATTCCCTAACTTCTGAGTGCATTTGGCTTGCAAGCTGGCCAGAAACTGATGTCTGGTACCTGACTACAGGTAAAATACTGTATTTATGCATTTTAGGAAAGTGCCGTATTCTATTGCCGCAGAATAAATGAGTTAGTGAGGCTGTGACTGAAATGCTTCAAGAAGGTGATGCGAGGACTGTTCCCAGCTCTGAGGCAGCTCTACATTGCTGCGATTGTTTGCCTGTGGTTCAGGTTCTCACATTTATTTCCATAACTGCAATTGTCAGAAGCTTTTTAAACCATAAGCTGCGATTTCTGGAGCATGACTTAGAGTGAGTGAGTTCTGCATGGGCTGCAGAGCTGTGGGAAGCAGGGGCTCCGACTGCGCAGCAGAGCAGATTGTGCCCCCTCGATCAGCTCATGCCACCGGTGACTGCTGTTCTGCCCTTTCCTCTGAGAAGTTTCTGTCGAACATCTTATGCCACACACTCTTGTGCAGGTCACCTGTGAGATCAGTTCTCCACCCTTGTGTCCCATTGGGTCATTCTTCTGTCCGACGTTTGGTGAAATGTGTCTTGCCTTCGGACTAGGCTCAGCCTCAGGACTGTGGTGTGATGTTCGGATGGTTTCTCAGGCTTGCAGGACTGCCTTGTAAACAACAGTGCTCTCGGTGAAAACACAGAAAGCAAATTCTGCAAATTGGGAAGCAGCCTTGGCTTTCAGAATAACCCCAAATAGCTTGGGAGACAAGTGACCTGAAAACTGATGGAATAGCATACAAATTGTATGCTCTGGTTTTTTTCTGAAGAAAATCCCCGCTGTTCTCTGTTGTCAAATATTGCCTGTAATAATCCTTTTTTTGTTGTTGTTGTTTGGTTTTTTTTTTAAATTCAAAGCAGCAAACAAATAATCCTCCACCTTCCCTGCCAGATTGAAATATCTTTACATCTTTTTCTCTTTTAATTAAGTGTTTGGAGGGTGTAGGGGGAAGAGGGAGAAAATGCAGCTTGAATAAGTTGCTGATGGAGCGTCTTGGTTTATCAGGTGTTTGCCAGGCATTGTGTAAAACAGTCCCTGCCTCTTGCAGTCTCAAAGAACAGGGTACAGAAAATCTGGAACTGGAAATCAGGAATGGGATGAGGCTAGTAGCAAGCAGCATCATGGTCCTGGAGAACAGAGCTGGAAGGATCTATCGCCGCTAGGGTCCAATCTGGAGAAAGTGGAAAACCACCCAGAAAGCATTTGAATCACTCCATTGTCATCAAGTACCTGTGAGGCCCACGGGCGCAGTGTGCCTCATCCCCTTTTAATGGCCAGACCAGATATGAAATGGCAGTCTGCTACTGCTGCTGGCAAATTGAGAAACAAAGACTTAGAACAAGAGGTAACAGGCACAAACTTGAATATAGGAAGTTCCATCTTAACATGAGGAGGAACTTCTCTGAGGGTGGCAGAGCACTGGAACAGGCTGCACAGAGAGGTTGTGGAGTCTCCCACTCTGGAGACATTCAAAACCCACCTGGACACCATCCTGTGCAACCTGCTGTAGGTGACCCTGCTCGGGCAGGGGGGTTGGACTAGATGATTTCCAGAGGTCCCTTCCAACCCTGACCCTGTGATTCTGTGATTCTGTGACATTTCTGTCCCTCCATTCCCATCCCAAGCAAACAGCAAGCATGAGGGATGCTGTGCCTTTCGTTATTAAATCAGTAGTTCGACAGCTATACTGTGAACATTGACTGATAGCGAGGATAAATGGCTCTATTAAGGTGTGGAATATGACAGCGAGAGCATCCCAAACCAAGACGCTTTCCCCTAAGAACAGGGAAAACTGGGATATGGCAAGTGGTGCTTCTGTTTAGACACAAGTGATCAGGAGCTCCCTTCCGCATCCGATTTAGTGCTGCCTGCAAATGTGTATGGTGCTGCTGCGGGCCGAGGTGTGAGCCAGAGGGCCTCCGTCAGGCTTTCCAGAGGCAGCTGCTGTTCCTGTGGATGCTTTGGACAGTGAATGGCATTGTGCTGGGGGCTGCAGCTTGCACCGAGAGGATTTATACACAGTGCCAAATCCCTCCTGTCCTGACCCCTCCTGACTCCTGGACATCTGTGAGGGAACACCCCTGAGAGGGTATCTGTAAAGAACCGTTTATTTTGCAGTGAAGGGGTAATCTCATAATAACCAGGGAGTTCCTCCAAGTTCCTGGGAGTACCGAGTGAACGTTGCCCGGTGTTGCTGGCTGAAACGCTGCAAACACAAATACAATGGAGGCTCTGAAGAAGGCAGAGCGGCTCAGCACCCACAGCCCATGTTTATTTTCTCCAGAGATGAAGGGGGGACTGCAGGTCAGCAGGAATTGTGCGTTCTGACTGGTATTTATTGACTCAGAAGTCCTTGCTGACAGACGGACAGACAGAGAGACAGGCAGGGAAGGGTTCCATTACAGTGACGTCGTTTCTTTCCCTCTTCGCCCCCGAGGCTTTCACTGCTGACACTCTTTACACATTGCTGTGGCTTCTCCAGCTGGTGCTGGGGCGAATGGCAGCTGCCTTTCACCTCGCTGAAGCTGGAAGCCGGGGTGCCCCTTGGGAACACGACCATCAGGTTTTCAGCGACAGACTGCAGCACATCTATCAGAGGTGTAGCAACAACACAGCGCTTCGTGTTGAGCCTTCCCTCTGAGACCTGGGTTAAGACTGGAGGTCTGGGTCAGATGCTGAAGTTGAACTCTGGGTGGCTACGGGGGGTCAGCGTACAGGGTCTGTGTGAAAGAGAAATGTATCCCTGTGCCGTGCTCAGCCCGATTTCCACCTTCCTGATGCAGTCACTGCTAATTAGGTCTTTGATTGCCCCACTCTAATATTGTGCTTTAGGAGAGCTTCTAGTCCTTTGCGTAAGTGAAAGGGAGGTAGATCTACTGTCAGCTATTCACAGCGATGCTACGACACTCTGGGCAGCCTCTGTTCGAGCCAGGGGTCATGGCTTCAATACTTTTGATTCCTAGTATGGTTCCCCCAGAGGATCCCTTTGGATTTAAGACCATGCTGGAGATTTATATCTGTTGTAACCGGTACAGTCACCTATGCTTTTGGCCACACAGGGCAGCCTTTTTTTAATGAGCCCTCACTAGCAATGCAAGATACTGGATGCTTCATCCTTTGTCAGAATGGAGAAGTAAAATGCCATAAGCATAATATGAATTCTCTCTCTTGTCCCTGCAATCTCCATTGTTTTTTAAAGATGGATCTCACTTTGAGTCCAGTGAACCAAAGGTGGCAGTTCCTAAAGGATGCAACAGGCAGGGGTGCTGGATATCTGGCATGTTTGCAGCAAAGCAGTGTCAGATCAAATTGTAGATTCTTTACTCACTTTAAAAACATCATACTTGCAGCATGGATGTGTGAATCACACTAATCTCTTGATTAATTAGATTTATATTAGGGATGCTAAGAAGTTGCAATATGAGGGTGGCCTTTCAGGTTCAGTCTTTATGAACATGCCATCTCTGCAAATACAAATGCATGTAAATGACAACCCAAGCATCAGATAATTTAGTCCACTTCTTGATTGCCAATGCAAGATTAAGTGCAACAGCGCGTGTTTTGTTTTAACAATCTTAAATGATGAGGTATCTTCCACATTTGGATTCTGGCTGTTTTTCTAGTAATTCAATTCATGCAGTGAGGCATGGTTGCAACACTTTCTGTTCTGTGACAGAATGCTTCTTACATCACCTAACATATATGGAATTCCTTTCAGGCTCTACCTCATTAAAAACTGATGCTTAGATCTCCTGCCTCTCTAATGTACAGGGGCAGATCTAGGCATATTTTCACTTTGAAAAGATTTCCTCTCCTGTTCATTAATGACAGCTGTACAGCTGTCTAAAGACTGTGGAGATTTCCCTCTACACTGCTGGATGTTTACTGTCTTGGTAATCTGTTTGTGGAGAGCCACATGCTTTTGTTCCCTCAGTAAAGCTCCTTTAAGCCGGACCTATTTTCCCTAATGTGGTCTTCGCAGTAAATAGGAGGAAAGAGGGTGAGGGGTTCAATATGTGTACGGTGGATGCCAGTGATGGGATGGTACTGCAAGGAAAACGCTTTCCTGGCTATCAGTTGGCTGCTGAGAATGTCTCATGACAAAGGGCTGCAAGAGTGGAACTCTCCTCACGACGGTGCATATAGAGCACCTTCAGGGTGCTTATAGGTGCACATCAACTTACAGTTCTAAGTGTACGATGGCCAAACCAGTCCCTAAGCATTTTATCATCTAGTCTTGCTGGGCTTTAGGTGTAACATGGCAAAATATGTTCCAACTGTGCAAATACTGGGCACAGTTATCATCACTCTAATGGACTTCCATGCCTGAAGAGGGAGTAACCGGACCTTTGAGTCTTACCTGAGGGCTGACATACACCACTGGGATGCCCCAAGCTAATTGCTGTTTGAATGAGAATACATACGTAGAAACAAAGCAAACCTTAATTTAAAAGTGAACTTGGTAACCACCAAGTCTGTTACATGGCTGGCCTTAACTTTCTTTTCTCTATCTTTAATCCGCTGCTTTTCTCATCTTTCCCCATGACGTGCAGTGTCCTTGTGTCATTGGCTTTCAACTTGTGATCCACAGATTTCTGGGAATCCAGGTACCTCTTCGAAAGGGTCTGTGAAAGAAAAGCAATCATACATGCTGTGCTGTAAACTATGTATGTGAAATTTCTAAAGAAGATAGCACGTCTGCATGGCCGTTGGGGTGGGCAGGAAAGTAAGATTAAAGGTTTTTCTCATAGGACAAAGCAGGGCATTTAGATACTAAATTTGTGGCAGTTTTGTAATCCTTAGGTTCCTTTAATTCTTCTCTGTTTCAAGAGAGGCATGCTGGCTGGTACTTCGTGGCTTGTTTGTACCTTTCAGGAGTGTCCTGTATGTGCAGAAAGAAAGGATGCACAGTACAAGGGATGTCTGCATTAAATTGGAATAAGTTCCCCGCTACTGAATTACACTTCACCTGGCCCACATTCCCGTGTGAGGATGTCTTGGACGTGACGTCCATGCATAGGGAAGATGCTGACATCAATGAATGTAAGTTAGCTCCTTAACAAGAGCAGGCACAGATGCAAACATGTCCTGGATATGGAGGTGAAAATTTTTTGATCCTGTGCAAATTACTGTAAATCAGTTATGTTTGATCTCTAATTCAGGTCCAATTGAATCCCTTCAAAGGCCACTCCATTGTGTTTTCTTCCTTCTACTCTGTCTCTTAGTCAAAGTGCTACCATGGCCCGTTCAGCCACCATGTTAAGTTTTGCTCAGGACCTCTAAGTCCCTTTTCTTCAGAGCCTGTGATTGCATCTGTTTGTGGCAGCTGTATTCTAGAAACAGCTTCTTGTGCTGTTTATGCATTCAGTCCAAAATAAATGACAGCCAGGCATGTAACAGCGTGTAACAAAACAGCATGTAACAGACAGCATATAACAAAAGCTCACATGCATCTTTACCTGTAGCTAGATCTTAACTTTTCCTTGCAAATCTCTGTAAACTGTATTTAGCTTAGTTATCTTTCTTGCTGAAAGGAGAAACAGACTTTGTTGTTTTGCCTTCTACCAGTGAGTCCTCACCAATGAAGGATGCTGACCACATAGACAACCTACCCATGTGGTGCAGGTTTATGGTCTTACTGTTATTGATCCATGGCTTAGGCCTAGGAAAAATGAATTTTGGTAATGAGATTAGAGGTAGATTAAAGCATTCTTAAAAAATAGCGGACCTCTGGGTTCTCTGATCGATCTCCTTTCGTTTTTGTTTCCTTCCTAAAACATCTTGCGATTTTTTTTGCAGTCAAACAGAGTAATATCAGGTATTATGACATGTATACAATGCGATGCACCTAACTGATTCTCCACATAAATATATACTAACAATTTTGTAGGTTTATGAGTTTAGATACCTTAACTGATGCTGGATATCCACAGATACTGGGTGCTGTGTATGCACAGAATAAAACTAAGGTATAGTACACATTAGAAGCTAATAAAAGTATCCCTGATGGGATCAAGTTTGTCTTTTGATGATGCCAGACCACACTAGTTTGTATTAACATGCATTAGTTAGGAACATTAGTTGAGTTTAGATCAACAAATTGAAATGGAACCAGACAACAGCTGGTTTCTTTCTGGCTTGCACATACTTGTTACATACTTGTTATTTAAGTCCTACTCTGGACAAGTAGAGCTCAGTGCAGTAATGTATTTCTTTTTGATAGCTTTGCACTTCACCTGATGGATTCTGGAGGACCATTAGCTTCCCCTCTTTAACACGTTTCAAGAATGGCCAAACTATGGCTTGCAAGATAAGTATTTCCTGACACATGGTTAGTCCAGCATGCAGTCCATTTCTTGCCACCCTCTTCTGAAGGCCCTCAAGGCCTGCAGAGCAGGTTACAGGCTTTGTGGGTTGTTCTCATGGTTAGTGCCACCAGGTAATCCCTGTAGTCCTCATTCCCAAAGATACATGTAAGTCACATGATGACATGTGACAGGAGATACCAGTTGATGGAAATCCAGCTATTGATCACATAACAGGTACATGTCTGGGAACTTAACAGAAAGGCTCAAGCTGAAGAGACAACCCAAAAACATGCTTGTAGGAGGCTCTAGGGTCCACTTCAGCAGAAAGGTGAGGAGTCAGAGCTTTCCCAGGGCATAATGCAGTCCAGCCATACCTTCTACCATATTGCCCATGCCCTTTTGCCAGATTCTTCATGCAAGCAGGATGGCCCAGGTAAGCTGTGCCGTGGAAAATCCTATGTGTCCCAGGGATTTCCAACTTAGTAGTTCTGCTACTCTTCCAGTCCTCGTTCAGAAGCCACAGTGAAACAGCCTTTGTGTTTGTACATAGATGCCCCACACTTTAAGCTATGCTGGTTCAGCAGAATCGGAAAGAAATCAATAGGAGTTAAAAGACACTTTTCTGAGTAAAGGAAAAAAAAAGTCAGTCCTTGAGAGATGACCCCGAGTTGAAGCATCAAATATGAAGGATGAAGAGTAACACTACAGCCTGGTCTTTTTGTTGAACATCAGTGCATTTTGACATATGCCAGGATAGGGGGGAAAAGAATTGATTAAATTTTGTTGTCTAAAATAACTAGGGTGCACTCTCCTAATCCTGGGCAGAAATGCATTTTTTTGTCACTGGCTCTTGGGCGTACATATTTAAATTGGAAAACCCAATGCTTTTGGGTTCAGGTTTTGCAACACAGTTCAGTAGGATTATGAATCTGGAATTATGAAATCTGAAGTCGCAATGGTTGTTGTTGATGCTTTTCTTTAAAGATTTGACTGCTTCCCCTTTTGTCTAGTTTTGCTTCTGTGTGTATCCTGTGTGTCCCTGTTTTATTTCCATGTCTCTCACCTGCACCTAACATGCCTGTTATTAACATGTACTGTTAATACTGTAGACTTTATTTTCAGAGGGGCTGCACAAAAACAAAAGCAGCTGCCTTTGGCTTTGACTGGAATTCAGCACCTCTGAAAATCAGGCACTAAGTTTTTTCAGTTGGAAGACCAGACTCCCTTCTATAAAATAGCGCTTTGCATTTACAATTTAAAGAACTTCCAATCCATGTAGGTTTTAAAACGCTGTGTACATGCTACGTTCGCACAGGAATCTGGCAGCCATTTCTAGGGAGCATTAAGCAACAAGATCTTGTAGTGAACAGCAGAATTATTTTTTATTTAGAGATTACATAACTCTGACAAAATGGAAACCAGCCCCTGTGCTTCACTGTAGACCAGAACTTTCTCTTCCCAGATGGAGGATGACCTTTAATTGTGTCAGTTCCACCCCACATCCTCAGAAAACAAGGGCAGCTGCTTCACACATGAAGGGAAGCAGGGACTGAAGCAGCCATGTTGATCAAGGATAGATCATGACTGAGGTAACCTTGCAATAGCTACACGAATTAGACTCCATCCGTCAGTCAGGTCTGCGAGAGTCTCTGGGCAAAAATAATTGATCTTAAATGTCACAAAATGAATTAGCCCCCGCCTACCTCTGTCCCTTTAGCAGCCACTGTCGTAGCAATGCTGACGCATCCAGAAAAGCTGCCTGTCGTGGTTAACCCATGGGGGACCAAGCAAAGTCTGTTGCGAGCAGGGCAAAGAGTGACACTGCAGCAGAGCTGCTCACTCGCTGCGGCAGCGGTCGGTCGTAGAGGAGGAACTGGCAGACAGGGAGCTGATGGTGCCCTCGGGCTCAGTCTGCTGGAGGAGGAGTTGCCATGCCGGCTTCATGTAACTGGGACTTAGAGCAAAGACAGAGAAACTAGAAACACAGCAGGTATTCTGCCCTGAGTTAATTCATCAGTACTCCCATACATGCCTTATCAATAATTGTCCCCAAAACTCCAATACCACTTATGTTCCCCTGTCTTTTGCTCCTTTTCTTCCAGCCCCTCTCCTCAATGTTCAGGGTTTTTATTCTCTTTCCCTGTTCCTTTAATGTCTTCATGGTGCTGAGGGGGTGGGTAGGCAGGAGGTGCTGGGACTCCTTCTGTGGAGCAGCTGTGATTGCTTCCCGAGGATGTGTGAGAGTTGGGAAAGATAGCAAGGCATGATTTTTTGCTGTACGCTGAAAGGTTTTCTCCATCAACCTGAAAAAGGACCTGAGAAGTGGTGAAAAGGTATAGAGTTGTCAGCCCCAAAACAAAAGCGTTCGCACAGTTGGGAAGTAACTGGACAGTGTCTGCGTCCTCTGATGAGCTGAGACAATTCCATTACCCACAACTTGCCGTAAATCAGCAAGTCCTCTGCTCTGAAATAGGCATTCGGTGTTTGCTCTGCTATTCCTTAAAGTTCAGGGCTCTTGGTCAGAGAAATGACTTCAGCGCAGTGGTTGGCATGGAATCACAGCAGTAAAGACTTTATCATTTCTTTTGACAAAGTTGTCACTGAACGCAGTCACACGCTAAAATACAATTTTAAAGTGTGAATTCACTTTGACTATGTTTATGTTAACTTTCTGTGAACAGTCAAGCAATTTACTTTTATTGACAAGAAAATCTGTAAAAAGTCAATGTCAAAGATACATATGTGTGCATTTAAGTAAACTAGTTTTAAGTTCTCATGCATAAGCATTCAGTTTTGAAGTGCTTACACATTCCCTCAGCCAAAGGAATGGAAACAATACAATGTGATTTATCTGACCAATCAAACCTAACCCAGACAGCTGCAGCGCAGGCTCTCCTGCTGGCTGTTATTTCCATGCCGGCAGAAGAAGAGGGTAGATGCCTCAGACGACTGTATTTTTGTTGTGAGGTGGTCACTCGGCTCTTCTCGCTGATGACTCAAGTTAGAAAAAGCACAACCTGCCTCGAAGGGTCACAAGGGAAAAGTGTAGGAGCACACTAAACCTGCTGCTCACTGAACAACTGCTTATCAGTGGTATTCACTAAATTTGGCCTTTTGTTTCTGTATTTAAATATGAATATGTTGATAGGAAGCAATTTGCATGCTGTGCTGGATATGAAATCTCCCCCTCCCCCAAATAATTAAAAATAATTAAAAGAACTGTTGACAAGTTCCATGCAACAAGTAGCGTATTAGGACAAAATGGTGAAAAATGCGCTGGCATTTGGTGTCACAGTGTCCTTCTCATGTAACATGGGGGATGCATGATGTCATCACTGAAATAACAGTTTCAAGATATACTTATGTAATCCGCCATGTGAATATTCCTATGAACAATTCAGAAAGGAGATACAAAGGCATAACTAAAAAGAAAAAAATCACCACCAAGAGCCGTCATCTAGATCGCTCAAGGATATGCCAAAATGCTGGCAAAGCTGCTGCCAAACACGAAGATGTCTAAATTCCTTACAGGGAAGCTCCTTGTGATCTTGAAGGTCTGCAGCTGAGCAGTTAAATCTTGACCGCATTAGGTAGTAGCACAGCACGTAACCTGAAAGATCTTGAGAAGGAAACCAGTGTGGTGTGAGCATGATTCCCCTGCGCACCCCTCAGGTTTCTGTGATGCAACAGAAGTCCGTGCTGGGGATTCAGGCAGGTTATGCGCGTGCTCATCCCATCGCATCCTCTGTCGGTGGTCCCACCCGGCAGCACGGATGAGTTCACGGCTCCCTGTCCCACGCTGGGTCTCGCCATCTCTCTTACTTGACTTTCCTCTATCTTCATCCATAGCAGGGAGTGTCTGCCAAGAACTTGGGAGAAAAGGTAATCTGAGGACAGATCTTCTGTGTTTTCAAGGGGTGCATTTTGACAGAGGTGTCAATTTGGAACAAAATGGCAATCAGAGCACAATGCTCTCAAACCATATACTTAATCAGCTCTGGTAGCATGACCTGCTTGCTGTCTAACATGTGTTGTCAAACAAAGATCTCCCTTTTAAAAAAATATTATTTTGAAAACAAAAAAAAAGTGTTGTGTTTTTTTTTTTTGTTTTAAACCAGAAATCAAACCCAGATGGATTTATAAATTTGCGAATACCGTGATTTTCGGCTTGTCGCTGAACCTCCCCACCTTTCGGCATATTTCAGGCGAAACCCGAGTGCCGCCTGACATGCCCGTTCCCGGGAAAAGACCTTTTCCAAGGCGGGTGGGGGGAAGTGGGTAGCGGTGGGCAGGTTGCTGGGTGCGCAAGGGGAGCTTCTGGTGGCTCTGTGAGGGCGGCAGGGGCGGACATCTGCTGCACACGTTTTATTTATTTCTGGTTTGGAACGGCCGTGTGAGTGGCGCGGTAAATCTCACACATTTTCTCAATCTGTACCCCAGCCAGGTAGGATTGACAGCTGGAGAAAACCATATATTCTGAGCGCTAAATAGGTTATCCACTGTCCGTAAGAAAGAAAAGCAGTGAGCTTTACAACCATGCCTCCCAGCCGTGCCCTCGTTTTTGACTTTGCCACTGGCAAGGCTGAGTGCCTGACCCCTGCTAACGTGCGGTGCCTTTAATAAGGAGAGGGAGGGAAGTAATTTTATAC
This sequence comes from Anarhynchus alexandrinus, assembly GCA_008711295.1. Lineage (NCBI taxonomy): Eukaryota > Metazoa > Chordata > Aves > Charadriiformes > Charadriidae > Anarhynchus > Anarhynchus alexandrinus. The sequence goes on along the minus strand of VUYV01000166.1, from coordinate 1,733,890 downwards.
TCAGCGTGTGAGTGATTCATGTTCTCAAAGGGGATAAAAATGTTATTAGAAAATTCTCCTGCCAAATGTGTGGCAAACGAAACCAATTTATTAATGCTGTGAAGCCAATGTGTGAAATTGGGATAAAAGGTGAGGTGCGGTCTCACCCCCGTGCTTACTGCGGCAGAATGTGCTGCAAGACAAAGGGCTCTTGTCCTCAGAAAGGGGACAAGTGCCGCTGTTGCGACCACAAGCACTGGCAGCAAACAAACAAAACATTTTCTTCGGCTCAGATGGACTTCAAAGTGTTGGGCTGAGAGATGCTGAGTCTGAAAGAGCAGACCTTGATCACGAGCCATCGAACGGCTGCTTGAAACCTGTAAAACATTGTCAGGACACCTCTGAAAATGCTTTTATTCTTTCCGCAGTTCAAGGCTTCCTCTTCATTTAGGGTTATTATTTATTTTATTATGTGTTAAGGAGTCTCAGTGTGCTCGGTGTTGAACAAGACACAAAACAAAAACAGTCCAAGGCCCCAGAATACTCCCAATTTGAAACAAAGTCCACACAAGTAAGGCATGGTTTTGGAGCCAACCAAGAGGCCCAGACATGGCCCATGCTTTTATACTAATGCATTTTACATGGGATAATGGTGAAGGTGACCATATGTTCATGAAGTACGTACAAAGCAGGTGCTGACCTATTGACAAAAGCTAGGTGAAAGTGTATTTTGAAGTGACTTCTAAAAGGTCAAGGGTCCTCTGCCTCGTGCCTTTAAACTGAAGAGGTCTGTGACTCTTCCTGCATCCCCCTAATTTTTGGTGTCTCTGCCAACACCATGTTTGATGCAACTGAACAAGACTGAAACAGAATGTATGGAGCTATAAGCAGAATGAGAAAGCTTCAGCTCTACATCTTTTTACCTCATATGCAAATAGCATCATCCCTCTATTTGCAGCACCTGGAAAGCATCAGCATCCGGACAAAGAACAGTCAGTCAGAGCCTTGTCAGGAAGGAAATATGTGGGGAAATTTCTGCCTTGAAAAACTCATCTTCTTCAGAACAGAAAGTACTCCTTCGTCCAATGGTATCTGACTTCAAATTATCATGCAAGTAGGCATGCTCAGTTCTTCTGGATTCCTTTGTCTTTCTGAACAGCCCCCAAAACATAGATACTAATAACTCAATTTCTTAGATGCAAGTATCTAGAAATCTGGGCCATGTTCAATCACATTTTGATTTCACTGTGGCAATCATCATCTCCAAGGTGGTTTGTGGCATTATTTTATACTCAGAAACAAGGCTGAGAATTGTTCCGATCAATTTCTGGAGAGCTATAACCCAGCCACTAGCTCAATTAGCCCATCCAAGCCCCATCTTTCTGCTCACCTTTCATTCAGGAAAGCACCCTATTATCCCCAGACTCTGGCAGTAGGGCAGAAGAGGTGATGTGAAGTCAAGCTTTGAACAAAGAAGTGAAATGTATTCAGAATGTTCCTGAACAAGAAGTGTGAAAACTGTCTATTCTTCTTTCATGCTGAAGAGGACTGCTCAGGAATTTGGTGAAAGACTGCAAGGAATAAAATTTAGCTGCTATAGTCAAGCACACATACAGTATGAGTGGATTGCGTATCTTTTTTCATTTACTTCATGGACTTGACCTCTAAATAAAGTTGTGCAGATTTAACTATTCTCAAAATGATGAGCATTTTTGATTTTGGCCTTTTTTTCAGTCTGGCTTCTTATTAATGAATCTTGTACTGGTAAATTTATTCAGATATAGGGTTTCTTCAAGCTTCCCTCAGCTACCATTGTACCACTTTTCTGTCTGCCATTGAACTAGCAAACTCATTCCACAAGATCTTAACATTATTTGTGTTTTGTCTACAGCAGGGATAAATTAATTAGTTTCTGACATAATATTAACATTTTATTAGCATATGTCACAGAGCGTGGTAGCTCAGCCAGAGCTGAGTGATCCAGAATCCAAATTAATTGTTTGGGTTAGTGTAAAGTACCCACAGTCATGTGTCGGATGACTGTCTCCATCTAGCTCTGTTCATAGCTGGAGTTGGAAGGTGAAGTTTGCAGAATCATTAGCGCAGTCCCTGTACTCCATATTGTCAGATTACAGCATTCAGCTTTCTTGCCATTACACACAAGTCCTTTGAAGAGTGAGGTAACCGTAGCTGATTGTCAGGACATAGTATTCTGAAGTAGAGTCCAAGGTCTCTAACACATAAAACCCCATAAAGAAATAAAAACTACCACTGATTGGCAGAAAAAAAGATTCAAACTCCGTATATGCCTCAGAGTTCCCACCTTCATGAGAGGGTCCTGTGTCCCACTGCTAATCCAAGCCCCACAGTGTTTTTACCTTCACAAGCTGGTCACTGTTGTTGCAAGTTCCTGGTTCCCGTGTCTCTTAACTTTATGTGTGAGCTTCTACATATTCTACATTGTAAGGACATCCTTGAGACTCAGAGCTTAATTCCAGCATTTGTCCACTCTTTTTATGGAAGTGACCTCAGAAATGCCTGGCTGTGGGCTCACTCAGTTTTTACAGCCAAGGAAAAATCTTAGGCGTTTATTGCACTTTGAAACACATTCAAGTATACGCTTGCCTGGAGTATGGATGTACTTAGCATTTTCTGTCTGATCAGCTGTTTCCATGTATTCTTTGGGCCCTTCAACAACATCAATAACCCAGTACATTCAATCCATGGACTTTCCTAGAAGGGCCTTCAGAGCAGGCAGAATCTGTAGGCAACCTAGGCAAAGGATACCTGTGTCTAGAGTAAGGCAAGATGGACACCTGGAACTGCATCTCAGAAGATGAAGTCTGAGATGAATAGGCTGTTCAAACTGTTCTCCAGCAATTTGTTAACCATATTCCCACCGTTTTTTTTTTCGTTTCTCTCACTAACATGAAACTACCAATACAATCTACTTGGCCATCAAGAAAGCCAGGAAATTGTCCCTGTTGGTAGAGGAAGAGAAGTCTTCTCCATGGGTTCCCTGGAGAGTATTTTGTTGCATTTAATGAGATCTAAGAATTTACAGTCTAACGCTAATTCTGGAAATGCATTCCATGAATAGAGGCTGTTATTTTCTCAGTTCCAGTTTGAAGACTTATTATCTGAATTGGCTAATCCCCTCCTAAAGCCTATCATGGGTTGTGATTACAGAAGAATATAGTCTGAATAGCAGTAAACACAAGAGAAGAAAAATAACTCCATGAATTCTGGAATTAAGGGAACGTGGTTGGCATCTTGTGGTAGCTGTCTAATAATGACACCAAAGAACTGAGGCTCTTCCTCTAATTGGCTTTAAGAGTGGCTTCCTGAATGGATTCTCTGGGGTCAGTGAAAAGCTAAGCTTACCTTGCCATCTCCCCGTCAGCAGGGAAGCACTGGCAAGGGGTCTCCTTAACAGCTAGTGTTGACTATGTGGAGTTAATATATCTGAAATATTGTCACTTGTGTCAGACATAGTTGAAACTGGCTAACTTTTCAAGCAACATTGTGAGAAGAAAGAGAAAGGAAATTATAAGCAAAATAACATCACAATCTTCCATCTTCTCCTTCAACATCCCACATGTCCTTATAAGCCTTGCTTCCTCAGGAAGCGTTTTGGTTTACCCTCTGAGCAGTAAAACCCCCGGACAGTCTTTTCTACCACAGTCCAATAATTTTGTATATTGCATGGAGACTTAACAAGCAAAGTGATGGAGAGGACAATTAAACAGTTTTTGATGTCATCTTCACTGGTGTGTCAATCCTCTGGAGCTCTGCTGAAGTCACTGGAATTATTCTACATTTCCACTTGTATGGGCCGATCAAAACATAGCCTCATTTGTGCTGTAACTTACTTTTTTAGGGAAGCATAAGAATTTCCATTTTGTATTACAATACTTAATTGGGAGTTGTTTATTATTATACCGATATTATTATATGGCCTAAGTGTTAGTGGGCAGAGTCATCTCTCAATGTAATTTTGCATTTCCTGGAATCCCAGGTCCTTGGATGTCTCAGACACAGTGCTTTAGCCAGTAGCAGTGCAGATGTGACTGAGCTGTAACAACCTCCTGGTATTGCTTTACCATACAAACTGTGATTTATAGCTGTGTAGCATATCATTTGCATTTGTTGTTGTTTGCATCTATATGACAGCAGTGCTCTTCACAGTGTGCCAGAACTATATTTGGTCTTGGATGTTAACATTTTCACAACAGGACTGTGTGATTTCAGCTGGGGCTGGTTTGCATTCATATGTATATGCATATGTATATGCGAATATTCATATACATACCCTCTTGGGCCTGCTCCACTCTTCTGCAAAGCCGTTTGATGCTGATCTTAGAACCATAGAATCATAGAAAAGTTTGGGTTGGAAGGGACATTTAAAGGTCATCTAGTCCAACCCCCCTGCAATGAGCAGGGACATCTTCAACTAGATCAGGTTGCTCAGAGCCCCATCCAACCTGACCTTGAATGTTACCAAGGATGGGGCATCTACCACCTCTCCGGGCAACCTGCTCGAGTGTTTCACCACCCTCATGGCTTCCTTATATCTAGTCTAAATCTACCCTCTTTTAGTTTAAAGCCATTACCACTCGTCCTGTTGTAACAGGCCCTACTAAAATGTTTGTCCCCATCTTTCTTATAAGCCCTCTTTAAGTACTGAAAGGCTGCAATAAGGTCTCCCCGGAGCCTTCTCTTCTCCAGGCTGAACAACCCCACCTCTCTCAGCCTCTCCTCATAGGAGAGGTGCTCCAGCCCTCTGGTCATTTTTGTGGCCCTCCTCTGGACTTGCTCCAACAGGTCCATGTCCTTCTTATGTTGGGGGCTCCAGAGCTGGATGCAGTACTCCAGGTGGGGTCTCATGAGAACGGAGTAGAGGGGCAGAATCACCTCCCTCGCCCTGCTGGCCATGCTTCTTTTGATGCAGCCCCGGATGCAGTTGGCTTTCTGGGCTGCAAGTGCACATTGCTGGCTCATGTCCAACTTTTCATCCACCAGTACCCCCAGGTTCTTCTCAGCAGGGCTGCTCTTAATCCTTTAATCTCCCAGCCTGTACTGATACTGGGGGTTGCAACGACCCAGGTGTAGGACCTTGAACTTGGCCTTGTTGAACCTCATGAGGTTCACATGGGCCCACCTCTCGAGCTTGTAAAAAAACCAAGAGAGCCTATGTGCCATTGTACATTGTACCACCGGGGCGATGCCATGACTTGGATCTTGTGCAAATAGCACAATTACTCTTCTGAGGGAATTCCTCAGAAGGAAGTTGTGGGCCAAAGGGTGGCACTTTCTGTTGAAGTAAACCAGCCACCTACACGATGTTCAGTGTTTCAGCCAGCAGGAATGTCCATTAAATGGGCTGTTTTCTATGTGGAGCAGTAACTCTGCACTCCTTTGCACATAATTTTCTGTAAACTCAAAGAAAGACATTTTCTTTTGTCACAATTTACTTTGATCATAATGCTTTGTTCATAATGCTTATCTGTAGGAAACCTAGGATTTGTATCTTACCAACTAGATGTTTCAAAGTAGTGAGATTTTTTTTGTGTGCTGTCCTCAAACAAGAGTGGTTTGCCCTGCAAGAAAAGATGAGGTGGGAGCTGAGGGTGACAGTAAGGCAGGCAGGGGCTGGGACCTCACCAACAAAGCAGCACAGCACCCAAACAGAGTGAGCAGGGCAGCTCCAGTGAAGGTAACAGGGCTCAACCAAGAATCCAGGGATTGCCACACAAGTTCATAGTGACAGAGCAGATGCAAGGTCAAGCCAAGAGGTCAAGTCAATGATTACTGTGAATTAATGTGGTGAATTAATGTGGTAAATTAATGTGGTAGAAGGCCAGGCACAGGCAGGGACCAAAGGTAATCCCTATGCAGTTCCTGAGCAAAGGTGGGAGGCCTCCAACAAGGCATCTTACAACTCTTTCCACGGCATCTGATCCAAGTTGCACAGGTGTGCCATTCCAGAGCCGGTCTTGATCCAGGTGTCCAAGCCCTTTGGATGGGGAGGGAAGAGGCTGCAGAGCCCGTTGATGCACTCAGGGCGGGCTCTGGTACATATGGGGACACTTTAATTCATGCATTTATTCAGCAATCATGGATACCTCATGGATTCCTGTTCTTATCTAGTCTCCCTGTATCTGAGAGACAGGAGACAAAGTTACCTACTCCTTCTCTTTCATTTACTTCAGGAAAGCTTTTCTTCATTATCATCTTTCAGAAAGCTTGAAAGTAACCGGTGGCCTTTTTGCTGTCTCGTGGTCTCCTTGTGCACCTCTACCTGTCTAGTGTCCCCGCTTAAGGAGGAAGATTTATCTTTATCACAGTCACCATTCTAAGAAATAATAAAATTCAGAAGCTACTGTCACGAGGTACTATCTGAAATAGTTTTTCTGTACCAAATATTTGTTCAAGTTGTTCATATTCACATAATTCCATTTTTACATTCAGCTTTTTAGTGCATACTTCTCTGCAGTCAGGGGCTCACAGGGGCCATCACAGTTCTGATGCTTTCAGTACTTGAAGAAATACTGCTTTGATCAACACAATGTCTATGCACAATGAAGATACAGATTTTTATATATGTCCAGTATCATATGGGGGGCACGTTGAGTTTTAGCACATCCACTCCTTGTAGGCCAGACCTCTCTGCCATTAAAAGATGTCCCAGAATTACAGAATATTTTTCCTTATGGACTCAAAATGTTACATCTTTGTTTGGAGTCTATTCTGGGCTGCTTGTGTACAGAAAACATTCACTGGACTTTCTGCTAGTTCTAGGCTGCTGGTTCCCAAAGCAAGGCCGTCTCAGGCAGCAAGGACTAGGCAGCATTGCAAGTAGTTGTCTGGAACAGGGGTAAGACAAGAAAATGGAGCAGGTTTGATAAGTGTTCCCTAGTCTTACCTTTCATTGAAATTGTAAGTAATGCATTTACCCAAACACAAGTCAACTTTGAGTGGAAGGCAGTCAATATTTTCGGTGTGTGTGAATTTTGTAAAGGGGTTGTTTAACTTTGCACATAAGACAAAAAATAAGGTGTTTCCATATATTCAGATTACAGACTAGGTCAGGATCATTCAGTCTTCCAGCACAGCAAGCCTGCTGCTTTGAACTGTTTCTGTCTCCATGTGAGGTTCTGGGAAACGGGCTGTAAGCAGGGGTCGTGCCTGCCCTCCTCTGTCAGTGAGGGGAGTCGATAAGCATTCAATATAGAACAAGACGCTAATGTGGAGTGGGAGTTTAGAGTGTATTTTCTGAAGCTCTTTCTTCTCCCATCCCAGAAATTGTCTTATATTTAGGGGAGTCTGAAAGTTTTTTTAAATTTTTTATTGTTAAAGTTTTGAAGAAGGCCTTCAAAAGTACAAAGTGAACTTATGATACATCTTCCTGATTTTCTAGACCATCTGTAATAATAAATATGGATAGTATGCTTGTATTGGTACTAGACTCCAGTAATAATATTTAAGTATTACAGTGTTTATCACCACAAACAAAGAATGTCTTGACAAAGAGCTATGCTGGCATTTCCCATCGCCTAGACTGTGAGTTCCTGAGATGAAGGTGAAGATGGGAGGTATAGTAAACATATGCCATCATGATGAAGAGTTTTTCAACAGTATGTGTAAGGGCAGTTGGATTAACGTACCTAAAATTTGGGAAGTACATCTTTAAAGAGTTCTCTTCTTAGTAGCTGAGTATTGCCAGGGAGCAGTGAGGGCCAGCTGCTCCCTAAGGGATGGGAGCTGAGGACAATAACATGCCTGGCAGGGCAATGGCTTTACCAGGCAAGGTCAAGTTCCACCACATCCAAATGAAATGAGCAGAGCAGACCAGGGCCAGGTTCAACCAAGAGTCCAGATCATCAGGCAAGCTTGTGATGATGAAGCGAGTACGAGATCAAGCCAGGAAGTCAATCCACAAGTCAAGGCTGGCTCTGGTGAGGGTAACCAGAGTTAGACAGAGTCCTGTGATCGTGGGGAAGGTCTGTAGTGACAAGACAGGTCCATGGTCAATGCCCAAAACAATGGGGTTCAAGATCAGGCACAGGCAATGCTGTGGCTGCTCTGGAGACCAGTAGTCTTAAAACAAAGCTCAAGCAAGGGCTGAAGTTAGCTCAGGGCTGAACTTGTAGGGACCTCCTAGGCTCATGGGCAGGGTGTGTGGGAGAGATCCAGAGGTAAGGCTGGTGAGGGCAACTACGACCTATTAGTGCAGTCAGGGCCCTAACAGCTATTAAACTGAAAATACTGAAGGAATAGTTAGAAATTTTGCTCATTTTTATTCTTTCTCTGTACAAAATGCTCTGTAAGTATCTTTCCTATGTGCTTGAATTCTGCTTGAACTAGCCCATGTGAAAAAAATATTTTCTATGAGAAAGTAGATTTTTTTTGTCTAAATTTATCGCTGTCTAGAGCTAATGTGAGCTCTAGAGCTTGCAGCAGCTCACAGAGGAACTTTACATGCAAGGTTCAACCCATTTCCAGGGAACACAGGTAGTGTGTGTTCATGAAGTTTTTTCTTAGGCTGTCGGTCTAATTTTGTGTGAAAGGGAGTCAAGAGCATGATCTCTCCTCTCCTCTCCTCTCCTCTCCTCTCCTCTCCTCTCCTCTCCTCTCCTCTCCTCTCCTCTCTATAGAAAACTTATGCTTTCAGTTTGGGGCAGTATTAGATTAGGTTAAAAGAAACACTCAGCTGAGAACAGGTCTCCAAAAGAGGCTTGTTCTGCAAACAAGAGAGTTGTATCTTCACCTTCTCCAGAAGACCTGTAGGCTAAGTGATTCAACTACAATGTGGGAAACTCTGCTTAAAGTCCCCACGCTGACTGATCCGTACTTGCAGTCCTTATCTCATGTATTCCCAGTGAGAACTCAAGCCAGACAGCTGTTGGGTCTTTTCTGGAAATCCAGCAGTTCATGTGGCAAATGCCATTTTCTATGATTAAGTATTAACTGGAGCAGGGACTTGAACCTTGGTGTCACCTGCACTGGACATGTGCCATATCTGCTAATCTGCAGAAGCAGTCACTCGGAGTCAGTGGGGGTCAGTGACTCCTGTTCTGGCCCACCAAATGTCTGATTGCTTATTTGAAGTAGAATCCTGTCAACAGGAGAAATCAAAAGGGAGAAAGCTTGTCTCTTCATTTCCTACTTTCCAAGTCAGAACAAAACATCCTAACTTATTTTTAGAATAGCAGTATTGAACGCAGTGCAATTCTCTTGTCTCAAGCTAAAATGGCTTCAATGGTTGGTCAAAAGTGTTGCAGTTTTCTAGTTAAAAAGGCTCTAAGTACATGCAGCATACTTTTCATACAACCAGCAGCATGGCTTTTTGAGAGAAGTTCAAGTAATTGGGCTTTACGTGGGTAAAACTCAAATCCACAGTTCTGGTCAGGAAAATGTGTCTGCAGCAAAGAGCCCTTTGCATCGTTAGATTAATACAATTACAACTCTTAGTGATTGCCATCTCTCCTAGCACTGGACTATATGGTGTTGGAGTCGATACTCCACAACCGAGTGGAAGGAAAGAATGCAAGATAATAGGAATAACATATGTTGCTGTCTTGATAGGATGCTGAGCATTGTAAATCACTGTGGACTTCAGCCAGGAACAGTCTTCAGCCCCTGCTGAGAGTGTCAGCAGCATAGAGTTCCCCAAGTTTATATCCCTTTGCACAGAACTTGTGCAAATTTGAGCCCCTCGTCTCTGGTCCAATAAATTCTGAAATAGAGAGATCTTGATTCTCCATTCCTGGAACTGCTGATTTCAGTCTCTAGGGATTTGGCTTTTTTTCTGTACGTTTTTCCCTTAAAATGTCTCTAGTTGAATGAAATAAAATTGTTTTTCTACCGCGTATTGGCAGAAATAATAGAACATCAGTCACAGAATCCCAGTATCTTTTCAGCCAGTGCCTACAAGCCTGTTCAGATATGCTGAGAATGGACAGTCAAACCCGATGCTGGCCTTAATATCAGCTAGTAACTTACTGTCTTCAGACGAATTGCATCACCTTACACTAAGGTTAAATAGGGTATTTGGAGGGCAGTTTCTTTATGCTTTTGCTCCTGTTTTGACAGAGCATGCCCTTTGTGGTGAGCTCTTTGAGTGAAATTCCACAGTCCCCAGCTGGAATGTCAGTAGAAGTGGAAATCCTTAGGTGGTGAAAAGTGTTGTATCTGTAGTTGGCCAAAAGTCAGGTGAATAAACATAATTTCCATGACAAACATAACCCACAGTCAATGAATAGCATGACTGAGTGGAATATGATCAATTTATTTTTCTCTGCATGTAGCTGAGCACTCAGGTAGGATTCTGTATCTAGAAATAACCCATACTGGGGTCTCTCTTAGACTCCTCCGTACCTGTTAGGTTTCTTCCTTTTAGGTTCATGTCCAATTTTTATCTTGCTCAGTATGTAAATGTTGCAGCCTGCAGAATTCTTGTTGAGCTGTCACATGAAGGATTTTCCTTAGATATCAGGAAACGCAACTTAAACATATGATCTGAAAAGGGACTGGCTAGATCTGTTAAACCCCACGGTTACTGCTGTGCTGTAGGAGTGAGTTGTTGAAATGCTCTTATTGTGAAGTTCTGCATGAGGCTGTCACAGCATACGCCTACCCTCCTGGAATAAAGTCATTTTTTTCACCTGTTTGGAGATAACGGAATGCTATACACTAGTAGAAAGTAGGTAGCCCTGGTGTGATGAAGTCTATTCGGTTGGGAAGCAGTACCTTGGAAAGTCCAGCTTGTGGTGAATGACTGAATATGACCTTTTGGTGCAGTGCTATGGCTGAGTGAGCCCAGTGAGTGATGGCTGGGTAATCACTGCGTGTATAAACAGACAACACTGAATAAAGAGATCATATTTCCTCTGCAAACAGCACTGGTGATACGTATCTGGCGTTAGATGTGTGCCCGGTTCTGCTGTCTACACTTCAAAAAAGGTGATGAAAAAATGACGAGGGTTTAGAAACAATTACAAATATGACCGCAAAGGGAGTCTTCATAATGAGAGAGCAACTCAAGTGAAAGTTAGACAAAAGCTCAATAATGATCTGTAGGTAGCTGTACAGACAGAAGATTTTGATCAAGCAGCTCAGACAAAGGCAGATATGACCGAGAGACTGCAAATTTACACATTGCGGGACAGACAAATTCACACTGAAAATCAAGTTCAGACACTTATGGTGAGGCCAAAGAGTTGCTGGAAAAAACTCATCAGCAAATGCAGTGTATTCCTCTTTACTTCAAGTGACTGAGTGAATTTACATTATGGTTGGCTGTTTGCCTGTGCGATGCCCTCCAGCTCAGCAAGAAGTTTTCAGGCTTTATATAAGATTTCTGTGGCTTGTATTGCACTGGAAGTCAAGATAACACCCCAGTTTTCTCCTTTAGCCAGAAAATCTATGTGCCTACCTGCTCATCTGCTTCTTTGGCATGTGGGATTGCTCATTCTCCTTTGTGGTGGCCTTTGACCACAATCCTGAAAGCTGAGATAGTTTTCTGCTCCGAATCTACAGGAAGAGTGAATTAAAGTCACTGAGATCGTTTTTCAAATTCTCATCATAAACAAAGAAGCTTGCCTATGCTTATTTCAGTTTTGTTCTTGCATGAAAATGTCACGTTTGGCAAATAATTGGGCTCTTGCTGCCGCTGCTGCTTGTGTCTTCACCTCACTCCTCTGTTTCTTTGGGCCAACTGCAGCTGTTGCGTTGGTGCTGAGTGGCTAGGAAAATAATGATCTGGAACTCAGCAGCATATTGTGTGCAAGCAATGAATTTATTGCCAAGAGTACGTATAAAATAAATTACTGCCACGATCCGTTTAGAAATCCTCACTTTCCTCAGCTATGGCGTCTCCTTAGACGGCTGGGCCATTGCTGGCAGGCTGGAGCTCTGGCGAGGACCGGGCGTACCTGGGCAGAAGACTGCGACTTGGTATGTCACGGCAGGAGGGCGAGAGAGGCAATCAGAAGGAGCTGGCTGAAAGGCTGAGGCTAGAGTTTGCTCTGTCGTGGTGGGAGGCCAAGGTAATTTTTGTGAGGGAGGCAGCTGTGAACAGCTGGGTGAGGAGAGCAGGAACAAGGTGAGAAAGAAGCAGGACAGAGACACGTAGTAGGATGGGTTAAAGGGGCCAAATTAGAAGGAGAAGGAAGAGCCTTCATTCCTTTCCAGGCTCTGCGTTGAAAACTGAGAATCATGAATTCCTTTTTTTATGCGCTCACCTGTGAATAATACTGTGAGAGGGCTTAATCTCTATATGCAGGATTAAAGAAGTTGACAATCTGATATTGCTGTCAGGTATTTGATAACACACCTTAGAGCTGTGTTGATGGAAAAAATCTCTTATCCTGTTGGTGAGCCATACATGAGCCACTAGTGTGCCATATTTTTGTGGTTCTAATTTTTCAGCATGACGGCGAAACTTTTAAAGAAAAAGTGTCATATGGTTACATAATTAAAGGTAGAACCATAGTGTGCATCCACAGGAGACACTAATTAGTGTAGGCACCATAAAACCCAGGCACACTAGTTTATTTCTGACTTCAGTTTATCTGTCATTGCAATGGCTACAAGTGTTTTTATAACTTCATTTTTCTGTTTGTTGAATAGTATGATTCAGCCTGGCAGGTAACCATAGTCTCTAATTTAGTAGGTAGTGACTGCTTTTTGCAAGATGTATGCCTGGGCACACTGGTGTTGCAACTCAGCCGCTGCTGAAGTCCTTCATTTTCTCGTACTCTTTTCATTCCCTTTCTATGGCTTCCCTGAGTCCCAGCTGTCCAAACCAGCACATGCCGAATTCTGCTGCCCATCTGTTCGTCTACACAGAGAAGTGTGACCACATCCCCACAGCCTCAACCAATTTCATTCACTTCCTGCTGTCTTTGGATTCGAGATAAAGCTTCTTTTAAAGAAACCTTCCCCTAATCTGTCCACTTACTGATGTTAATGTGTGTGCTTTCATTTAGAAGGAGGCTTTATCATAATTGCACTGTATTGGCTGTATTGCCCTCCTAAAAATGACTCTGTAAGTAAGTTTGTGCCTTGAGACCATGGGAAAGGCATGCACTTCTTTGTGTCTGTTCCCACTATGCGTTCAATCCTGGGTGTCTCCACATTTCAGCTGTCACCTGGTCTCACCAGGAAGTTCTTGTATCAAGAATTCGCATTTATCCATTGCTATGTTAGCAGTAGCATCAAAAGCTCCAGTCATCAATATGGCCCTGTTCTGCTTGGTGTTATATGAACACATGAAAATGCAGCCTCTGCCCCAAATTGCTTACAACGTGCTAGCACCACGCAACTCATACCCCTACAGCAAGCAGTTCTCTTCTCATTTTATTCCCCTGCATGGATGCCTGGAAAACGAGCATCATCTGGAGGCAATGGATCATTTTACCTAGGCCACCAAACATGTGTTTGTTGCTAATAACTTTGGTTGACTGTTCAAGCATGGCTAGGCAAAATGAATGGTCTGGATTCAGAAGCCTTTGTATCCCAGCTCCACTCTTCCCCACACATTATTCTATAACGTAAGTCCCTGATCTATGGACGTTTGTTTTATAGCCCTATGTAAAGTACCATGTGTTTTACAGAACAGAACAATAGTGACAGCCACATTTTCAGTCAATGTGGTTTGGGATTTGGATGTCTTTCCTCTCTCTCTCTCCATTCCCTCTCCCCCCTCCCCCCTTTAGGTCACTGTATTGTTTTCAGAACTGGCATATTTCAGCAATCAGCAAGTTGCGTATGACCGGGCTCTGCTTTACCTGGGAGCTCCTTGAGTCCCGTGCCAAGAGTTTGTCACAAATCTAAGACATGCTGATTTTAGAAAAGATAATCCCAGCAAAGTGGTAAAATTTAACTTCTTTTTTGCAGTCATGACATCCGAGGAATGAGTAAACCCACCAGAATACCTGTCTGGCAGTGTACATGACCGTTGTGCCGGTCTGTAAGCCAAAGCACTTCAAGTGATGACCAGTGAAAGCAGGACACCATTGCCTGGGAAACCAAATAAATAGAAGCACACAGCCATCCATCACTGCCATCTGGAAAAGATTGGGCTGAACGTCTTCCTGTCAGGATCTGCTACAGTATTTATTTGTATAGCTGAGCTTTGACTTTGGGGATTTCAGCAAAATATTCCTGTCAGCGATGATTCGAAGGGAAGATTTGGGTCTGATTGTCAGGCTAGTGTTAATTCCTCTGTTCGGTTTTGCAAAATTACCATTGTAACTAATAGTTGCATTTCTTTTTTCACATGTAGGGACTTCACATGTGTGGAAACAACATGTAAGAGATGATCTCATTCTGGCATTATGTACACGTGTTACCAAAGCGCCGTGAATGATCATGAGTTGGTGACATGTACAGGTGTAAATGATACATGATGGATGAGTTTGCTCCTCCAGTGTATGTCTAAACCTGATAAGAAGCACAAGTTTTTGCTTAACACAAATAGTCTGGTGGGTTCTCCTAACATGAGAAGATAAACAAAAGCTGAAAGATGGAGTTATTTTAAACATTAAAAATAGGAACATCTGAATGTACTAATGTACGAGGAGCTTGTGAATCAGATAAGTAGTTCTGAGGATAAGGCTGTGCTAATGGGTATATATTACAATGCAGTAAACAAACCTTGAAATTCAATAAAGCGACACTTAAAACTGGAAGGACAGAGTGAGGCGTACAAGCTATATAGAACAGAAGAGGGTAAAGAGGCAATTTTAGCTGACTACAACTCAACGATGAAAAGTGTACCGATTCATTTTGTTAAGTGAGGACACAAGAAAAGGGAACAGACAAATGTAAATGTGCATTTGCTGCTAACCACCAAGGCAGAAGAGAGTAAGAACAAAATGTTCTTAAACCAGCAAATGCCACAAAATGCCAAGTTTAGGGAGGAGCGTAAGCTTTATGTATGCTGATAACTGTCAGAAATTCCTTCTAGTCAAAGAAGGACAAAATAGTTTCCTAAACTGAATGGGAAAAATAACCTTATTGTTCAGAAGGGAGGGAGTCTAGTCAGTGAAGACACTGTCTGGTATCTGCTTTGCCATCTGAGAGGGCTGGAGAGGATAAGAGAGGCAGGGAGTAGTTTGGCACCAGGACCCAGGAGATTCTGCCGACAGAGGACATGGAGCGAATTACTGAATTCACTGGTGTAGCGAAGAATTAAAAGAAAGAAAAGAAAAGAGTTAAGGAAAAAAATAGAGAGGATAAAAGAAGATTAGGAAATGTAGGACCAAACCCTCAATCCCATGTTCATTGTTTACTTACTTTTTACTCAAGTTGGCTCCATTTGATTTCCATGGGAATTTACAGGAATAAAACCACAGTAAATTAGACTTGGGGCATTGCAATTTTGATTCTAGTGGATGAGAGAACAAGCACTAGAAAACTGTGATCCTCAGTGGAAGAGGAAGGGCAGCCGTGTGCATTCATATCATCCTTTTCTGAATGGACATAGTGAGGCTGACAAAAAGCTGGTTCTTCCCATCAGTGTCTTCACTTTTACACCCTCTCGCTAGTGTTAAATGTGTGAGAGCAGGGAAATCCAGAGCTTTTCCACAGATGGCCTTGCCTTCTGTATATCCCTGAGGATTCATGTGCTCTGAGAGAGGAGCCATTTTCCTTCCTGGGAGAGCTATGTCCTTCCCATAGCTCTCCTAGGAAGTCACTATGAAGACATCCTCACAGAGTTTGCCTTTCCCCAGAGCCTTCTCTTGCAGACCCATTGTAATTGCAGCACAAAGAGCTAGCATTCCTTTATGAAAAAAAAAAACAAACCCAAACATTTTCAGAGAACAAGAAGCAGGCAGCATATGTAACAAGGGGCTCTTCTGAGACGGGAGGTTTGAAGCGCAACTGATCCGTAAATGAAAATGTTGGGATAGAGAGTGTCAAAGCAAGAGTTATCCAAGATTCAAAGGGAGAGGAGAAGAGAAGCAAAGAAAGAAGAATGAGTTAATGCTTAACTTAGATTCTTTAAAATCTGTTTTTCAAAGGGAAAAGAAGGAAGAAGGGCAAACCATTGAGGGAGCTCGAATTGTTGAAGTAGAACTCATAAAGTTGGAAGGATGGCTGCCCAGGAATATAGATGATTTCAAACAATGGGTAACTTTTTATGTTATTTTTTATTTCTTGCATTATCGCTGTCATTTTCTAGACATGAAAATGGAAACGCAGTGTGCTTATTCTGTGGGAGGAAAGGCACAGATTTAATTAACACATTCAGAGAAAGAACCACTAATAGTCAAGAATAGAATTCAGGAGTCAAACACTCTTTAGTCTGCAAAGCTGAAGTGACATATCTGAGAGTCGGAGCCACTATTAAGGAAAAATCATGCTGCAGAAGACCTTGGTCTGGCCAAAATCGAGTGCTGCTGATTTGCAGGAAATTTATTTGTAATAGCTTTGGTCCAGAGAAAACTGAACCTCGGAGTATGTGCAGACAAGGATCTTCCTTACCTTTCAGCTCTTTGCTAAAACTGTCATCTTTCCAGTTGAGTGACAGTATGTGCTGCCAGAGAGTTTGCAAGAGCAATAGGTGAAGAAATAAATTAAGTGATAAACAAAGGTGAAATTATATGCTTTCAGGGATCAAATGATATGGTGTATAGTTTCTATATTATTTTACAGGAAGTGTTATGAAACTGTCAGACTTGAAAGCAATGGCATGAGAGCAGGAGATGAAATCTTCCTAGCGATTGGCTTGCTTTCCAGTGGAGATGGGACCATATTCTGTGAATAAAATGTAGAGTCTCCTGTCTTCACTGAAGCTTAAAACAACAAAACCACCACCAACAACAAATGAAGGCGAAGAGGAGAATGGAAAATGAGGAGAAGACCTAAAGTTAAAAATTCCCTCAGCTGCTGGACTGTGGGCTGTATGTTGTTGCGATAATAACTCTGGGACTTTTACGTATCATGGTGATGTATGTACTACCAATGCTTAGATATTTAGATGGGCAGATGTTGCAGAGATGCTAAAAAAATAACACCTGCTTTCTATATCCCGTGTCTTGCTTACTGGGAGGACTCGCTCTAGAGATGTCAAACAGCATTGCTTCTGCATTCCTTGGATATACTCCATCGGAGGAGGCAGCAGTTTTATTTTCTGCTTAGCTCTCTAGAGAAATCATGATGCACAGTTATAACTCGGTGGTTGTATTGTTAGCATATCCCTAATGACTACAGCTCTCCTCTCTTCCTGGGCAATGATGCCTTCTTTGGCTGCATTACTGGCATATAGTAGCTAGCTCACAGTGTCCTGCCAACATGGAATGCATTATCAAGTCTTCTGAGTGCAGATGTGTTTTTATTTTTGTTACCTTATATTCTGTCTCAGAACTTGGAAAAGGGGAGCATCCGTGTTTTTCTAAAATCAGACTGGACTTCCACCGTGCCTTTTCACTTCAATTCATGCTGCTGATTCATACTGTTTACCTGTGGGTCTTGTGATGGATAATATTTTGGTTTATTTGTTTTGCAGAAGGGATTGTGTATCTCATCCTTTGCTCATAAAAATAGCATATTTGTATCTTAAGAGGGCCAAATGTGAAGGCTGAAAATATAGAAAGACGTTAAAATTATTATAATTTATTATTTTTAAGTGTATTTCATTACTTTTAAGTGAGTCTAACAATTTTCTTGCATTTGATCATGGTTTCTGAACTCTATGATTGGCAATGCTTTAGTCTGAATCCAAAGCAGAATTTTTGCTGTTGGCGTCCATAGGTGCAAAACTACACCACTATGTAGGACTCAGATCGGTTGACCTAATTGCTGCTAATAAACTCAGTTTTATTTTGTTTATATAATCTGCCTCCAAATATGCTGTATGCACTGGTCTGATGAGGGAGGGTTTTATGTCATTTTAGAAAAAAGATACACAGGAAGTCTCTGGTGAAAAGAAAGAAAGAAAAAAAAGAAAATGGCCTGCTTGAACAGAGGCTAGATTTTGCTTTGATGAAGCCGCAAAGAATTTGAGCACATATGAAGAACGTCTTATGAAAGTTTTTAGAACCCAAGACAGACATACTTCACCCCTTAAAGCATTACCATAGAGCAAGCCCTCATGTCCCGTTTGGTACATTAGCCACAACGCATCAAGCACCTTCAATTTATGACTCTTGACATCTCTCGAGTACCTTCTATTCAATTGCCTCCTTCAACCTGGGCAGTTGTCCTTATTCTAGGACACCTTCAAGTGCAGGAAGACTAGGAATGCAGAAGAAGGACAAAACCACTTCAGCTTATATGATGCTACTGACAATTATTTTAAAGCGATAGAAAATGAGGGAGGAAGCAGGAGGCTGAGTGAAAGCAAATGTAGAGCCCGTCATCAAAAAAAGGAGCAAGATTGATGCTAGTGAATGCTGTGGCTGTCTCAGATGGCATGCAGGCTACCAGCTGGACTGTTAGCTGTGATATAAATACTTTGGGTTTTTTTTTTTTTTTTGTAAAATATTCATGGTAACTTCTTGAAAACATTTTTCTCATTTCTTGAGTCACACACTATGAACTGTAAAGTCACAGTAATGTGCTCCTAGGCCAGGAATTGTTTAGAGTCAGGAGTGGAGCTGGTAGATATTTTTCACTTGAAAACAATTTTTGATGAAAAATGGTCTCTTTTGTGAAACCCTCTGTATTTAATGAAAAACAGAAAGCAAATATGTTCTTTGACTCTAAGTTAAGAGTAAATATCATCCCAAGGCAGTGTGAGCTCCACATGAAGGGGAAATCAAAGAGTGGGAAAGTGCACACACTCCCTAGAGCTTCTTTCACTCAGAACCTGTCATTTCCTCCGTAGGGGTGCTTAATTTAAACTGGTGCAGGATACGAATCTTGAATACAAAGGAAAATAACAGTTACAGGAGGAAGACTACAGCTGTCGAATGCCTTATCAGAGAACATCAGCTCTCTTGTCTTTAGATCCAGAGTACACGGCCCACCTGTTTGAAAGACTTACCCATGCAATGATACCTTCTAGGTACTTTTCATTTTAGTGTTATTCATAGTCTTCCAGTGATTCTGGAATATTTATGGTCTGACGCGAGTTCCCAAACACAGTAAGCTGTAGCTGAGACATTTTTCAGTCTAAACATCATTACTTTCAAGTTGTCATCATTTCCTGATGTGCTTAGCCTCTATTTAGAGCTAGTAATAAGCTGTATTCCTTTCTATCATTTAAGTATTTGTGTAGTAAATAGTTTTGGAGTCATATGTCATTGAACATCTCTGTGCTTAAACATATGTGAACTCTCAAGGACTAAATTTAATCCCCAACATCATGCTTTGTAGGGGTTGTCAGCTTTGCGTTGTACACGGGAGTTTGTTTGTTGACTAGCTTGGTGATTCATTCCTTAAGCACATAGCATAAGAGAGACTAATACTGCGTCTGATTGCATTTCATTGATGTACTCTTATAAACTGATGTCTTAATTACATTACTTGTCAAGGGAAAGGGTTACAGACAGCCCCCAGAGGCACAGATACACTGAACAAGTCCTCTGGTGACTTGGGGTTTTCTTATGGGAAGCTTATTCCAGGTAAAGGTCCCTCTTCAGAAGGGCAATGAACAGAGGCCATGGATCACCTAAGAATTTAGCTGGCAGCTCTGACAGCTGTGAAATTGTCCTATCAGCGGCGTCATTGAAGGGAGTGCTGCACAGATCCTGAAACAGATCCCTTAAATCTGATCTGGTCAGACAGCACTGGGGATCCTCTGCATGAAGGAGAAGTGAACAAGGAGCGTGTGCTCCCATAGAGGCTGTCCTGAACCCACCACAGGTGTAGGAGTCCTCACTGTTCTGCAGGACTGTCCTCCACTAATTTGCAAGGAACCAGAGGTGCCGTGTTTGGGAAGGGAAGTATCCCTCAGTAAGCAGTATCCACAGTTTGTTGGCAATCAAGAGCAATCATAGAAAAGGGTTAGTAAATTGCCACTAACTTAATTTTAACTTGACTCCTGGTCTAATAGAACCTCTGATGTCCGAGGTTGTTTCATCTGCACCAACGTGAGTGTTAGATAGTCAATGGGAGCCATATAATGGATGCCATAGGGCCTTATAATGGATGTGCTAACACACATCTCTGCTCATGGTTCATGATGAGTTTAGTTCAACATGGCTTGAGCGTCATGCTATTTATTTTTTATTTCCTTTTATTTATGCTGGCTTTTTTTTTTAAAAAAAAAAGACATTTTGTTATTTATAATTTTTTGGAAGAGAGATTCTTACATAACTTTTAGGCTAGAACGTCACTCTTGGTAAATGAAAATAAAAAGAAACATTTACATACAACTGTGGTTTTTGCTATTTTTGGCCACCATTCTTTAATAGTTATTTTTCTAACTTTTTCTCCCCTTTTTATTTAACTGTGAGATGTTGATTTCTTAGCCCCAGAACTGAGAGGGAAGAGATTCTGAGTTTTAGGGCTCTACAAAGAAACAGAGCAACCCTGAGGAGTCAAGGATGCTGATGCCCATCTGGAGTGTAGATATGCCCTCAGTCTTAGATGGAAGAAGGAACAGTTGCAACTAAATGACAAAGCTTGTTGGTATCAGCTGAGAAGGGATGATTGCTAAAGCTGGAGCTCCAGATTTTTTTTTTCCAGTTCAAAGCCTCTCTTTGATTTCCCATCAACATCTGAAATTTTCACCCATGGGACTCACATTTTCAAGTCTGACCACTGGTCAGATTTTTTAAAAATTGTGAGCAAAAGTGATTTAGCAATTCCTAAGCATGAGGAAAAATGCAAGCCCCGTGCTTTCTGACTCTATAAAGAGGGACAGAAGTGCTCTAGTGATAAAGCAGCTGCAGACAGAAACTTCAAATTAGGCAGAAAAAAAGTTCTTCACTAAAGACAAAAGTTTATGAGTGTCCTGATGAAAATTGATTTGCCTTTGTCTGAATAACAAGCACTCAGAAATCGCACTCGGTCTAGGCTCAGTTCATTTTAAAGAGCTCTTGTGGTACTCTTAATAACAAACGCCCACTGGAGCCTTTACTGTGTTCATTGTGTTTCCTGTATATAAATTATTTTCATGAACTGTTTGTCTGGCATATGCAGTAGTGGAGGGCACTGTACATGTGTATTTGAAGTAGGAGAAATGGTATGGCAGAAGTAGGCAGATTTCATTGGTGCTGTAGCATTATGATCTCTGTTTTAATAATTGCCTTGGCATTCTTGAGGATCAAAATGCTATGGAAATACATGTTATAATGTAGTTATATAAAATTAGAGCGGCAGTAAAAATGAGAGTGGGCTAGCGGCGGGAGAGGATACATGAGAAAACAATTCCTAAACTGAAACGTGGGTTAAAGCTTCATTTAAGCAGGTTGCTATGTAACTCTGGACTGACCACAAGCATGTTAAGGCAGCATTCAGCTCCTCTGTAAAACATTTGCTGGTCCACAGGAAGAGTTTGTTGCATTAAGTAATTTATGGGGTGCTAAGAAGTTCCTTAAGCTATTATTAAAAACATACAAAATCTTCCCTGGTTAGGACTCTAGTAACTCAGACTTCTAACTAAGCAGAACTGATAGGGCAGGCCTTTTGATGTTTAATGAGTTCTGAAGCAGATGTGAGATGTGATAGACAGGGGAGCCGGGGTGATTTAGTGCTCATGGAACAAAATGATGAGATCCCCTCCTGAAAAAGAAAATGTAGCTAAAAAGGACAGGTTTTTTTTTTTTTCTTCTTCTTCTTTTTTCCCTTCTTCCTTCTCGGTGCATGTGTTTTTGATTTCCTCACCCCGTGCCTCTCAGTGCTGGCTTGTTTCCATTCAAACACACACAGAACACTGAAAACTAATTAGCCCTGGATGCAGCCACAGGAAGTTAGCCTGCCAAGTCCCCTTTCCCCCACAATTCCTCAACTTTCTCAGCTTGCCTCAGGCCAAGGGCCTTGCACTGGGCCTCTCTGTGTAGGTTGCCAGGTCTAATTTTACAATTTCCCTTCACCTTATCAAGTGTGCCCCAGGCCCAACAAGGGAGAAAGGATCAGAGCCAATGTTGTGTTGTGGGCCTTTCTCCCCCACACCCAGTCCCCACCCACCTCTTTTCTTTTCTGCATCAATTTTGGGAGTCTTGGTGGTATCTAGTTTCAGTGTTGACTTGTTAATCTGACCTTTGCTAATGCTTTTTAAAGGAACCAAAGAGAACTTCACCATCTTGTAAAACTTGAAATCCCTCCTCTCCAAGACTTTTCTTGAAGGCTAACAAATTTTCCCGAGAGCCAGAGGACTACAGGTGTCAACCATTTTCAGGCATCTCATTTCAAAGCAGAGCCCACCACAATCCCAATGTGAGAAGCCAGAGTCTGATTAGTAGAAAGCAACAGGCTGGATGCCAGCATACAGTGGGCAGAGCCATGACATGTGTGACTCAACTAGAAAATACCAGCATGGCTGCAAAGTTACGAAGGTCTAGAAGCATATTGGGGTTTTCTTCTTGATTCATATGCCCAGTTGCTGTGCAACACTTAGCAAAAGTCACTTCAGCTCTTTCGACATCCCTTTCTAGGCTGGTGATAATGGGACATAAGCTCTACAGAGAGTACTTTGAGCTTTGTGGATGAAAGGCACTAAAGCTCACGACAGCTGTTATTGAATCTCAGCAGAAAGGGGTGAAGAAGAAAAAACATTGAGCAACTGAAATCCCCTCTTCCTTCTTCTGTGGTATAGATAAGTGGGANGGTTTTTTTTTTTTTCTTCTTCTTCTTTTTTCCCTTCTTCCTTCTCGGTGCATGTGTTTTTGATTTCCTCACCCCGTGCCTCTCAGTGCTGGCTTGTTTCCATTCAAACACACACAGAACACTGAAAACTAATTAGCCCTGGATGCAGCCACAGGAAGTTAGCCTGCCAAGTCCCCTTTCCCCCACAATTCCTCAACTTTCTCAGCTTGCCTCAGGCCAAGGGCCTTGCACTGGGCCTCTCTGTGTAGGTTGCCAGGTCTAATTTTACAATTTCCCTTCACCTTATCAAGTGTGCCCCAGGCCCAACAAGGGAGAAAGGATCAGAGCCAATGTTGTGTTGTGGGCCTTTCTCCCCCACACCCAGTCCCCACCCACCTCTTTTCTTTTCTGCATCAATTTTGGGAGTCTTGGTGGTATCTAGTTTCAGTGTTGACTTGTTAATCTGACCTTTGCTAATGCTTTTTAAAGGAACCAAAGAGAACTTCACCATCTTGTAAAACTTGAAATCCCTCCTCTCCAAGACTTTTCTTGAAGGCTAACAAATTTTCCCGAGAGCCAGAGGACTACAGGTGTCAACCATTTTCAGGCATCTCATTTCAAAGCAGAGCCCACCACAATCCCAATGTGAGAAGCCAGAGTCTGATTAGTAGAAAGCAACAGGCTGGATGCCAGCATACAGTGGGCAGAGCCATGACATGTGTGACTCAACTAGAAAATACCAGCATGGCTGCAAAGTTACGAAGGTCTAGAAGCATATTGGGGTTTTCTTCTTGATTCATATGCCCAGTTGCTGTGCAACACTTAGCAAAAGTCACTTCAGCTCTTTCGACATCCCTTTCTAGGCTGGTGATAATGGGACATAAGCTCTACAGAGAGTACTTTGAGCTTTGTGGATGAAAGGCACTAAAGCTCACGACAGCTGTTATTGAATCTCAGCAGAAAGGGGTGAAGAAGAAAAAACATTGAGCAACTGAAATCCCCTCTTCCTTCTTCTGTGGTATAGATAAGTGGGAACCGATGGCCTTATCGGACTGTTGTGATCTAGAACAAGGTCTTCAGCAGAAGACTTGAGGATCCTATGGTACAACAGGTGAGAACAGGCTAATTTGAACTTGTCCAGCACCATTCAGTTCTCCAGGAGTTAGGAAGAGGTATAGTCCCTCAGGTACAAAATGTTTGCCATTGTTGCCTGTGACAACTGTCGATGTTCTTGAGAGCCACATAAATATCTGGTCCTTTTTTATTGCTGTTAGGTTTTGAGCCATACCAGTTTCCTGGAGCAATGAGTTCCAGAATGTAATTGCATGTTGTGTGAACAAAGTCCCTTTTTCCATCGATGCGCTCTGTGAATATGTGGAAAAACTTGTGCTACATCTGCTGGTGCTGCATCTGCCCTGTGGACAGAGCTCCAGCCTTCACGGCTGGGAGAGGGAGGTCATCTGTGAACCAGTCTAAATGAACGCAGAGTTTGAAAATAACTTGAAGGAAAATATCAAGTATAGTGATAGGAAGGCTGCTGTAGGAGAGGAGTAAAAGCCTATTCTTGTTTCATTCTCCCCTGATGCAAGACTTGAGTTATGTAATGAAGTTACCTTTTAAACACATTTACCATCTTGCCTTTTATTGCCATGAATGTTCTTCCTGTAGGGCAGGCAGTGGGACCTGATGTACCATGTGTGGGACCATGCCTGCCAGTCTCTTTTCACAGCCTGCCAAATGCCTGTTATGATGGTTTATTTAACATTTCGTGTGTGTTAGAGACAACCCAGTTACAGAGAAGTGACTTCACTGTGCAGGCACACTGTTCTGGAGGGAACATCAAGTGGGAGCACAGAAATGTGATGTTCTAGACTCCAGTTTGGAGCATCCTTAAATGTGTGGTGTGGAGGATGTGAGTAGTCCATTGCCATCATACTATGTTCAAGCAGCTTACTGAACTCATGTAGGCCAGATCATTTTTGGGAAAAAAACCCTCTTCTGTGGATAGAGGCAGCCCTGTTAATCTGATTTCAGGGATGTCAGTGGCATTTGTAGCATAAGCTGTGTGGGGCAGAGTCTGTTTTTTGCTCTGTATGTGGACCTGGCACAACTGGACCCCAGTCTGTTTGGCCTGTCCCTATTACAGCTCTTACAAATGTAAATTTGGCAGGATGGAAGAACTAGCAGCCCACTAAGTTTACCCACTAGCTCTCCCTCTGACTCCAAGTTTTAACACTTCTCAGAGTACTTGCAAGAAAATAGCCTCTTAGTTTTTTGATCTTTGCCTGAATGTCAGGACACTAAGCCAAGATTATCACATGGCTATTGGTTGCTCTAAGGAAATCTGCAAATCTCAGTGAGAACCAAACATCAGAACACGTGCATCTTACAAAAACACAAAATGAAGACCAAAGCAGTTTTTATGCAAATATCCATCTTTCTTTTAGTGGGAGGAGAGCAATGCAGAAAGTGGAGTGTTCGATAAAAATTATTTCTGCTTGACTCTTGTTTAGAAGTTTTTTGAGAGGCATTACCAAATATGGTGACCTACAATTCTGAACCACAGCATTGACATGTTGTGTCTATTTTCCAAGTGTGCATGCCTCTAATTCAGCTTATTTTTTAGAACTCTTTATATGTCCTGAAGAGCAGAAGGGGGGAAACAAAAGTCTAACATAAGAAGTTGGCTTCCTTTTGTATCTATGAAGTCAAAGAAGAGCTTAGATTTTACTAGAGTCCCAGCAAAACGAGCCCATGTGATTGGTCTTAGAGCTATGACATATATCTGATTGCAAGAAGAACTAGCTAAAAATGTCCATTGAAACTGCTTTGTCAAAAAAAGAAGAGTTTTTACTGAAAATGAAAGATTTCTCAAAATAACTTTCTTTTCTCTAAGTTGTTAACATATTCTTCTCAAAACCTAAACCCCAAATTTTAGGCTGCCATTTATGAGTACTTTGGGGCCAGGACTTGTCTGCTTTTGTCATTTTTTCAGAAATGCGTGTGTCTGTTCTCCCTTTCCTTTTTCCTTTCCTTTCCTTTCCTTTCCTTTCCTTTCCTTTCCTTTCCTTTCCTTTCCTTTCCTTTCCTTTCCTTTCCTTTCCTTTCCTTTCCTTTCCTT
>VUYV01000166.1:1672628-1707516 GCA_008711295.1 Anarhynchus alexandrinus | reverse complement strand
TCCTCTCCTCTCCTCTCCTCTCCTCTCCTCTCCTCTCCTCTCCTCTCCTCTCTTTATTATATTATTCACACCCTTTTCTTTCCCAGCACAGAGACAGCAGTAGCCCTGACTTCACACTCCAAGTCACCAGATGGGTCCGCTGCTCCATGGTTACTCAAACCCTATGCAGCACGGCAGAGTAAGCTCAGATCTATAGCATGTGGCTTGTCTTTCTGTCCCTACAGTTTGTTGGCACTGGCTTGTATCTGGACTCCTGGGAAAGCACATCACCCCTCCTCCTGATAAGAGGATACAATTGGGTATCTATAGGACTTGGTCCTCACTTTGCTAATCCTTGGGTCCCTGAAGCCTGCTTCAGTCAGAACACCACCTTTGTTTTCTATATTTGCTCCTTATATAGCTAATTATACCCTTAAGAAGCTAGCCTGATCCCAGTTCTAAGTGTGGTATAGTCTTTGCTGGGGGGAGAAATAAGTAGGTCAAAATTCATAAGATCCTGTTCAAAATCAAGGTGTAATAACAAATAACTACAGCAAGAACGTTTTCATCACAATTAACCTGCTGCAATTAGTTGTCCATTTTTGATGCACTTATACCCATTTTAAAGAGGATCTCATGTGAGGCTTGTCTGACATGATAAAATGCTGAATTTAGCTTTCCCATCTCACTTCTCCTTTAGAAATTTTCACATTTATAAAGTTATTATTGAAAAAGTCCCAGTCTGTTCACGTTTGATAATTCTGGGAGGGAGAAATGCAAATGTAGCCATTGGTGGTGCCTGAGCACGGTGAACAGCTTCAACTGAGTGCACATCGTTGGGTTTGAGGAGACAGGATTGCCAGACCCGAGTGTCTTAACAGAAAGGTCAAATACTAAAATGTGTGAGGAGCTGATCTCTCACCACTGTGATCAGCACTAATCTCCCTCCTGTTAAATAGGTCTGAATGTACAAGATCTTGATTATCTTTCTTCGCCTTGCAAATCAGCCCAGGTTCTTTCAGGATCCTCCTTATCTAATACAGAAGAGGATGACCTATGAAGACCTTTCTCTGGAAAGCGCATTTGTGCATTACATACACAGAGACTTACCAGAATAAAATGTCTGTTATATTTTGCCGTGTGAAACCAGTGTGTGGGAATGGTCTAGATCAGGACTTGAAGCCCAATGCAACACCCTCACCTGCTGCTATCGTGTCTTGGAAGATAAAAGGAGCAGGAGGAAAGACAGCCAAGTTCAACCAGTTCCCCAGTGCTTTCTCCATCACCTTTGGTGATGTCTTCAGGCTGTGACCCTCAGAGTGTATTTGCTGGATATTATTTTGGCATTAATAACTAGCAGCCTTCTCAACTTTTCCTCCACGTTCCTTACCCTGTTCCTTTCCTCTGCACCATTCCTGTACCATCTCTCCATTATGTGTCCTCAGGCTTTGATCAGCATTTTCCTTCATATACACCCTGCTCTTCTAATATAAGGAAAGGCAGAATTCATATTCCCCAAACAGATCAAGCCTCCAAAAGAAAATCAAGCAAACGAGATAATATTGAGCATAAACCACTTCCACGTTACTGTAGCTGGATGTATTTTCTTTTTTTTTCACCCTCTCATTTTGTTTATGTGCTAGAGCTGGTTGAAAAGTGTTGAATTTTATTTGATTTGAGCGTTTTCCCAGGGAATTTGGATTCTTTCAGTAAAAAGTGTACCTTTCAGTCTAAAGGTACTTATTTATGTGGTTTGCTTGATGCCTTTCTTCTCCCTACTTGGCAGACTTTTGTCTCACACAGCACCTCTCTCACCGTAAGTTCTTTCTTGGTGCACCATTGTGGCAGAGCATTAAGAAGTTATCATCTAGGACACCACTACACTGGAGTGGCATAGCAGCATGAATTGCCCAAACAACAGCTCTTCATAGATGCAAGCTAACATTTCTCAGTAGAAAGGTCATTAGTGCCGCTGGCACGGCTGTGCAGTACTGGTTACGTGACTGTGTGGTGTCAGCTCTTCCGATCAATTTTCCCTCTGTTTGGAGCGCTAGAAGGCAAAGATATCCTATGGGCAGCTTTATGGCAAGGAACTTTTGGGACATGACACTGAGGTTATATTTGATATGTTTCGAAAAGGGCTAATGGTTCTGATACGTGATATCCTACGGGCATTTTACACAGATGATTACTTGGCACTTTTCTGGTACTTATCGGTCACAAACAAACAGTTGCAGATAGGAACTAGAGAGAGATAAATATTTAAGTTGCTATGTGAAAAGCAAAGAAAGAAAAATAATATGTCTTGTGAAAGTCAAATCATGAAATAATGAGCCGCAGTCTTGTCAGCGGAAAACAAGAGACCTCTCTAGTGCAGCTGACATCCTGAGAAAGTCTCTGATGCCACTGTCATCTTGGGTGCCCATTTCTGAGAAGCTATCTGACTCTGTCTAAAATATATCCATGCATATAAACAAGGCTTTTTATTTTTGAAACACGTGAAATAATTTAGTACAAACTAGAAAATAACTTCCAAATGCCCTCTTTTGCCTGCATTCTTCAGAGAACATATGGGGAAGATAGCACATACTTTTCTTACAAAGAAAATGAAAATGTCATTGTTTTCCCCAAATGAATTTGAAAAATTGATTTTGAAAAAATGCATCTTTGAGATCAACCCCTCCCATATCAATACATCATACGAGAAACCAGTCACCTCTGCAGAAACATTTATTGGTTTCCATCATGTTGCATCGTTTAAAAGATGAGACAGCACGCTCTGCAGAGTGCAGAACTTCCTCTCCTCTCCTCTCTACTTTAATTGCATTTCTGTTCTCAGCATTACATAACTTTAAAGGCATGTTATAAATATTGTTCTGCGTCATAGTTCATGTCCATAATTTATACAGCGTTTTCACTTTGACATAGTCTCCTAAAGAAAAAGCAAAACATGGGAAATTAAAATAAGAGAAGCCAACCTGCCCATTTGAAAGACACTTTGCTTTTATTTTGCAGAAGCCGATCTGATGTATTTTGCATAGCAGGGTTATTCTGCAAAGTCATTTTGAAAAGGTTTGATTAAAAACCCTGAAATCTTTTAAAGTCAGAAAACATATTATTTCATTTAATCGGTTTTATTGTATTATTTTAAATTCAAGATGAAATCATGGTTGATTCCCACCCAGAGTGAGGTAACCAGATTAACAATAGTGGGGAATGCCACACTGAGAACGCAGGCAGATGTGAGAACAACCAGCTTAATTCCATGAGTTTTACACACTAGAGCAAGAAAGAAGGGTGCTACGGGTACATATATTTGCTCTTTTCTTAATTTGCTCCAGCAAGTTCAAAGTTCAACTGCTATGACAGAGAATAGGGTCATAATCCCAACACGTGTTACTCCTTGTTACAAAATCCTTATTATTGATAGGGAGTGTTTTGTGCAATTAGCGACCTTGCAATCTAGCCTACATTTTCCCAGTGTTTTTGCTTATGAAATGATAACTATGCAACCTGTCACCTGTGTTATTCGGTGTATGTATATGTTAATATTTGTCTTACAGTTGAATCTCTCTGTCTCATGTGGCTGATCCAAAAGCGACTTTCATTTTGAATTTTAGTAATGAATGGAAATAAATATTTAGGTAACATATTTTTCTAAAAATAGCCTTAACATTAGCATAACAAACGCTTGGGGCATCCACCTTCCTGCAGAGTGGAAGTTCTGAGAGGCTTTGCCCAGAAAGGTAATTTTTTTTTGACATCTCCACCTGAAACACAGCATTTCAACATCCCTGAGTTATGTTTTCTTTTGATTTTTTTTAACCATATTTCTTTATTAAAATAAGTTTGTGTATTGTATTGTAGGATCTGTAGTTCAATTTCCCATTCTCTTTTGG
Organism: Anarhynchus alexandrinus; assembly: GCA_008711295.1. NCBI lineage: Eukaryota > Metazoa > Chordata > Aves > Charadriiformes > Charadriidae > Anarhynchus > Anarhynchus alexandrinus. Next base: position 1,703,638 of record VUYV01000166.1, on the reverse strand, counting down.
GGGCTGGGTTCTCTGGCTGGACAACATCTTTCCATGATGTACCCAAAATCTAGTGATTCCCAGGGCAAACCTTCTCAGGAAAGAAGCAGTATGGGAGGTGCATATGGAGGTGGGACGGATCTCATTAACCGTTTCAGTAATGTACAAAGCATGGGTTTTTACTGATGGCACAGACCTGGCTACATCGCTGGTGCAGAAAAGGTCATGATTGGCACAGGAAAATGCAGATGGCCATGAATATTGGTGCGTAGAAAGGGGATAGCATGTTTGCTCAGAACAAAGTAAGAACTGCAGCATTTTGCTTGATTGCGGTTTGGCTGTGAGTTGCTTCTGTGATACAACCGTGGAGAAAACAAATGTCATCCTACAGCGTATTGAGGCACTTCTAACAGAGGTTGACTTACAACATCATGAGATAAGAGTGAGAACACGCTGCGAAGGCTAAACTGGAAGTAAAATTGCAGAGGATGCCTGCTGGAGTGGCTGTCAATAGGAAGCCTGTCTTATGTGTGGAGACCAAGACAATTTGTCTTTTTCAACTTTGTTGTGAGAAGACCAGGAAGAAGATACTTTTGTTCTCTATGCATGATTCAGGGCCAAGCGGCCAGGGTACAGGAGACCAATATAAGCTGAGTGACCACCCTGGCATGAGAACAAATGGCTCTGAGCAAACATGTGCTGTGAATTGGAAGAGTGAGGAAAAGTATCAGTAGGAATAATGGAAACTGGAAGCTGAACAAACTTTAAGACAGGGCTGGTAGATATTTTAGAAGGATTACATGATGTGATTGCCTGCTTTGGTGACTCGGGAGGTTCATTACGGTCCTGTGTTCCGCTTTCTTTCAGTCAACAAAGTCCTTCCCTGGACGCCAGCCCTTGGAGGAAACGAGGGCTAAAAGAGAGTTCCTGGGATAAAATGTCTGCCCACAGATGAATCGCACGGGTTGTGCCAGTGGCCCCTTTGCACGTTTTAAAGGATGGGGATCGTGCCTGTTGCGTCTCAGTGGAGCGCTTCTCTCTGGTCCCAGTCATGCGGCATCTGCCACAGGTTTGCCAGGAGCTGGGTAGAAAACTTCCATTTCATGTTCTCCATATGGCTGCTGTCTAGCACATGACATCACCTAAATGCCCGTAGTCCTGGCTCTCCCCTCAAAAGGCAGAATGATTAGGGAAAAAATAAACTAAACCTCCTCCCTCCTCCCCCTCACCCCTAAAACACATGCGAAAGTCAAAAGTCTTAATGAATTATGTTAACTCAGGAGCAATGACCCATCTTCAGGCTTCATAATTTGTTACGGACACTTAATTGCAGACTTGTTTTTTGTGTTTTTGTTTGGGTGGGAAGCCCACAATTCCTGCTAATGCTTTGTAATGTACTTTGTGACATGTGGTAACGCTAGGGAGAATAAAGACCAGGAAACACATGCAGCCGACAGGCAGGGCCGGTCGTTTTCCTCCTGCCAAGTAGGCTGCCTTCATATGTGTTTCTGGCAGTGAGCTGAATGACACCTCAGGTTCCCTCCCGTGTCTTTCCAAGAGTAACAGAGATTTTCTTCCTTGCAAAGGAAAAATGAAATCATGACAAAAAGTAATAAAAGCCATCATCCCAAGGCATTCAAAGGAGTCTAAGACAAGAGTTGAGGGGGGGGGGGAGTTGTAGCTCAGAATTATTTTGTTACAGATTATTACTGGGTGCTGTAGTTTGTCATTATGTATTTTATTTTGAAGTGTTTCATTTCTTTAAGGTGGTGACCTTCAGTATGCTGAAAACACGACTGGATGATCTTCCCCGACTTTGTATAGCCTAGGTAACCTTATGCATGTTTCCAGCAGTGTAAGCCTCTTCTAAGGCATTTTGAGAACATGGTTTACTAATTAAATTTTTGTGTTGACTTTACTCTTTAACAGTTCCCTCATGGATGCATTCTGGGGGAGCGCTGGTAGAGTCCCCGCAGTGCAGAAGGAGCTGGCAGCAAGGTGGGTGGTGGTGTACTGGACCTCTCCTGCAGTACAAATGTTGGGAAGATGGGTGTCCCAAGCCTGCTCAAGTAATGAGCCCATCCACTTTTTAATCTATTTATTATTCTAGCAATGCATAAACCGTCTTTCCCTTCTCTCTGATCTGAGACGACTCCAGTTATTCCACCCTCTCTCAGAAAATTACTTTGTCTTTCTTTCTCTTTCCTCAGGAGGGTCTTCACCTCCCCGGTCTCTCAACATCTCTTTTTCCTTTCTCTTCTGTACTTTACAGTCCCCTGTGGTCCTTAAAATCCTACTACACCACACAGTCCCCTGAGCTCCATGTCAGCTCTTCCTTGCACACAGCATCTTCACAAGTTTTTGTAACTCCTTCCTCTTTATTCTCTGTGGTCTCCCCACACATCCCTATTTTCCTTGTCTCTCATCCTTCTCCTACATGCTTTATGATCTCTTTGCCAGTGCAAAGTAGTTCCCAGTAATGTATTTACTGCTCTTTTAATCATTTCTAATGATTAAAGTGTCATGAGTGGCAGGAATTGCCTAAATAGGTGATAATTCAAAGATGAGACCCTAATTCTCTTTTTAAAAATACAATCCAATTTGTCTTCTCTCCCAGCTTTGCCAAACCTATAAACCACTCTGTCTTACATTTCATATATATGATCTCATGTCAGAGCAGAAGTTTTCTGGAAAATTTGAGACAAATTGGATGAGGCATTTTTGGATTCGTATAGAAACTGCAGCATTCTTTTAAACAGATTTTTTTTTTAATTTTTTTTTTTTTACTTTTTTTGGCTTGTCATGACTCAAAAGCAACATGGGCTGGAAAATTCCAGATCTGCCAAGACCATGGGTTTTCTCCACAGACTCTAGGTTTTCAGGTTCTTCTAGGGGCCCAGAGAGTAAAATAAGTAAAAAGGGCAGTCTTTTTTGGTTGGTTGTCTTTCTCCTTTCCCTGCCTGATGGAGGACTGCCAGTTGGAGCTGCGATTCGTACTGAAGGACAAGCTCCCATGTAATTACCTGTTACCTCTCAATTGCAGAAACAGAGGGTTAGGGGCCAGAGAAAGAGCTGACCAAATTAAACTGAGTCCCTGCATGTTCAATGTCAACCTTTTTTATGATTTCTGAATGCTGGTTGTTGAATGTGTCATATTAGCGCTTTATCAATAGGTGGTTTTTCAGCTTGACTTCTGAGTTGATAATACTGAAAGAAGTTTCTTTTTTGCTAATACAAATTGAATATTTTCACCTAGCAAAATAAAAAAATTGTTTCAAGATGCCTTTTTCTCTTTGATATGAAAGCAGACAATTAATTTGAATTTTGTGAATTGGTTTTTAATTCTTAAGAATACTATCTACTGGGACAGTAGGCAAATTTCAAAGCAAAATATTCTGGGGAAAAATCAAAATGCTTATCATGAAAAATGTCCAAATTATTTTTTTTCCTCTCCTCCCCCAAAAAATCTCTGTAGACTTGCTAAGTTCAGTATGAATTTATGAATAGTTTTGATTAACCCCAAATTATATTTTTTTTCTGGGAAAACATGTTAATTATTTATGCCAATATCTTTTGTAGCTCTATTTTACAATTTTTTTCTCTAATGACCTCATCGACAACTGGTGCCTATGACTAGTTTGGTATATGTTTATTAGCTAAGCTGAAAAAAACCTATGCATGCTGTAAGAACATTGCTTGCTGATTTTTATGAGCCTCAAGAAGCCCATCCCAAACAGCTATGACATATTTAAAATTTTGTGTAGCTTCCCTTCTCGGATACAGCACATGCTGAATTCTCAGTGGGTGTGGAGGAATTTACCCAAGTAGTGATAAACACTGAGGAGGTGATTGGGAGCTCTGTATATCCGATTTTCCTCCATGAAAACAGCATCAATCCAAAGATTCAGAAGGCTTTGTCAGCTGTAGTTGAGCTTCTCAGGTCATGGGTGCTCTCTCCCTGTGCAAACAAGAAGCTATGAGTGTGGGTTTTTTTCTTTGCATGGTCAGTTCCTATCAGAAGTAGAAGAAACGGTGCTTTGAGAGGGTACACTGTATGCTAAAAATAAAGCATGAAATTGTATGAAATGTGATTTGTTTTTTTCTTGGGAGTGAGTAGAGTGGAGAGGAAACTCCATCTTTTCTTGCTCCCTTTTTCCTCTTCTCTCATATAAAAACTGATAACTCAGGAGTAGCATGGATATAGTCCATGGCTAGAGCTTTGTGAGGGGTTAAGCTAGAAGTAAGGCTTGCGTGATTTTTTTATTACGGACAAGTTGGCAGTCATGGGCAGTGTGATGCAGTGCTGCTAGGAGAACAGTGTGACTTGTAAGGGCAGAATATGACCACAGCAGCCAACACAGATTTCATGTCCCACCCTGGTATTTGTATTAGGTCTTGCTCTGGCCTTTTGCACCAGAATAATTTTATTCTAGAAAGGGGTGAAATTTCTTCCACAGAAAAAAACAGCACTCCAATAGTCTAAATTAAATTAAAAATGTAAAAATATTATTCATATCTGAAGAATGAAAAATAATGGTGAAAAAAAACGGAGTTTAAAATAAGTAGGTTTAATGGGAAACTTAGCAAGGTAACTTAAAAATCTAAACCCCCAAAAAGTTCAAGATCTCAAGCAACCGTTATTCTGATTTTGTCTCATTGCACATCTTCCATTGATAACAATGAAAAAACCCCAAATAGATTTGCAGTCCCTCTGTACATTGACAAGATGAGCTATCAATGTGCATCAGATGTGATTTAAGGACATCTTAAGCACCCACCCAGGACGTATGGAGATCTATGCAACCAGAAACTACCTTCCAACTCTTGTATCTATGGCAAAATCTTGACCTTTATGTTTCACATAAGGAACAAAGATTCCCAGCTTCCCATTTAAATTCCCCCTTCCATGTACTGAAAATATTAAAACAATTTAATCTCCTTACAATCCCCAGTGGTGCCCTTTAAAACAGCTTTTCATTGGGAATTGACTACATACTTTCTGTAACATAAACTGAAATCTGGGAGTTGTAAGCTGCCAGCAAAATATGAAGGTATGCTACATTTGCCCAGATATATAAGATATGACAAGATTTAATATGTATTAAATTTAACAGGTGCTGTGATCTCCTGCGTAGATACACAATATTCAAAGGCGCACCCCAGAGAACTCTGCATTCCCTGCTAGTTCTGCATTTCTGTCCTTTCCAGCATATTTTTATCTGTAATCTTACCTCCCATTTCTTACAATTCAGATTCATTTTATTTGAGCAACATTATCTATATTTTTATCAAGTTCCTAAATTACAGGCAACATATGCAACCTTAGCTCCAGCTTCCCAGAAGTGTTAGCTGGGGTAATTGCAAACTGTTTAGATAAGCTGTAGACTTTGACAGAAACAGAACAAAACTTGGATGTCACATTTCTCGCCCAGTCAGAAAAGCCGTTTCTCTCACATGCTCACTATTTGAGCCTTTAGGTGGAGAAATTGTTAGGGAGGAAGTGGATGGGGAGAAAGAAGAATGGTTTCACTTTTGTGAATGCTCCTTAGACTATGGAGAACCATCCCCTGTTCCCTTGCAGCTCGGATGTAAAGCCAAACAAGTCAAACACTGTCAAATATAAGCGATCACATTGTACATGTCTCACACGTTCTGGATCATCGACAGTAGATGTAAGGCGGCACAACGCAGGGAATAAGATGCTGAACTATTGGGACATAGGGCCTCTCTTGAGCTTGCCAGCAAAGCTCAAGAGTCCACATTAATCTAAAAATTATAGGTCGTTCTGGGAAGAAGTTCTGCTTGATTGTCATTTGCAGTGCCCACACTTTGATTTCACTGGTGCTGCAAGTTCTATCTCTCAAATAGTGACCTTTAGTTTTTTTAATGTCTAACCCATTCAGACATTAATAAAGACACCACCCCCACCCTCATACTCACAATCATGTTGTATGTTTGCTGAACATACAACACACCTCCTCGGTCACTCAGCACTCCCGCATCCACTTGTCCTTTCATAGCTCAAGGAAACCACAGTGAGCTTTCCAACGCAGTTTTTGGTGGGGATGTGTCAGCTGGTGACAGGCAGGTTCTCTGAAAGTTTGTTTTCCCTCTTCTGTCAAAGGAGGATGTTGAAACATCGCTTACTGAGAAATCTATTTGAGATGAAAATGTCATCATCTCAGAGGTCTAAATAAAACCATATTTTACTTTCTGTCTGGATCAGTATTTTTAAAAGAGAGCAAAATTTTCCATTGATGATGCCCTGTATGCAGAATGAAGGAGGCTGCTCAACACAAAAAAAGAGACACTTTTAGATGTAAAGAAGCTGCATGTGGCTAAAAGCTGAATATCAGCCTATTAAAAATAGAAAAGGGAAACCAAAGACTAGACCGCTGTAAACACAAGGCACTGATGATGTTTCCAGAGATCTTAAGGCCCAGAGGAACCACTACGACACTGTAGTCTAGGCTTTTCCGTACAATAGTCTAAGCAGTTGCATTTGGTGGTTCCATCAAAGAGTATCTTCTGCTTCATCTCTGCACTAGCTTTTAGAAGTACATTTGATTTTTTATTTGAAAGTCTCAACTGATGAAGAGTTGTTTTGGTAAGTGGTTTCAATGACTTTTTTCATGTACAAGAATGTATATCTTATTTATGCCCTGAAATGCTCTTCCTTCAGTTTCCAGTCAGTGGATTTCTTTTTACTTTTACCTGTCTTTTCCTGGAAATCTTTTCCCCATGAACATACTTTTAAGGATGGCATCACACAACTTCCACTTGTATAAACTAACCAGGATGATGTTTTCTCACTGTAAAGAAGACCAAGTCACTGAATTTCATATGAAAAGTGATGGGAACACTTGAGGTTCCTTTCCAAATGTAACTTTCTACAGTTCTGTGATGGACAGTGAATCAGCTGAAATCTTTCTATCAGGATGTGATGTCATTCTAAAAGGTTGGAGTGTCTTTGTAAAAGGTATCCTAAACATCAGATAGAACTTGTTTTCATAACCTAGAAACAAACAGGAATTAAGTGCTTTTGAAACATGGTTAGATTGTGCTCCATGATCAGAATGAAGTCTCAAATACACTTGTCCCTAGCCCAGGTGGTTGTCCAGCAGAGGACCTGGGTACAGACATAACTGGTTTCCTTGAGAGGAGAAAAATGTTGATCTGGGAATGCACATTAGGTGTGGAGGGTGGATGTGTATAAATTCTGTCTGTTGGATGTATAAGTCACATTCTTTGTATGGGAATCTGGTGCTCTTCCGGACTTCATTAGTTTATGGCTACTGTGAACTGATGAGTTTATTTACTGCTGCAACAGGCTGGTTACACTCCCCTGAAAAAAAAAAAGGAAAAATAAAGTTTAAGATTCCTTAGTGCTGGGTCCACATAAGTTAGCCGAGATAATTTCAGAATCAGCAACAATATTGACTGCCAGTCCTCTTTGGAATAGACACTTCTGACAGCCACATTTGATTCTGACAATCACATTTCAAATTTATGAAGCTTTCCTCTAGAAAAATGACTCTTTTATAAAAATTTCTGTTAGCTTTGGTCTTTTTTAATAAGGCATCAACCTCCATATATATAGTTGAGATGCTAAATCTTCCAAGGGATAGATTAAGAGTCGAGCCACAACAATATCATTTAGCTTTTAAAAATCAATAGAGTGCACACCTTAAGCTATACATTTTATGACAGGTTACAAATCTGGCACAAGAGGCCCAGTGTTCGAAAGCCAAATCTGGTCAAATTGAGACTGGATATGAAGCATGTGCGTGGCTGTGGAGTTAGTTAACTACTGAAGAAACTTACTCTGGGACATGGTTGATTTTCCAGTACTTGAAGACTTTAAATCAAGCCTTTGAGCATATGGAAAGGGTGAGTGTCAGGACTGGTGTAGAGAGCAATGTTTTGGGTAATTTGTTTGTCTTTCAGACCTACAAGTGAAGAGGATGACAGGAAACAAAGCTAGCCTCATTTGTGGGGACCACACAGCACGTGCAAAATGAACAAACTTGTGTGGTCAGCCCCGAAAGCTGATGCTCACTATACTGACAAATTCACGTTGTAATGTCACATCTCTCATCTCTAACGTCTTCACACCTTTTTACAAAGTCAATTTTTTATGCTGCAAATCATACGTCTTCCCATCCCAGCGCCTATTAGTTAATTTAAAACCATTTCGAGTAATAGGGAGCTACAGAGAAAATGGGAGCAAAATTGAGTGAGGAGCTGGGATTACTGGAAACATGGCTATCTGTAGACTGAGAGCCTTACTGAGTCCCACAGAGTAGATATATTACTTGTCATCTTGAATGACACTTGGCACTTCAGGAACTACCAGTAATTACCTGAATTAAGAACGGGAATGCTGCATGCTGCCAGGATCTAGAGAGCATGTCCAGTGCGTTGGGGGAAAGGTGGGCCACTGTTGTCCAGTTTGGCTGAGTCTGGGCGTTGTACAACCACACAGCCTGCAAGCCGGAATGCCGTTGCCGAAGCCAGCTCCACACAGCACTGGCTTGGGGAGTGAAGCAGCTCTGAGGGACGCCTGGGTCTTGGCTGTCCTCAAACACCACTGTAGCTGCCCTCTCGGCTCTTTGTGAAGGGTAGTAACACTCAGATCGACACGGTGATTAACTGCTCCTCTGTTCCCCTCTTGATAAAATTATATGAACTCCAACCGAGAAGGAATTGGGAGGATATACTTTAATGCTGCAAATACTTTGACATTATATTAAAGTGAGTACTTCAGGAAAACCTTCCTAAGGCAGAAGAGAGTGGTAAAGGAGAGGTTTATTAACTAAGTAACTAGATTCCGCCAGAGCAGGAAATGTAATAACAGTGAGTGCACCGCTTCTTAATTAAAAGTAAACAAACAAAATATCTCGACAAGAAACCCAGATGAGGAGAAAGTTTTGTGGTTGGTATTCTGTTATAACTATCAGGATCCACTGAACATATAAATGTAGCAAGTCACAATGTAAATCACAGAGATGAACCCCCTGTCTGAGGAGTTAAGGTAAGTTGAGAAACTTTACCGCATTGCCATTAATTATGAAAGACTTGATGGCTGTCTTACGGACTCGCTTTCGACAGGGATATGCCAGGGAAATGTTTGTTAGCCAGTATTTTCAGTGTTCCCATTGGCTGTCTGACAACAGATGCTAAAGTAGGAGTAAAAATTACAGAATCATCTTCGGTTGATCTTGAATATGTTGATAACATTACCTAGCGCAGAGACTGCCAACAAGCTAAGAGGTTATTGGAAGAACTGCAAAAAAAACTGTAGGCCTCTAGAGAATTTAAGATCAAAGTCATAAACCAGAAGGGTTTATAATTTTTTTCAGTGACTTTAGTAGCCTGTGGTTGAGTTATAGCATATCCTTTGCAAATCTTTTCAGTCTTGATATAAACCATTTTTTTAATGGACAATCACTCATCTCTCTCAGTAGGTGATTTCAGTGTTTAATTAGAAATGCTTTCTAAACCAAATTTGTAACTCTCATAGTCTTTTCTTGCTAAACTGAAGAGCTCTTTCTTATCAGATATCTCTTTCTCACATAGGTATTTGTAGGTAAGATTGAAATCCCTTCTCAATTGGGATAAGCTAGTAGGTTTATCTGTCTTCATTCCTCACTATACAGCATATTTTCCTGACCTCGTATTAGTCATTAATTTATTTTCTGAACCCCTTCCAATTTCTACCATCCTCTCATGGGTGTGGACACCAGAACTAGAACCATTGCTCCAATTACAGTAATACTTTAGCTGTTGGCATTAACTGTTTCATTGCCGATGTTTGTGCTGAAATTAGAAAGACGAGAGACACACAGTTGTATAGGCAGCTCCGGGAAGCAATGCAGAAGAGCCAAAGCTCCAGTCGTTCAAGGTGCCTCTGGGAAAAGCTGTTCTCTTGTCACAGGTGGTAGAGGGAACATAGACAGACCGGCTCCCGAAGCCAAGGTTAGCCTTTGTTAAGAAGCCTCAGAGAGAAAATTGCTTTGCCCATATTGTCGCTATATGCCTATCTAGCAGTGAGTAGACAGATTTTCTCAGGCAGTTGATTCAGAGAGAACCAGATTTACTCTTTGGCCACGAACCAGGTTCCTGGTTCAAGAACTTTCCTGACAGTTTTCCATGTGGGATATTATTCTGATTCATGTTTGGGCTGCAGCAATAATTCAGTCCTTCCATACAGTAATTTTATGCTTTTCTAGTTTGTTTTCTTGGAAGATCTCAAAAATGCCATAAATATTCATTGATTTACATTCACAGCAATCCAAGGAAGAAAGTAAATATGATGGCCTTAATAAGATTATTCTGAGTCTTGTTTTAATGCTACACGTGAAGTCAGTTGCAGAGAGTGAAATAGAGCCAGTTTCTCATGCAAACTACTGAGTCCATCATATCTCTCTACTTGAGATGAGAATTATTGCAGTCCACACTGAAAATTATCTCCTCCTTTATCTAAGTAAGTAGCCAACCCCGTTGCTTCATGACTCCCTTGCTATACTCCACAAATACCTAGCTATGCGCTGGAAAGGAACCTCCAACTATGTGACTTAGCCTGTTGGGATATACTTGAAGACAAGGTGTTGAATGTGCCTCCTTTTTTCAGCAGCAGGGTATTTCCCTCTCAACATTCGAAAGAAGAAGGAAATGTGAGAATAACTGCCCCAAAAGCATAATGGAATATTTCTGGTTCGTGCATTCCTCCTTTTGGACTGCATCCCCTTGGCTTGCAGAGAAAAGCTCCAAAAAGAGAGGGCAGGGAGTTGTTTTGCAGCGTGTTTGTCTAAGCTGTGGTCCTTCGTGCTATGAGAAACCTCTCAAGCAGCTCCAGCAAGAATCTTCTTTCTGGTCCCTTCCACATCCTCCCTTATTCCTAGGTCCCCCTCCCCCTCCTCACTTTCTTTCATGTGGATCAAGGCCTGGAAAATGACAAGCCTCTTGATTAATAGATACAGAAAGTCTTCTTATGTAATTTATTTGCTTTCTGCACCTGACTAGAATCACTAGGTTTATCTGGAAAGGAAAATATATCGTCCTTCCTGACTCCGAGTGGCAGCAGAGAGAGCTGAGCATGTGATATCAAGCTGCGCATGGAAAGCAAACAAAACGCCATTTCTGTATTTTGTAAGCATCTCAGGTCATAAAAGTGTCAGCACGCTATATTTCTTGCTGGGATCCTCTCTGTTTTATTATCTGAGCCCTTTCCATTGTGTTGAATGTGCAAGGAGAGTCTCCAAAGCAGGCAACATCTGTTTCCCTGTCATGTTTTTGATTATCAGCTCCATATTCCTTGCAAGTCTCCTGCTCACATATTCCAATCAAACTCAATGGGGGCTTCAACAGCAAGGACACTTCCTTATCTCCCTTCCCCCAGACTCTCCATCCATCATTCTCACATGCTGGCCCACTAAATGCTGATGCAAGAGGCCTGTTCTTTACACTTGGGTAACACACTCATGACCCCTCCAATTTGTTTTGTTTGCTTAAGTCTAATTGCTGTGAGTATACCTGCCTCTCGGTCCTTAACACAGGGGAAGGGAGAGGAAGGAGGCAGGTGGGACATCGGACTGATTTTTGGTTTGGTACCTGTGGAGAACAGTTTTCTAATGTAGTTTTAAATTTGTTTCCCAGTTTTCTTCCCTCAAGAGGAAGTTTCTTCCCCTCTTTCTTAGCTCCCATTTGCTAAATCAATCTCTCTGTCCTTTGCCAAAAGATCTGTTTTACCATTTATGCAGGAATTTCAATTTGCAGATGGGGATTCTGCCAATAAGAATCAATTAAAACAATTGTCTTTTGCCTATGGTATTGCAGTTGTGGGATATCCGGCACACTGAGGTCTGGGAAGGCAGAGATGTAAGTTACATTGAGCTACAAGTTGTTTATCCAGTGACATTTTCCATTTCTTTTCACAGAATGTTTTTGTGTCCTTGTACAGAATGGCAATGAACAGTTGTAGGGTGATGCAACTAATGTTGCAGTTGAGACACAGAAATGACAGTCTGTACAAGTGAATTGCATTTATTTATTTATTTATTTGGAGAAGAGAAGGCTCAGGGGAGACCTTAGAGCAACCTTCCAGTACTTAAAGGGGGCCTACAGGAAAGATGGAGAGGGACTCTTTGTCAGGGAGTGTAGTGATAGAATGAGGGGTAACAGTTTTAAACTGGAAGTGGGTAGATTTAGTTTAGTTATCAGGAAGAAATTCTCTACTCTGAGGGTGGTGAGGCACTGGAACAGGTTGCCCAGAGAAGTTGTGGAAGCTCCATGGAGGTGTTCAAGGCCAGGTTGGATGGGGCTTTGAGCAACCTGGTCTAGTGGGAGGTGTCCCTGCCCATGGCAGGGCGGTTGGAACTAGATGAACCTTAAGGTCCCTTCCAATCCAAACCATTCTATGATTCTATGATTTAAAGGGTAGATTCCTGCCACCACTCACCCATCTATGCACAATAAATTCACATTGTGAATCCGCATGGCACACTTTTCAAGATTCAGCCAAAAATGTTGCTGACATTCATACTCAGGCTCAAAACCTGCACAGAAGAAATGTATGTAGTCCTTAGATCCTATATTGCTAGCAGTCCTGAGGTTACTGATGGACCTCTTAGGTTTGAGACATGGCATGGCTTGCTTGCACGCTCCAGGTTAAACCACTCTCCAGATTTAGGGCCATAAAGGAATTTTTGTGCATGTCAGATTAGTCATCACAATTGCTACATCTGCCCTGTTGTGCCATGCAGCCCCTAGCTGCCCCCATGTCTAGGGCTTCCTAAATGTGGAAACAGCCGCTAAAATAACTTGCTTGCTGAGCATCTCTTTGACCAGTTCTGACATGATTTCTGGTGTGAGGAAGGGAGGGATGCCAGACAGTGCTGGTGTTTGAAGGGCATGGCCATGCCATGGCTGCCTGCTGAGCCTCTGGCATTTGGTGCAGCTTCCCATTCACCTTCTGGTGCTGCTATCAGGCAAATGGAGCATACCGGCGGCAGAGGGCCTGAACTTCATCTTACAAGGATTCAGGCAGTGTGGTTGCAAAGTTGGGTGGCAATCTGTACGCAGCCTAAGTTCAGGCTGAGTGCTAGCTGTCCTCAAAGCCTGACAGAGACACCAGGTTGTAGGACATGCTGGAATTAAGATCTCTGCCAGGTCCAGTGTACCAATAACATAATTCTTTTTTAACTTGAAGCCAGATCTGCACAAAAAGTTTCCACCAAAGTATTCCTACTGTCATATTTTTTATATCACCAGTTCTTTCCTTGGGATACATGTGGCTTTTGCTCTTTGTGCTACAGGTCTTATGTTAGGAACTGGGTTTTAGCAGTGCTATGTGGCTTGTGATGAGGTGTATGTATGGAATGAGGCCGTTTGGACCTTTCTGTCTACACTTTCTTACAGTCTTGTCCGGGACCTGGAGGAGACTGGGTTTTATATTTATGTTGATTCTTGACAGTTCCTCATGCAGCATGGTTAATAGGTGTGTGAGAGAGATTAAGGACTCAGCAGGTCATTACCAGCACCAAACTGACTACATGATGAAAGGCAACAAGGACTGAATAGAGAAGAAGAGCAAAAGAAAGTGAATGCTTGCAAAATACCTGTCACTGAAGATAACAGCAGGAAACAAACGATAAGGGTGAGGAAAAGCGGGGAGAAGAGATGGATGGACATAGACAGGTATGGAAGACCGTAGCCTTTGTTGGTGGGCTCACAGAGCTAAATGTGAATGCAAAGGCAGACTGTGGTGAGAGACTGCAGTGCTCAGGCAGCTTCAAAATACCAGTGTCCTAGAGAGGGAGTAGGAATTCCTGAGAAAATAAAGGTCGGGGAAGAAGAAAGGGAGCCATAGTAAGGTGGGTTACTGAGATAGGTCAGAAGAGGATGCAGGGTATGAATAGCCTGGATGGGAATCATGGGCTGGGACAGAGAAATAGAAATGAGTGATCAGGAAGAGAAGGAGGCAACAGAAAATTTGAGGGGGTGGAGATTCACAGAGTGCAGAAGAGGAGGGGAAGCAGAGATTACAAATAGCAGAAGCTTGCTTTCAGGGATCCAGGCACAGAACACCACAGCTAAGGTTACTCATCCGCAGCCTTTTGCTTATGTTTCATACACCCTTTAATTATATAAGACTTTTTTTTTCTTTTTTTCATGTGAATGTTACCTTTCCTACTTACCTCAATGGTCTGAAATGTATTTACATAATTTACTATTTCCTGGTTTTCTATAGTCTATATGATTTTTTTTATTATCATTTTTGTATTTACTGCATACTTATGTGATTGGAGCTAGCTAAAATTATTTCCTAGGCTGATTTTTTAAATTATATTTCCACTACATAGAAGTGTGAATGGCCTCATTAGTTTCATTGGTATAACTTTTCATAATTTTTTGATTAGTTCACTTGGAAATTTCTATTATTAGACTCTTTTATTTAATAGAGTATTTTAATAAAAGCATAATAATAAGCTTTATCCTTTAATAAAATACACAGCAGAGAGTTTGCATTAATGAAAAGAAACATTTCAGCTTGAATGCCAACCAGAGAAAGCACCGAAAGAAAACATTTTAGTTACCTTGAATTAAAAATTGAGGGAGTTTCCCCGCCCTGCCTTGTCCCTGGGGCAAAACCTGGGGGTTGAGCGCCACCCTGGGACACTTTGGTGAGCCACTGACCAACAGGGCACGGCCACCCAGGACACACTTTCCAATTGGCTAGCTGGAAGCTATGTGTGTTCTGATTGGCCAGTCGGAAGTCATGCATGTCCTGATTGGCTGGCCAGAAGTTGTGAGTGTTCTGATTGGCCAGTCAGAAGTCATGCATGATCTGATTGGTCACCAGGCTGTCCTGGCTGCCCTGGCGGGGCTGCAAAGCTGTCCCGGAGCCGTCCCGCTGATCTCCTGCAGGCATGGGGCAAGGTGGGACACAGGCAGTTTTGTCCACACCATCGGCAGGTCACAGCACCGCTCACGGTGAATTACGGTCCTGCCGAAGAGAGCGGTGATGTGCTTCTGGGTGCCACAAAAGCAGAAACAACCTTGAGCATCTGGTAAAACCACAGGAAAGGAAAAATGGCATGAAGAATTCTTGCACTGGATAGCTGGGCACCCAAAAGCCTTTGGGAGGACACTGCACTTCTGAGGCAGGAGATGGGAAGAGGAGATTGCTGCTGCTGATACTTCAAAAAGGCTGTTCAGCTAAACATTCAACAAAGAGGTTCTTGAGCATGAATTGGAGTTAAAATTGTGAAAGCAGTTGCTCTGGTTGCAGAAGAAACCACACATCAAGACAGTAGCAGAAATTGAATGAGACTGTAGAGAAATATGTATCCTGTTACTGTGAATTAGTGACTTCAGTTTTGTTCATGGATATTTCAAATGTGCTCACCAATAAATAAAGCACCAATACGGTCCAATAAAGGGCAATGTACTAGGCAATGTACAAGGGGAATCCATTGCAAGAAATTGAAGGGCCTCGATCTGTGTTGGGTATAAAAGCAAGAGGAAGGAACATTGAACGTCCCAGTGCAGTTTGGCCATAACTTGCTATCTGGCCCCTTATGCAGTTTAAAGGTACCAAAGAGTTCTTCCCTTTCTTGGTCTCATCTGCTTAACCTTCCCAGTTGGCTCCCCAACACTTTGCCAACTCTGCTACCCTTTCTGCTGTACTTAGGAACCTCCATCTTGCCCCTGCCTTCCACACTGTTCCCTCGTAATGCTTTACCTGACCCAGGAAGATTACAACCTTCCCGTACATTGAGTGGTCCCTTCTTTGAAAAGAAGGTCCCTTCATCTTGCCTTCCACTACAGGTTTCTACAACGAGGATGTACCAAGAAGCAGTTGCAATGATTTAACAGGGAGATGACAGAGCACCAACTCTAATATCTGGGCCTGACTGTTGTTTAATATTTAGAGTAGACACTAGGGTATATGTAGGCTGTGCTTTTTTTGGCAGGCAAGTTTCCATTCCATTTGCAAATGTAGTTTTTAAGTGGTATGCATGATTGGAGACAATACTGAAAGACCCGAGGAAAGCAATTGCAATGTTTTTAAAAACAAAGAAAGTGTCCCACATGTTTAATTGCTATTCTGTTTTAAAATATTTACTCATGAGTCCTGTATGCCATTCATTTGTGGTGCAGCACCACAACCTCTGATTTCATGGTCCAGATGCATCAGACTGGTATATGGGTTCAGACTGGGAGAGCAGCTGTGGCCATGCTTTGCAGTTTGGGGTGTAGCCCCTTATGACTGAAGAGCTCCTGGCAAACTTTACGTGCTTCACCTTGTCACGGTTTAACCGCAGCCGGCAGCTAAGCCCCACGCAGCCACTTGCTCACTCCCCCATGGTGGGATGGGGGAGAGAATCAGAAGAGTAAAAGTGAGAAAACTTGTGAGTTGAGGTAAAGATCGTTTAATAAGTAAAGCAAAACCCACACATGCAAACAAAGCAAAATAAGGAATTTATTCATTCACTGCTTCCCATCAGCAGGCAGGTGTCCAGCCATCCCTGGGAAAGCAGGGCTCCATCACGCTTAACGGTTACTTGGGAAGACAAATGCCATCACTCTGAACATCCCCCCTCTTCCTTCTTCTTCCCCCAGATTTATATACTGAGCATGATGTCATATGGCACGGAATATCCCTTTGGTGGGTTAGGGTCAGCTGTCCCGGCTGTGTCTCCTCCCAACTTTTTGTGCACTCCCAGCCCTCGCTGGCAGGGTGGTGTGAGGAGCAGAAAAGGCCCTGACTGCTTAGCAACAACCAAAACCACGAGTGCGCTATCAACACCGTTCCCATCTTAAATCCAAAACATAGCACTATACCAGCTGCTAGTAAGAAAGTCAACCCTACCCCAGCTGAAACCATGACACAGCTCTTGCCTTCTGTTGCAGCTGCATCCCCACGATCCCACAGTGTGTGCATCATTTGACTGCCTAAACCCAGGGCTGTCTTTAAGCCCTGATCCTGTGTGTCTGATCTCACCTGCCAAGGGATAAGTAAGCGGCAGGATCTATGTCACGGAAGCATGAAGAGAAAGTAGGTAGACTTTGTCAGACGGAAGTTTTTAAAATAGGTTTTAGTAGTGAGTGAGACGAACAGGGAGCAGGAGAGCACTAGGTGGAACAGATCCGACACGAGATCTTTGGCACAGAGCTAGCTTCAAATGTGACTTACATGGCCCCCTGAGCACCCCCCTTCCTGTCCTGCACTGCAGCAAGCCAGCTGCACTGCCTCCTATTTTATCCCTTCTCTAGGTCTCCAATGCAGGCACGTCACCTTCGCTTTCTTCCCGTCCCCAGTGTATCTGGCTTCCACCTGCCTGAGGTCAGTGAGATGAATCAGAGCAGCCTTCAAGAAGTTTTAGCTTTTAGGAGACACTGGCCTGGCAGCCAGATTGTGAAGTGCTGAGAGTGCTTTGCTGCGAAGGTACCACATTGCTGAGCTGCTTTGCCCTGTCTTATTTTTAGGCCTGTGTCAATCATGTTGTAGCTCTAGACTTGGCCCTTTGATTTGGGTAGCACAACTTAAAATGTTTTGCCAATAACAAGCAAGTTGAAAACTGCCTGAAAACCAGCTTACAATCAATAGCTCTCTGGAAGTTTGCAGAACGCTTTGCGCGCTGAGGAATAATTTTGATTTCTTCTAGCTTTTTTTGTAATGGAAAAGAAGGTAAACCTCAACTTCCTTGTGTCTGCAGGCAGGAGGGTAATACCTCAGAGTGATGCGAATAGAACAAAACTGGAGAAGCCAAAGAATCAGAAAGTAGGTCACTGGGTCACAAAATTAAATCCTACTTGGGAAAAAATATAAACTAATACATATGGGGAAAATTATCTAAAACATATCATTCACCAAGGGGGCCATGGAAATAGGTAGGCTGAAAAAGACCTAAGTTTGAGAGTGGACAGTAAATTAGACACGAGTTTGCAATGTGTCAGTGATGCAGTTTGGGCTGCATACGCAAAGGCACCACATCAGAGAACATGATAACAAACCCCCTCTCTACACGCCTGGTGCGACCACACCTGAAAGTTTCGGGGACTTTGAAGTCAGTGGAGCTGTGCCAATTAACACCAGCTGAGAGTCTGCCTGTTGTGTTTGGTTACAGCTGCCTTATTACTAGACAGTTATTGACAAATTGGAAGAATCCAGTAGAAAGGAACAGAAATTATGACAGAGCTGGTAAGGCTGACACACACACAGAGATAGATATATATATATGTATAAATGATTAAGTAAACTCTATATGAGCAATGTTCAAATGTTGGGGGAAAATCCCATGTATTCAAATTCCGAACAGCTGGCTGGTTTGACTGCAGCTGTAGTGCCCTTTAGTATAAGTCCCTAAGGATGTTTGTGGAACAGTTTGGTTGCAGACATTTGGATAAGAAGAAAGGTGTGTTTGTGAAAAAACATGGGTATCCATTGTTAAATACAGGGTCTCTTCCTGGATGCATCCCTCTGACCAATCTGTATTTAGGCACCTCAGCAAGAGACCAGTTTTTTAGGCCTGATTATCACCCACAGTTATCACGAACTTCAATGGCAAGTGCTAAGGGCTCATCCTCTCTGCATGTCTGACCTCAGATATATAGATGTTAAATATAGATGTATACATCTCAGTGTAGGTGTCTAGATTTGAATTGCTTAGTGGACAACAGCTGAAGTTGCCATGAACATCCAAACATTTTCCATTTCATTATCTAAAGATACACTGACCCTGACAGCTAGTAAAGGCCATTTAACGCAATGTCCCTTGAAAGGAATTCCTCAAGATGAAAGTTCCCTGTCATTCTGTCTAAGACTATCCAGGACCTGATCCAGAGCTCTGGAAGTCAGTGAAAATCTTTCCATTGACTTCAAAGTGTTTTGGACCATTCCTAGATAATAGCACAGATTTCACTTCGTTCTTTCTTTCCAGTTGGGTTGTCTGAAATTGCACAGTGTGTGATTGAATCCCTATGTCCCTTGCATAGCTTGCATGCCAGCTCCCTTTAACACCTTCTGTGAAGCTTACGATGTTAAATGACACATTCAGTTGCTGTAGGCATCTTCTTTCCAATCTGGACCCCAGCTGCCTGAGGTCTAACAGATCGTTCTTAAAGGACAACGTGAAAGCAACAATTAGTGTATCTAAAGAATCAGTTTAGCGCAGGACCTCTAAACATATGACTGTGAAAGTTATGGAGTTAATCTAGTTTTGTAAATATAAGCCTCAGCAGCAGCCAAGTGATTACAAACTTACCTATCCATTAACCTTGATAAAAGTAGAGATTTTTCGTGCTGCTGCTGATCCTAATGCAGAAGAGTCTCAATGCTGAAATGCCTAAACAGACAATCTGACCACTTAACCATCAGAGACCCAGACAACCCACATCACATACACAGATGAATGTGAATATATGACCAATTCTGCAGAGCCTTACAAAGTATGCACTCAAAAAAGCGTGTTAAAGACAGATAAGCTTCATATGGTGAAAACTCTTGAGTTTCTCTCCCGTTCTGTTGCCCCCAGATGATGCCAGAGGTTAAAACAAGGCTATTAATCTTTGTATGCCACACATAGAATAAAAATACTGGAGCTACCTCTCTGCTATCCCTAAAATTGTTCAGGCCCTGCACCATCTGAATGATGCCAACATCCTCCAGCCAGGATTTAGCTACTATTCAGATCCTATTGTTACTTCTGGAACCACAAAGTCTGCTAGTTTCAGTAACATCTGGCATTATTCAAACAAAAACTTAAGTTGGAAGAGCTGGAATTATCTATTCCAAATTAATCACACAAGTGTTTCTCAGGGGAATTCAGAGGATTTGGACATATCGCTGGAACTTGTTTACCCTGCGGACAGTTCTCTCAAAGGGCAAATTCACAGACACCGCTTCTCTCCATCACCGTATGATTCACCTGTGCTGTCAGCCAGGTGACCGGCTGACTTGGAGATTTCTATTGTATGTGACAGCGGAAAAAGACATCACTAACTAATATTGATGTTTAATGAATGCAAAGAGTGGGCACTTTCTCTGAAGTGGAATAAATACACAGAAGAGGAGGCAAGTCCATTTGTCCTTGTCATGCCAGCCGGCTGGGGAGTGGAAGTTAAGCAAGGCAGAGGAGCCAGTGTATCCCCCATCATAGGGGCAAAGTAGCAGTGTGCCTTACTAATAAAACCTGCACAGAACCAAATAAGAAAGCCCTCATATGTAGAAACACACTCCAAATACCACAGTCACTGATGGAGAGGAAATGAGATGACGGGTGAGTGGAATGGGGGAGAGCACATCTGGCGAATCAAACAGTAACTCTCCGTATCAAACGGACGCAGATATCAGACTCCACCCTGCATTTTGGAGGCTCTCCTGAAGCTGCTCTGACCACGTCAGACAAGCCCACTTTTGTGCTTCTGTATCAGTCCCAGGCACCTCAGGGCAGGTGGAGTGTTAACTCTGTTACAGGTTCACGCTACCTTTCTTGAATCAATCCACATCTCCTAGAGCAGTGCTTGATCCCTGTTGTGAGTCGTATTTTCCAGTGTCTTTGTGAGACTGAGTGCCCAGTCTTATCATGTGAAGTCCTCTCTCAAAGGTCATAGGAATTAAGAAATAATTATGGATTAATCTGATGTGACCTGTGGTGAGTCGGGAACACCTTCCAGGATTGAGGGCTTGGAGGTGGCCATCAGACAAAACCTTGTCTAATCTTTTGCAGAGCAGAGCAGAGGAGAAGGGGACGGACAGCAGTGGAATGCACTTAAGAGAAATAGATACACACATGAAAGAAAAAGGCCTTGATATTTAAAATATTTATGGCCTTAAAAGGCATGAAAACTGATACTAGCCATTAACTAATAGACGTTCTGCCTTTGTGATGCAGCTTACATCCCTAACTAAAACCACATCTCTGCTCTGACTTTGTCTGAAGCCAGGTGCACAGATGATTAAATTTTGGGCCAGCTATAAGGAGAGTGTCTCCATCCTGTCCTCTCCTCTAAGCACACACCATCTGTATGATACTTATTTATCTCCTTTTGCCGGGCTGACATACTGAGCCCATATTCTTCCAGCATCAGTTGTCCTCATACTGTCAAGCTGTGCAAATGGAAGGGATCTAAGCCTAAGGGAATAACAGGCTCCGGGAGTAGGGTTGTGCTGTATTAAGCCAGTATTAACTGCTCAGCTCTAACCTTGATGTTGTTCATATGTGTTTTCACAAAAGAGATTTGGGGCTCTAGCTGGCCACTGTTGCCAGCAAGCCTTTTACTTCTGTGTTCACTATATGTAAGTGCAATGTTGCTGTGCACCTCCTCTGTGTGAATCAGAGAAGGGAAGAGGCTGGCTTTGTATCTCAGAGCATATGGACTCCTTGTAATGAGTGGAGGATAGATTGCTTAAAGCATTTTTATTTTATTTTCTGAACAGAATTTCTGAGCCCCTGTTCCTGTGTCATAGGCCTGCTTGTAGCAGGAAATTATAAACCCAGACCCTGCCTCTTTGAGGAAAGGATAGGTGGAGAAAAGGACTTCAAATACATGTATGTTTTTCATAAAAAGATAAGACAGCTACTTTAAGTGTGCTGAACATACCAGCGAATAGACACAGGCTCCATAATTTTTTTTTGGTTCTTCCTCTGGTCTAAGCCATAGAGCCTAACAAGATCAAATATATGCAATACATTTCACCCAACTACATGCAAATCTTATTCAGATCTGGATCCAAAGCTGTCACCCAGGTTTTCCACTCTACCAGATGTTAAGCCGCACAAGATGCTTTCGAACTTCCATTTCAAGAAGTTCCTCCAAAGCAGAGCACTACTGACTGGCCTTGCCCTTCATTCTTTCTTTGTTTCTTCTAAAATGCAGAAAAGTAATTTTCTTCCTAATTATTCACAAGGCTTTAGGAGCTGTTTTCAGTTGAGGATGACACCTTGTTTACGTGACGCTGCCCTGTAGTTCTCAGGATTATCTCTGGGATGGTGGACTTGGGCTGCAGAGGGTGCAGCCATAAGGACAGAGACCTCGAATGTGTACACTTTGAGAAGAGCAGGTAGACAGGAGAGAAAACGTCTGATGGACTCCACAGGTAAGGAGGCTAATTGTGGAGATGCAGCTTCCCACCACTGTTTGCTGAATGCATCTTGCCAGGAAACAACAGCACCCGTTCCCCCACGTCACCCACAGCTGGTATCTTATGAGAAGCCCCAGATCACCCACAGTGGGCGTCTCGCGAGACACCTGAAAAAGTGCACAAGAGCCCAGAAGGCCAAGGACAGATCTGTGCTCCTTCTTCTTTACCAACAGGACATCCATCAACAGTTTCCATCTCGGAGGCTGGCTAGAATTTAGGGAGTGCTGGGTCTAGGGCAGGCCGGTCAGGAGGACGTATGTAAAAATTTCTCACTAGGAGAGAAAATGAAAATGTTGACATAGCAGGCAACTGCTTGCCAATATATGGCAATTGCGTTCTGTCAAGTGTCCTACACCATTCTTCGGATGACATAAATAGCACGTCCTGCAGGACATTGTCCCTTGATAAAAATAGAAGTCCCAAGTGAAAGAACATCCTGAGAAGTGGATTACTAAAGGTCAGCTAGCCTGCTGGTTCCTGAGGAGAGTATGGAGATCGCAACCTACGCTTCACAGGCTTTTCCTAACTGCAAAGTCCTTGCTGTCCTCAGCCATTTAAGAAAGCCTGCCAAGGAGAACTGTAACTCAAGTATATCTACAAACAAGAAATCTAATAAATAAATACATATTTATCTGCATAGTCTATTTGATAAGCTGGTTAGCAGGCAATGAAGAGGTGTAATGGAAAAGTGGAGCATCAGATTGTGGAAGGGCTGTTTATGGAAATAACCAAGTTCCCGATTAAGATAGTTTTTACTGAGCTCTTACAATAAATAGGGCAAGAAATTTTTTACACAATCAATTCACATGCAAATGTAACAATCACATTCTGTCCTTTCTTTTTTATTCAGTAAAGGTCAGGCAATCGTTAAACATGGTATAAACACATTAAATGTCCACTCTGCCACATGTAAAATAAAGTCCAAATTTGGGACATAGGGAAAAAAATGGATCTTGGTTTTAACTAAAATTTACCCTAGGGACTTTCTTGGAGTGCATCCTTAATTCTGCTCTGAGAAAGGCTTTATATCCTCTTTTCTCCAGCGTGGAGCTTGGGGAAAAATCTGGAAACGCTGTGAAGTAATTAAGAATAATGAGATATAATAATTTTATGGTGACATTATTAGTGAGATGATTTACCATACTTGAGGCTATAATACTTTCACTGGGGAAGGAATTGGCCTTGCTGGAGGAAAAGTAAGCAGGAGAGCAATGCAGTAGCCAACAAGTAAGCAATGTTTCCAACCAACCTCCAAGCTAACAGGGCAACAGCCGAATTTCAGGCTTCAAAAGTGACACAGCTGGAAAAGACATTGAACAGTTAAAAAGCCCTCGGAGCAGAGGAATGGATAGAAGATGAATGTACGGGACTGTCAGCTGGTTCTACCCTGCGAGCAGATAGGTTAAAACCTGTTTAGTCTGTAAGTTTTTTGCTCTAAAGAAATAATCCTTTTCATCAGGGACGGTACTGCCATCTTCTTCTGTAGGGAATAGGGCTGGAGGTGCTGGAGGGAACATAAGCGCAGCAAAGAAATTCTGGTGTCCTTCAGACCAGCCTGAGGAGCCCTTTCCCAGCCACCAACACCTGCCCCAAACAGCCCCCTCACACAAACCTCGCCAAGGCTCCAGACCTGCGCAGAAATGCATTCCGAGAGGCTGTTTTTAAAGGTACTGCCATAGACAGCAGGAATGTCATGCTGGAAATCTGTGTAAACTGAGGAGGAACACTACATTAGAAATATAAGAATTGCGGTCAGACAACCTCATCTTAAGTTCGGCTGTCTAAGGTAGAATTATTTTTTTCTATAGGCTGAGAAGACTGATAAGAGATTGATTCCTAGAGCATCTACATTTATTATTTTCTGTATATACCTGTCTTTGTTAGAGACATTCAGTATCAGAAAAAGAAACCAGAATACAAAGCTTTTTCCCTTCACTATACCTCAGCTACCATAGTACAGCATCTTCCCCTGCTACAGTAAAATAAAAGATAAAAGCAGCACTGAAGAGCTGAAAAAAGCTGGAAATTTAATTCACAGACAAATTAGCTGCGTTGCATTTAATATTCCCACTGTGGAAATGAAAAGAAATTTATTCTGTTCCTGCTCTCCACAAATTCACCAGAGGGAATGATATCCCTTAATTAAGGAAGACTGATTGCTTATTTTTTTTCCCAAGCTTTCGTTTGCCCTAAAATAAAATGATGAGAAATAAATGGTGCATATAAAAAAATCAAAACCACACTGGAAATGCTGCAGTCATTCAAATTTCTCATTGTAGTAGATACTACATTCTAAAGAGTTCTTTAACAATCTAGTAAAAGAGTCGGCCAAATGGAGCAATTCACGCTCTGTTTCAATGGAGCAAATCAATTCAACCAAACAAACTAAACCCAAGGAATTCCTCCTGTTCTTGTAGGGCTGATAATTTAACATTGTGGGATAGTATGAAGGAATACATATTTGACAGACTTTTTTTTTTTTGCATAAACACTATGCATAAATATGAAGAAAAGAGGAAGGTTTGGATCAAGGAAGAGAGGGATAGTAAAATAGAAGGGACTGGAACCGCATTGGTGACACCTTGTCATGATCAGATGAAGTGGAATGAGAAATGCAAGCTGAAGAGCAGAACTGCTCCGAATGCAGGCTTAACAAAGAAATGTGGTTGTGCCAAACAGGTATAAACTGTTACAGTATTTGTCATTATTTAAGGAACTAGATGTGGACTAGTAACTCTTTTTGCAGCTCATGTTTATAAAGAATATTTATCTTTCCATTTATTGAAAAATGCAGAATAGAGGAGTTTGAAAGTATATTTAGAGAGAAGACAGCTCAGTACCTTCTACTGCATACTTAGACTGTGAAGGCACACTGAAGAGGCTGAATGCAAAGGGGCCTTTGATGATGCATAGACAAGATAGAAGATGACCCTCGTACTGTTTGTTGCTCCTGGCCTGAATGTAGCTATAGCGCACACCCTAAACAGGTCACTCAAAGGGCTTTGTAAGAAAGAGGTACATGAAATCTGCTCTCCTGGTTTTGATGGAGGATCCTTGTAGCCTGGTAGCTTCTCTGCAACAATGACCACAGAAGATAGTAAAAACAGGCAAGGCATTAATGACACTCTCCTAACCGCCAAACAAATGTAGCTCCATAGATTTCCTGATCCTGATGCTTTTTATCTAATATCCTTTGATGTAGTGCACTTCCAAACATTTGTCTGGTCTCTCCTTGAACCCGTGTATGTTTTTCATACCTGTAACATCCTTAGGCAAAGTACTCCACAGTTTTACTACTTGCGTGAAAACTCACTTTCCCTTGTTGGTTTTTAACTTGGTTCCTGATAGCTTCATTTTATTGTCCCTAGTTCTTGAGTTTGAAGAGACAGTCTACCCTAATGTGTCATCACCATTTCATTCAGGCTTTTGCTGAACTCTCCTATACACCTTTTCTTTTCCAGGCAGAAAAGTTCCAGTCTACCGAGTCATTCCTCCTACAGAAGTCATTCCATGCTTTTGATAGCTTTTTGTAGCTGTTGTCTGACTCTTTTCCAGTTCTGTTACGTCTTTTTTGAGATGGTAACAACAGAATTGCACACAGATTCAAGTTTGGGACTAACCATGGGCTTATACGTGGGCATGATGTTATTCACTGTTTTGTTCTCTGTTGTTTTCCTAGTAACTCCTAACTTCTGATTTGCTTTTTACTTGCTCCTGAGCACCGAGCTAACATCTTCATGGAAATATACCCTCGTGTTTCATCCCTTAGTGGCAATGGTCAGCATGAGGTCATCAATTCGTATGAAAAATGGCAACTTTTCCTCAGGTGCATTGCTTTGTACTTACCTGCATCAGATTTCACCTGCGAATTTATTCATTCATTACTCAGTCATCCAAAATCCCTCCACCATCCTTCACAGTCTGCCTTCACCCTCATTAACTTCATTAACTTCATTAACCTTTGTACCACCAGCTAATGTTGTCACCTGGCAGCTCACGCTGTGCTTCAGGTCATTTATGAGAAAGTTGAACACAGGCCCCAGCACAGACCCTCGTGCCACTCCTCTGGTGACATCTGTCTGTTCTGAAAATGTTTATCCCTACTCTCTATTTCCTTTACTTCAATTAATTCTTTTTCAGGATTTTCCTTCTTATACTTTGGCTGCTTAATGTACTTAGCAGCCTTTGGCGAGGGCAGATTCTGTCTACAGGGCCATCTTCACCTGTCTGCTGCTGATCCTTTTGGAGACATCCAAGGTAGCCTCCAGATAGGACATCTCTTTACACAAGCAATTTTGACTCTTTTGAAGTATATCCTATTTCTTCATATATCAATGAATTCTCTAAATGATTTGTCAAGAGCAGAATTTGCCCTTTCACACATGCACACCCTGGTCTCCTGGAGCTGCCCTGCTCACCTTTCCAGGCTTAAAAAATGGTATGGAGCATAAGACTTACATTCCCCTGGCTGCCCCTCAAAACCTGTTTTAAAGATTGGCTTCATATATGCCACCTTCCAGTCTTCAGGTCCCAAAGAGGTTTCAAGTGGGAGGTCACACATTTTGACTAGTAATTTAGTGTTTCCATCCTTGATTTCTGCTATGTACCATCTGGCTCCAGCAATTTGTTGGTTTTCACTTTGTCTGTTTGAAACATAATCTCATCCACAATTACTTTGATTTCAGACATATCCTCTGCATTTTCCCCCATATGAAAACTTGCCCCATTTCTTCCCAGTGACCAGCAATGCAGAATGGCTTCACCATCTCTGAGTTTTGCCTTATCACTTGCTGGCCATGCAGAGTCCCTAGCAGGTTTTTCAATTCTGAGGTTTTTGATGAAAGACTAGTTTTGATTCCTTTAGCTAGTTCTCCTCAAACTCTTTTTTAGCCTTCCTAATTAGGATTTTGCTTTTAATCTGCCTGACTACACTATTCATTTCATTTTATTGGTTTGGATACAATAGGCATCTTTTTGAAAAATGTCTTCTTACTGCTAATAAACTTGCTTACTTGGCTGTTTATGCATGCTGGCCTCCTTTAATCCATTCTCTGGCCTTTCTCAATAGGTCATACGCAGTGGTGTTATGCTTCCAGTCTGGTGTTCTTCAGAAGTTTCCATGCTGCTTGTTAGAATTTCTCTTTGCTGACCTTTCTAGCTTCTTTTTAACAAGCCTCCTCACTTCTGCATAGCTTTTCTTGAAGCTGAGGACAATGGCAGTGGCGTATTTGGCCTGTGGTGCTCCTGTAGAGCTGGTGAAGCCGAGTCCTCTGTGGTCACTGTCACAGAGTGGTGCTTCCACTGGAAGGGCTAAAGCCCGATCATGCGTATTTCTCACTACAAAGCCAAGGACTGCCTTTGCTCCTGTGGGCTCGCTAACCAGCTGCTCCATGGAATAATTGCTGACAGAGCCCACAAATGATGTCTCTGTTTCATACCCTGGCATCACATTTGTCGATCCATAGGAGGGCAGTTGACATCTCCTGTTACTACTGTTTTTCCTGCCCACACTGCTTCTCTCATCTCTTTCAGCTTATCAAATTCAAGGCACTTCGCTATCCTGGGCCAGTAATATCTCTCATAACTGTATTCCTATTTAGGCCTGGAATTTCAACCTGTACAGACTTTATGCTACTCATTGAGCTGGTGAGCTTGTAAATTCAACTTGATGCTGATTTTTCAATAAGGCTCTGCCTCTGGCACAGTTTATCTTTACTGTGTACTTTATATCCTGGGTTTAATGTCCCATTGACTGTCTTCCTTTCCTCAGGTTTTCAATATGTCTGGTGTATCACTCTCTGCATTTTGGATCAGACATTCTGGTTCCTGATCTCATATTTTAGATTTCAAACATTGTGTAGAAGTGAGTGTGCCACTGCTTTGGTTCTTTCATTGGCACCTTGTATAAAAACCAGTACGTTTATTTCCCTTTCCCTGCTGGATTACTTGCATCTTCTGGATTGTGCTTTCCTCCAGGATTCAGAACTTTTCCATGTTTTTCCTCATAAGGGTACTCATGCTGAGTCTGGGCTCTGCCACACCCGTCAGCTTTCCCCAACTACTTGTTTGTTTCAGCGGGTAAGGGAATATTTTCATTTCAAAATGACTGTCTAGGGCCTTCATTTTGCTAAGAATGTCTGAGAATGGTTTCAATTTGCTGCAAGACCAAGAAATATCATGGCAGAGAGTTGGATATGTAGGATATGTAGGCTGTAGGATGTTTTCAAATCAGCTGGACTTGATGAAATTCCGGCTAGAATTGTCTGAAGCAATGCCAGAACTATTAGCTGTTATCTTTGAGGAATCATGGAATACAGAGATAAATGTGCTGCCTCTTACTATTTTTTTAAATAATGAGGGGGCAGGGGAAGCAATAGTTCAGCCTCCAGAAGTTAACTACAAGGTCAGTGGCAACCAGTACGGGTTTATCAAAAACAAATCATACCAAACCAATCTAATATGCTTCTGTGACAGGACTTGTGGATAGGGAAGAACAGCAGAAAGATGTATCTTAACTTTAGTAAGGCCTTGAACATTGTCTCATATGAGCTTCTCAGAAACAAGCTAAGGAAACATTGGCTATGTACAATTTTTAGCAGGTGAGTGCAATATTGGTTGAAAAGTATATTTCGAGAGTAGTTCTTGATAGTTCACTGATAGCCTGGAAGTATATATTGACTGACTGCTAACTTTTGAATTAATCAAATTAATGACAGAATAGAGAATATATTTATTATGTTTCCATATTACATTGAACTGGGAGGGTTCCAATAACTTTAGATGACCTTGATAAACTAGAGAAATAGTCTGGAAAAGCTAGGATGCAGTTTTATTAGGACAAACATCTTCTGCCTTTAACTATCAATCATCTGCTGTGCATGAGCTACAGAGTATCACTGCAGGGAGGAATATGGAGTTCAAAATGTGTCCCAAGCTGAAAACTGCATGCAATCATAGAACCTTAAAGGTCATCCAGTTTCAACCCCCTGCCACGGCCAGGGACACCTTCCACTANCCCAAGCTGAAAACTGCATGCAATCATAGAACCTTAAAGATCATCCAGTTTCAACCCCCTGCCATGGCCAGGGACACTAGACCAGGTTGCTCAAAGCCCCATCCAACCTGGCCTTGAGCATTTCTAGGGACTGGGCATCCACAGCTTCCCTGGGCAACCTGTTCCAGTGCCTCACCACCCTCAGAGTGAAAAAGTTCTTCCCAATATCTAATCTAAATCTACCCTCTTCCAGTTTGAAGCCATTAACCATCATCCTATCGCTACATGCCCTTGTAAAAAGGCCCTCTCCAGCTTCCTTATAGGCTCCCTTCAGATACTGGAAAGCTGCTAATGTCTCCCCGGAGTCTTCTCCAGGCCAAACAACCCAACTCTCTCAGCCTGTCTTCATAGGAGAGGCACTCCAACCCTCTGATCACCTTCGTGGCCCTCCTCTGGACCCACTCCAACAGGTCCATGGCCTTCTTATGTTGGGGGCTCCAGAGCTGGCGGCAGTACTCCAGGTGGGGTCTCATCAGTGTGAAGCAGAGGGGTAGAATCACCTCCCTCAACCTGCTGGCCACACTTCTTCTGATGCAGCCCAGAATACAGTTGGCCTTATGGTCTGCAAGCGCACGTTGCTGGCTCATGTTGAGCTTATCCATCATCACCCCAAGTCCTTCTCCTCAGGGCTGCTCTTGATCCATTCTCCACCCAGCCTGTATTTGTGCTTGGGATTGCCCCGACCCACGTGCTGGACCTTGCACTTGGCCTGGTTGAACTTCATGAGGTAGGAAAGGGCCCACCTCTCCAGCCTGTCCAGGTCCCTCTGGATGGCATCCCTTCGATCCAGCATGTTAACTGCTCCACACAGCTTGGTGTTGTCGGCACTCTTGCTGAGGGTGCACTCAGTCCCAAGATCCATGGCTTAAACACTAATTTAGTCTCAAAGCTAAAAGGAGCCCCTCAGTTGTAATTTTGAGTCCACATTCTCATTCAGACTGACAGTCAGGAAAATCTCCTTTACTTTCTGCCCTTCCATCACGACAAAATCTCAAGGCTGACATGGATCTTTCAGGATACGGACTGTTCTTGACACTGTTGTTCAAAGGCCTCCTTTATATTGTACATCATATCAGGTTTTCTCTGCCTGTTTCTCTGAGAAGACATCCTGGATGTATTAGGGTGTCTCTGTTGTGTATTTGGGATGGAGCCTTTTTATGACATCTATTTCCTCTCAACATTTTTAGCAAAAAAATGAGAGTTCTTTGCTAGGTGGTTGATCTCTGGGCTTTGAGACTTCTATTATCCTTAGCCTGACTCTTGTCCTAGTTGGAAAAGAGATGAGACTACTTCTGTGTCTGGAAGAGAGGAACAAAAGGGTTCGGCTCCTCTTGTTTCCTGTTTTTATTGTGCTCTGTGGATTAGAGTGAGCTACTTCTTTCACTGCCAGTACCATGAAAAACAAGAAGGAAGAGAAAGGCTGGATGTCTACACAAGCCTAGCTAGCCTATTAGGCCAGATAAGGTTATGGACAAAATAATCTGTGGCCAACTCTACATAAGGGTGTATCATGATTAATGTCATATCCAGCTGCCTCCAACTCCCTGGCTTTAAGAGGGACAGCCACCCATGGAAGTCAAAGAGAAGACTCAAAGCTGAGTCATGCCTAAGCTCTTCTGCTGCTCCACCTTGTGTGAGCTCAGTGTCTTTGGAGGCGGCTTTGGCAGCAGCTAGTGAGGACCAAAGGGTGTTCTGGGAAACACAGCATCTGCAGCCCTTTTTCCATAACTCTTTCCTTGTTCACTTCACACCTTTACCCCTTTTTGCATACATACTGCAGGTTGTACTCATTTGTTCAGTTATTTGCTTGACAGTAGCCTTAGATAC
>VUYV01000166.1:1648971-1672428 GCA_008711295.1 Anarhynchus alexandrinus | reverse complement strand
GAAAAGGAGGAATGAAGAAAAAGGGTAAGGATGAGATAAAAGAAAGGATACCACAAAAATTCAGGTCACTGAGGGACTCTGGAGATGTAAGAAGATTCAGACTGATGGATGGCAGAATACATTGTGCTCCACCTGCGAGCTACCATGTCCCAGCAGGCTAAGACAGATGCGGTGTGAGAGAGAGGCAGACTCTCCTGCGCCAAAAGAGCTGTCAGCTGAAAGGTCCTGCTGCGGCTTGGGTTGGGATGAAGTTGGAAATCCAGCTTGTGATTTGGAAAGTCCGCTGTGCTTGATTCTCTTCCCCTTGTGGGAGGACAGAAGGGACCCCTGCACCTTGCAAGGGAAGAGGATCGTTGTTTTTCTGGCCTGAACTCTCTAGAGGAAAAAGAAGAGATTCCACATACAGGGCCACAGTGGCAGCATGAGGCAACTGGGATAGGACCCCATAAGGCATGGTTTTCCCAACATCTCCATAAATTTTGATTGCCTTATTTCCGGCTATCTAAGTCCACTAGCTCTTGCAGACCCCAGCCGAAAAAGAATGGTCCTGAACCGGTGCTGTACATAGTAACAAAGTCATCTCTATTTTACAGCCCAGGGCGCAGAGCACAGAGGTCAGGACCAGCGTGCCAATAACCTCAAGAACAGCTCTGAATGCTCGCAGACTGGAAGTGGCGAGGCTGTGCCGACACAGCGCTACTAGCAATTAACTGGCTGTGGATTAGCGGCCTCAGCGTTTCTTTTCAGGCCCGGTCTGCTTTTGCATCCTGTGATTTCACTGTGCCCTGTTGTCACTGGTTTAGCAGATCTTTGCTTGGTGCTCCCCAATGCATGCTGGTTAAACCTCATCTGCTTCAGACCCTTTCTCTAATGCTGATGCAGATGTCAAAGTGAGATGCAGCTGCCTTATGGGAAAACTCATAGTTAGGTGACGTATTGGCAGGTTAGGTAAGCCAGAAAGAAAGGCTCAGAAATGGTATTTTACCGCATGTGACAGTACAGGGGAGATGTGAGACTTTATGTGGTCGGACCTCCAGACACACAGCACAGAGCCCTGCCACATGAGCTAGCGGAGTCATCTGCAAGCGGGAAACACATTTCCTTTTTGAGAATCTAACACTGGGGGTAGATGAGACACATTTTCCCAAAGGGCTCTGTCGCTATTTGCTGTTCCACAGAGTAATGCTAAGAATAAATCGAGCTCCCTTCAGGGTTTTGGAGACAGAGGTGGTTACAGAAAGAACAGCCAAATATTTGGTAGTCTCCTAGAACTCTTTCTGCCCAGTGTGTCACAGGCTGTCCTCTTCTGCCTCGTCCCCAGATTTGTCCCCTTCTCTTGATTCTTCTATCCGCCTGAAGTCCTGTCATCCTGGCATGCCCCTGTCCTTTTTTACTCCCACCTGCTCTGTCTCTGACCTTGTTGCCACTGCCCCATCCCACCCTGCCTGTCCCCAGGTGCTGTCCTGCAGCTCCTCTTTTGAGCCATTATTTTACTCTTCCTTCTCCCCTCCAGGGCTGTTCACGGCTGAATCCCAGCACATGGTGGCATGGGGGTTGGGAGGGTGGGGGGCAGCCAACTCTCTGCCCTCTGCTCATATTTGGGGCTCTCTGAGTTCCTTTGGCCATGGGCAGAAGCATGCTCTGCACCAGGGAAGTCTTTAGTAAAGATAACATCTGGAATTCAGACAAGCTCTGCTGAGCATGTGCAAGCACGGAGCAGTGATTTACAGCTAGGTCAGATCTGGGTGGATTTTCATATGGCCAGCGAGTATGGGCTGATGCCCCCAGGGATCAGCCCCCGCTAATTTCAAGCCCCTGCATGAAGCACTGAGCTGCAGTGAAACCACTGTAAGACATTTTCAGCATGGGCCAACCACCATATTTTTCACTAACCTCATTCTTGGAAGTTGCTGACCGGCTTTCAGTGAAATGTTCCCAAAAAAATTCAGCCCAACACAGAGACCAAGGATAGAAAATTTCAGCCTAGAATGATTAAAATATGACAAAATTAAAAGCAACTGAAAACTGGATCTTATAATTGCAAGTGTTAGGCAATGTTAAATATAAGATTTGTTGCCATCTCCACCTATAATAGAGGGATGGCTATTGAAATATTTAATTTTGGGAGAACTTTCTTGCATGACTGACATGCAAGGGAAAAGCCTTTTCCTTCCAAACATGGGGCATATGCCCAAGAAAGACATCTGATAAGGAAAACCAGTGGTGACTGTATGCAACCTGTTATGCGATCTGAGTTATTTACATTGCTTAGAGTTCACCAGATTCTTCACCGAAGTGTTGTAAAGTCCCAGACTGAACCCACCACTAGTGGGTGCATCAGCGAGCTCGATGTCAGCTTGACCCATGGCAATTTGCCATCTGTGAAAAGTAAACAAATACTGGGGTAATGAGCATCATGATTGTAATAGGAACTTGAGCACGGATTTACACAGGATCTTTGTGTTTGGACTCACGAGCCTTTGACTACGTTAGTATTGAAAAGTAAGCAGCTGCAAAACCCCAGCTGTGCAGATCTGTGCAAAAATCAGGCTTTGGCTGTTGACTGCTTGACACTACCTGCAAGGCTGGACCAGATGTGTTTTTCCTATATTATTTTCTTCCAGCAAAGTTTTTAGAGAGTCTTTTAAAAGTCTTTTATTGTACTCCAATGAAAGGGCTCCAGAACTTTAAAACCTCTCCACTTTTTTCAAGTATATAGCAGGGGCTCTAATAATAGGTATTATCTTTGTGGCAAATTTAGAACTTTAGAGCTTCACAGCTAAATCAGCAGTCTAACTAGTATCAGAGAAAATACTACAGGAGATAAGAAGCCATTGCTACTTTGAATTGAGTCCATTTTTGAAGGAAGACAATATATCTAGATGCAAAGTACAGTTTCTTAAAAGCCACAGCACAAATGCAGAGATTTTTCCTCTCTCCTGATCCAAAATACAGTAGTCACAGACTATTTTTAATTCATGTAAAATTATGATAACTATGAAACCATAAACTTTATGGTTTGGTGAGTTGGCTGCGATGTGCATCCCTAAAGTAGGGGAGTACTGGGATCAGCATAATGAGAAATATGACAGAAGACCCTGCAGATAACTTGTAGGCTGAAAGGAAGATCAGGCCAGACCAGATGTCGCTACATTTATTGCCATGCTGTGCACCAGAAAATGTTAAGAATAAAACACAGGGAATGAAGATTTCCAAACATATTAGCAGGCACTCTTGTGATGTGATCGCATCAGTTTTAGGGCCATAGTGCCTGGCAGGCTATCAAGGACTGATTTTTTTTTTGGTGCTGTTATTACTAACATAGATTGATATATATGACCCAAAGCTGACATCTAGCGGAGGGAGAATGAGCGCAGGATTTTTCCTTCCCTTCCCAGGGACACACTCCGTTGTGTGCAGATAGAGATGGCGCTTTTTGCTCTTCTCTTCAGAAGTGACCTGAAGGCTGGCTGCTCCACGGCTTGTCCTGGGCAGGAAAGTGAACCACGGAGCTCATGGGCACTCTTGCTGGTGACATGTATATCCATAGTCGGATGCCAGGAGCTATCGTCACAGTGCTGCTGTCGGATAACGAGCTCTGAAGGCTGAATTAAAAAAAGTATCAAAAGACGATGGTATCGATGCTCATGCCTGGTAGAGTTTGAGGCAGGGTCTCGTGAATACATTTAAGAGAAGAACTGATGTTCACTACAGTTGCAAAGAGGGTGTCAGCAATCTAGGATTTCTGCTGTCAGGAACTTCAGATCTGCAGTCCTGGACCAGACCAGCCTCTTGGACACCAGGTCTCGAGGCTGCAGCTCTGTTCAGCTTCCAGCTCTTCCCTGGTCCTTTGGCTCACTCACTGCCCCAGCTGCAAGTTTGTGCCTCACCCTCTGCACCTGGTATCGCACGTTTGTGAGAAAAAAATCTCAATCTTTAATTAGTGAAAATCAAAGTTTGAAGCTCTCTTGCTTGCTTGGATAAATTGAAAACATGAACCCTAAAGGCTTAAAAAACCAAAGGACAAATAAAACTGTCCTGTGTTTACTTTTCATATCTCACAAATTTAAGTCAATATCATAAATCTGTTGGCACCTCAGTCCCGGTTTGTAATGCTTAGCAGGGGAGCCAGAGGGAAGCACAGAGAAGTCTCACCAGCTCCAAGCACAGGAAAGGGAGAGGACCCATGGTCCTCCTGGGAGATGGCTGGGTGGGCAGCCAAAGGAGGGAACCTGCAAGCCCGGTGGGAGAGCAACCGGATCACAAGAGCACTCACAGCCCTTTAAAAATGGCAGAAGACAAAAGGTACTTTACTTCTTCATGTACAATAGGAAGCAAAAAAGGTCTCCCACATGTGGTGGTAAAGATTGAAGGCTTTGTAGCTGCGGGCTGTAACAAATCCCACTGTCTGTGGCTCATCATTTTGGTGGGATTTGTAGCACATTCAGCAGCAAGTTACCAACAGTTTAGAGATTCAGTCAAAACCCCTGAAATGCTTCCCTAAATGAATGCAGAGCCTTCAGCCACTGCTGAAGAGCACAGCTTTTGTGCCGTGTCCCAAGCAACCGCGCTGCTGACAAGGCGATGCGTGTTTTTGGAAGCAACTTTCAATCACCTGATCGCAAAACAAAGTTAGTGTTATACAAACAGTACAAAGTTTACCGCAGGATTGAGCTTTAATCTCTGGTGGTTGCTTATTGACTCCAGAAAAACCAGCAGCTACTCAGTGAAAAGACCTCCTCTACATCCTGTTTGCAGGCGAACTTGAAGGAGAGGATCTCACCTCCTGCAGCTCTCCCCGAAACCCAAAGTAAGTCTGAACTGAGGTCTGAATTGGGAGACAATGAGGACTGGGCCTGGGTTGTTTAAAATTACCATTTATTCTGCCATGAGAGGACTTGGTTTATATTTTTGTGCTTGCTTTGACCATGCTAACAGTGGGAAAAGCAGAAGTCATGATGTGTGGTTTACGGTTTATCACAATGTATGATATATGAAGACTTGTGCTATCAGCAGTGCTCGATGTCTTGAAGGCATACAGAGATAGCTTGGGACCCTTTTACCACATGCTGCCTGATGCCTGTCAGAGGAGACAAAACAATACTGAAGAAATCAGTCACATTTCTCCTTCATCCTTCAGTGAGTCCCCCATCTTGGGCTCTTTCCCAGCAGAGAATTGCGAGTCCTAATTTTCGAGTGTATACACAAGCGCCTCAGTCAGTGAGACACGGCCATGTCTGCAGTTCGAGAGGTTGGATCTGTGCACGTAACCTGTGTGTTTGCCTGTGTCAGAAGTGTGCAAGAACAGACACATGGGACTGGTTTTGGGGAAGCTTGCAGCCCCTGATAATCTGCTGTGGGAGGCTAATCCTGAAAACTCGGATATTTACTTTTTCCTGTACATTTTTAGAAAAATTAGACCCAAACCACATCTGTTTTAAAAGTTCGTGTTTTCATATACCTCGCAAAATGCCTATTTTAATCAGACCTGGGGAAGTAATTGCAACAAACAATTTAGCAAATTGATTTTGTCTGTGTTTTGTACATGTTTCCTCGCACAAAGGCATGGTTTGCTAAGACATTAATTTGCATAGTTTTTAGTCCTGGCTGGTTCAAAAGCACGTAAGTGCAGGCATTTGCTAGGCAGCACTTATGTTGGTTTGATTAGACATCTGGGTCACACAACGTCACTTCTGTTCCCTGAAAGACTGAGGGTAGTTCTTAGAATCGTGTTTCACGTTGTGGCATTTGCTTTTTGCCAGTGTTTTCTCATGGTTTGTCCAAATTTCGTATGCTCCTTTTTTTAGCATGTATCAGTGCTGCAGTATGTAATGCAAACACCCAGAAGATATTTGGTACAAAAGAGAAACGAAGATCTGTAGAAAATACTTTGTTTTTCCGCAGCGCTGGCCTTGACAGTGGCTTGCACTCAGAGTCTGGACATAGTTTTACAATGCGTTCATGCTGGAGCAGGTTAGATGTAGGCTCCGTGTTTACTTGCTTCCAGATTTTATGAGCTTGAATTTAGTCACTGTGCTCCATAACTAATTGTTCAGTCAGGGAGCCATCCTAAGGGGTAATCCAGCTAATGATGTTCTGGGACAAACTTTGAGGAGAATTACTGGAACAAATAACCCAGCTAGTTTTAAGATGGAATTTATGACAGAATTACACAATTGCTGTGTCTTAAAATAGCAGAGGACCTAAAATGTCCTCTTCAGACTTCTGTTTAAGACAGAATAAAGAGAAATACTGAGATGCAAGCTTCTTCCTACCCTTATGGCTGCAAGTTTTCCTCATACTAGGAGAGAGGATGAACAGCAAGATAGACAGACACAACCTCTCAGCAACTCTTCTACAAGACAGATGGGTCCAAGGTTTGCGTTAAGTGACGTTAGAGCCCCTGGAAGAGAGAATGACAGTTCAGGGATTTAATTTCTGCTCTGTGTTATTCTTTTTTCTTCAAGGTTCCCAGGGCCTCTCTTGGCAATGGCTATGGTGTGTCTTTCAGATTTCGAAGCTTATGCTAAAAAGTATTTACCCAAGATTGCTTGGGACTTTTTTGCAGCTGGAGCAGATGACTGTAGCACTCGAGATGAAAACATCCTGGCATATAAAAGGTAATGGAAGGAGGAAATGAGGGGTGTTGTACTGGAAGATCTTAAACTATGTTTTTGTGCAAGTGTTTGGACTTCACAAGCAAAGATTCCTTACACTTTGCCCTTTCAAGGTGTTCCCCGAGCAAAATGCACTTACCTCAATGACATACGCTGTATGCTCTGATGCTGGCCTGAATACGACACAGATTGTATGAGGCATAAGGGATGCTGAGGGTCCTGGCAGACGGTAGGGTAGGGTAGGGTATAGTATGGTATGACAGGAAAGGGGATGAGTGGCTATAATAGAATGAGATGCAATGGTGAGCATGTGGTGAACACCAGGAAGCCCACGTGTAAGTGGTACGGGATTTGGGGAACACGCTGCAGACAGTGAGGGCAGGCACAATGTGCAGTGGGGACAGACATACTACTGGTGGAGTGGAAGGCATTGACCTGTGACTGGGCTGCAAGTAGAAGGAATCTGTGGGATCAACAGAGGGAGAATAAGAGATGGTGAGCTGAAGTGGGAAACACAGAAATGATGTACTGTGGCCAGTGAGCAGGAGTATGAGATAAATGAAAAGTGGAAGTAGCTGAACTGACCTCTAAAAGCAAACAGAAAGGACAAAGAGCCTTTATTGTATGCTGTTTTCTTTATTGGCTCAGGTTCCTGCATTGCAATAAGTAAATGGAGACCTGGTTTCCATGAAACTTCAGAAAAGCCACTGGACAGCCACCATCCTGAAGGGGTTTTATGCCTTACAGAATTCGTTTCCGGCCACGTATGCTGCGGGATGTATCTGCAATGGACATTAGGACTAAGCTCCTGGGGACTGAAATCAGCTTTCCTGTAGGAATTGCCCCTACCGGCTTCCACCAGCTAGCATGGCCTGATGGAGAGAAAAGCACAGCCAGAGGTACTCTTCTCTTATTTTGCTCCATAGCAAAAAGGGGCTTGTGGAAAAGCCTCAAGAAGCTGTTAGGATGACTTGAAGTGTGACTGAGCAAAATCTTCAGGCTTGAAGAGGCAAACCCCTTTCCCACTTTCTGACACCCCTTTTTGTGGATGACCCAGTTGGGTCTGGTGATACAGAGTGTGTGGGAAGCCGTATAGACATTGCTCTACTTCTCCAGCTACCACTATTACGAGATCAGCCCTTGTGGAGGCTGCTGCAAAGTTTAGACAGACTGTGGGCACGTTTCTGGTGTACACCAAGGACCACGCAGGTCCTCAGTGCTATGGGCTCTAGTTAGGACATAAAAGTGGTGGACGGGACTCAGCCTGTAAATTCCTTGTTACTGGTAAGAACAGTGTCTGCCTTGGAGAAGAGCACAGCCTCTCTTCCCAAATTCCCTGGTGGGTTTGAAGAGCTGACCCTTGGAAATATCTTTTTTCCTGTTTGTGTTTCTGTGTACACTGAGTGCATTTAACAGCGTATTCTTGTAAGGGCTTAGTCATAAAGTTCCTGCTTTAAAAAAAAAACAAAACTGCAAAATGGAAGCACCACTTGGTAAATTACCTCTCCCTTTCTGGCTTTTTTAACCATGACCCCACAACTGTGTGTGGTAAATACAGCCATTTTTAACCCCAAGGGCCTATTTGCCAATTGGTAGAGCGCTATGTTTGGTAGGATATAAGTAAAACAGGAGTTCAGGTGTTCTCTGCAAAGTGTATATAAAAAACTTTTGTACCTGGTGTCTGGCAGGACTGTTGAAATGACCTTGATTCTGATTATTTTCCAATACCTCCCGAAGCGGCCAAAGCGATGAACACCTGTTACATCACCAGCACGTACTCCACCTGCACGCTGGAGGAGATCTCCGCGGCCGCCCCCGGCGGCCTCCGGTGGTTCCAGCTCTACATCCACCGCAACAGGGCGGTTTCCCAGCAGCTGGTCCAACGGGCGGAGGCCTTGGGTTTTCAGGGCCTCGTCCTCACCGCGGATCTGCCCTACACGGGCAAAAGACGTGACGATGTCCGCAATGGTTTCCGCCTTCCTCCCCACATGAAACTGAAGAACTTGGAAGGAGCCTTTGAGGTTTGTAAAATGAGCCTGTCCTTTCATTCACTGTGCTGGCATGTACCACATGAGACAAAACCACCGGGTAACTGCTGCTTTGGCATCTGCTGTACCCAGGGCGTATCTTCTCCCCTTCTGGTTCTGCAGCGTCCTGGTTTGACCTCCTGCCAGCCTGGGTTCTTGCTTCAAAATCCCAGTCCAGCTTCCTTAGAGACAGTGATCGCCATCCCCATTGTAATTATTCTCCTCTGGAGACACGTGCTTTCCGGAGCTAATGGACATGTCTGTTAGCAAGTTTAATTAAACTGTTCTAGAGCAGGGAAAGACCTTAAGGGGTCTTTGTATTGTTACAGCTCAGATGAGGTTTCCTTCTGTCCTATGGCTGTAGGGAGATGACCGTTCTGAGTACGGACTGCCACCCAACAGCTTGGATCCTTCGGTCACCTGGAACGATATCTACTGGCTGCGGAGCCTGACCCACCTGCCCATCATCATCAAAGGCATCTTGACGAAAGAAGATGCAGAGCTGGCAGTGAGACACGGAATTCAGGGAATTATTGTGTCCAATCATGGTGGAAGGCAACTGGATGGAGGACCTGCCACTGTAAGTGAGAAAACGGATGTCCCATGAGCATTTATTGTATGCATCATCTTTGTATATATGCTTCTGGTGGACTCATGTGTTTGTTGCGTGGCTGTGGAGGAGTGCAGATGTACTTTAGCTTTAAACTGGTAAGATGCATGCCTTGGCATGGACTACCCACCAAAGTATTTTCTCAGCTTCTTGTGAGGGTTCTGTAAGCAACACTGAACCCACATAACTGCAAATAAACTACCGGCCTAAGCTAGTAAAAGTTTTCTGCCTATGTCTTCATTAGCTGGTGCAGTGCACACGTACTCTTTTGCGCACTGCAGCAAAAATAAAACGAAGCTCTGGAACCAAAAATGTACAAATGAGAGCATAATGTATTCTCATTGTTCACATCTGCCAAAACATGCACAAACAATGCAGCTAGATTTAGTGAGAGGTCTGCTTGCGTATTTACAGACTCAAGTCTAAATGGAAATTTATTGACTTTCATGAGCCAGAAAAAGGATAACTTATCTGGAGAAAAATTCCCCTGCGTTTTAATATGTACAAAGAAATCATGGGTTGTTTGGACGTATGTATATTTCACTGGTTTAATCTGGCTTCTGTCAGTTTTTCAAATCCTTCTTTTACAGTTCTGTATTGCATATTATGTGATGGACTTTCTTTTCTCTGTTTTCCTCCGTAAAATAAAAATAGGCACCAGGGAATTCTCTTCTATGTCAAGGCTGACAATAATGATTAAAACATATCTGAAGACTAGAGACATAATAATGGAAATAGCATCCACATTAAAATGTTCTTCTACCTTAAAAGTTTCTTTACATGCACAGACAAACCAGTAGATACCTAGTTCAGTTCTGCTGCTCCTCTGGTACCAAGCCTGGCAGCAGAAGCTATTGTCCCTGCTCTTGCTGAGCTACTCCTGGAAAATTTCAGCCTGAAAGTTCTTGGTCTGAAATTCTGAAAAAAATCATGACCAAGTGAAAAAATCTACTTAGTAATCTTAGTTATAGCTGCCCTACTTAAAAAAAGATTAAGAGAAAGCAAAAGAGACTGCAGAAAAGAGACCTTTGGGTTTGCTGTGAAGGAGAGTTCATTTGGTCTGGTGCAATGTCCTGCCACTGGTTACACTGCCTTTGGGACCAGAGGCAGCACCTCTGCGTGGTGCTGCCCTGCTCTACCAGCCTGGCACCGTGCTGTGATCTACAGAGAAGACCTCGGGGAATCAGGAGACTTAGCTTGCGGGAAATGACACGTTGACTGTACTCCATAGCAAATTAAATCCTTCATAGATGCTTTAGGGGGTCTGAGGAGGCTTTTGGCAGGTGGTCACCAGCAGTAGGTTGAAATGTAAGTTTAGACAAATTGGACAGTAGCAGGGAGAAGTTTGGCATCCGCCTTTTTTGCAAACATTTGTATCATTCATCATTGTCTCCAATGAAAGTAAGATATTAACGACAATTACTTCCATTTAAGTTTATTTTTAAAACCTTTCAGAAAGCAAGTGAAAATGTTACTTTTTCACTTATCAGAGGTGCTAGCAAAGAGTATCAATACAAACAAAGCACTAGAAAATGGAATTAACTATCTGGCAAACAGAACAGGCAGCTGCACTTTATTCTGCAGCTTTCGGTGTTGAGCTGTTTGTGACGCACTGTCACACTTCATTTCGAGAAGGTACGCTATTAAAGCATTGCACCCCTGCCTGTCTCTTTGGAACACCTCCTCTTTCTCTTGGAATCAAAAGCTGACCGCAAGGTGAGCCTCAAGGGTGGCTGCTTCTTTGCAGATCGATGCTCTGGTTGAGGTCGTGGAGGCAGTACAAGGCAGAGTCGAAGTGTACTTAGATGGTGGCATACGAAAAGGAAGCGATGTATTAAAAGCACTGGCACTGGGAGCAAAATGCGTCTTTATTGGAAGACCAGCTTTATGGGGTCTGGCTTACAAGGTGAGTAAGGAACTTTGAGTTTGCACGTCTACTTCTCATACCCTCCGACACTCTGTTGTTATTGAAAAGTCATAGAGACAGTTTTCAGCCGTGAAGAATCTTAATCTCTCTTTTTTTTTTTTTTTGGTTTTGCTGAATTTTAAGTGGAAACACACCAAATTGAATCAAAACCAGACTTTTTCTGTGATTTAAAAATACCACCGAATCTTACAATTTCAAATATGATTTTGAAGCTGATAACATTGTTTTGTGGGACCTGATTTCTTGGTGCTGCAGTTTGGTGCCAAAATACTGCAGGACTCAAGACCATCAGTGCTTTTGAAAATTGGAGGTGGGGTTTTTTTGCCACAAAGGTGAGTCTGACAATTTTATTTGCTGTCAGCTTACTTTGAAAAAATATATGGTTTTGATACAGCAGTTTCATAGCGGTGTTATGAATTCTTCAGAAATAGAATCATACAATCATAGAATGGTTTAGGTTGGAACCCACTGATGTCTGAAACATTTTGGACAAGACTGAGCACAACCATGTCCTGTAGGTGCCTGAGTGTGCCACTACTATCTCAGTTCCAGCTTTGCTGATTCGTGACTACCAGTGTATTTCTATGATCCAGGGGCATGAATTAAGCCTCTGATGCAGAAGGTTAACATAACATAATTAAACTGGAAACGTAATTATACCAGTTGCTTGCTTTGCTAAATTTCTGCTTTTTAGCCTCTGTATTGGGGCTTTCAAAATTTCTCTAGAAGAAAAAATACTTATTTTTATGGTCTAGAAACATTTCCTACCTTTTAAATGACTGCTGTCCAGTGGTGTGATTGCTGTGGATTCCAGTAGTAGGAATCAAGAATCACCTGAATCTTCTGAGAAATCTGGAAGAATTGGCAGCACCGTTTCTGTTGCCACTAAACAGAGAAAAAGGGCCTAACATGCAAAGGGTGTTGCTGTAAGTTGCCTGGATTTTCTCCATAATGCAAACAGAAAGGAGATGGGACTTTTTGAGTTCAGCTGTGCTTTGGTATCATATTCCATAAAGTATTCCTAAAGATGTATCTCAGTGGCATTACCCTAGCATACAAGAGAGGAAGGGCATGAACAAGCACTGACCTTTCCCAAACCATTCTCTGTTGCAAGAAATAAAAATAAAATTTAAGAGAAAAAAGAAAAAAAAAAACCTCCAATATTTTACAGTAAGGACAAAATCATACATACATTTCTTTGGATTTTGAGTTTCTCGGTGTCACTTGCTCAGAAGAAAACACACAGCGTACTATTTTTAAAGATTCAGTCTGGTATCTCAGTAAAAGAAAGTTTTTAAAGCTGTACCATATATAAAACTCTCATTACTTCATAAAATACTGTCAGCATTGTAAGGCTTGAAGTTCTAAAACAAGCCCATTGGTGGAGGTTAACTGAAAGCTAAGAAAAAAAACCCCCACAACTAGAAAATGTCAGAAGTGAAAAACAGCTTTGTTTTCTTTCCCCGTTCAGATGTATCACAAAAGGAAAAGCATCTAAATTAATCTGTGATGAACTGAGCACATCCATCATATCATTTTAATCATTCATCTGTGTGAGAGACTGGAGTTGGCAGGGAGTTGAGGGACTGTCCCAGCTCTCACAGTGCAAGCATCCTGCAGCGTTGCTCCGTGCCAGTGCTCCTCTTACCCTGACTGCTTTCTTTGTTGGAGCAGGGTGAAGAAGGTCTTCAAGAAGTTTTGAGAATTTTGCAGGACGAGTTTCGCTTGTCGATGGCCTTAGCTGGTAAGCATTTTGCAGGTTCTTCGTAATTGGCCATACAGAGGTTTCTGCGTGCAAGCCAGCTAAAATCAGAAGTCTGATGGATGGGTCACCAAAAGGGAATCCACGTGAGCTGCGCTGGTTCTAGTTGCTATATTTAAGGTGATTCTTTGCTTCCTGTGAAGCCACTTGGCATTTCAGGTCCCATAGCAAAGAAGCTTGCAAGAAAGAAGTAGGTTAAAGCAGCTTTCTGACCCAATTAAAAAGATACAAAACTGCTAAGCAGAGCTGAGCAAAACCTGCAATTTCTGTTCTGCTGGGAATTGCAGCATCTGTTTTTCAGTATTTAATTTAATGTTTACCAGGGTAAAATGCAACCAATTTTTTTTTGCTGCATGAAAAGTTCAGAGAAAATTGATGCAGAACTTTTCTCTGCGTATTAGAGAA
Source organism: Anarhynchus alexandrinus (assembly GCA_008711295.1). Classification (NCBI taxonomy): domain Eukaryota; kingdom Metazoa; phylum Chordata; class Aves; order Charadriiformes; family Charadriidae; genus Anarhynchus; species Anarhynchus alexandrinus. The sequence goes on along the minus strand of VUYV01000166.1, from coordinate 1,659,080 downwards.
CACAGCCTGTTGGTGCAGGTTCCAATCTTTGCATCGCACGTGCTTTGAGAGCCTCCGTGTCTCCTCCAAGCCTTTACTGTTGTTCCTCATTCTGCATTTCTCACTTCTGCTCCTGCCTGTAGCTGTCACGTTTGACCCCATCACTGAACAGCAAATTTGCACAGCCCAGTGCAAACTCCAGTTTCACACATGAACAGGTACGACACGCAGATCCAGTGCAGAAGTACTCAGACATCAGCAAAAGGTCTGATCCCACTTCAAATCGTGTTTTAAAGATTTTCATGCTCTGGCAACCATCAACTCGAGTGGATAGCAACGCTGACTGGGGGACTGGAAATTAAATCCTGTTGGGCATTTCTTAATAAGCTGTTTTTTTGGGTTACTTTTTCAACTGGTAAAGATTCCTACAAGGCTTTTTTTTCCAGGAAGCTCTCACACTTCTTTACATGCAAAAGGGCACTGAACTTTGCAAGAGTAGCAGGTTGGGACCTTTTTGGCAGGGCCGTGAAATTTCACCTGGATTTGACCAAATGAAACTGCAATGCAAATCTCCACCTCCAGTCACCTGACACATGGCAATCCCTGTGTCTTTTCTGTCTACCTTTCACTTCTGACTGGATCAGATGGCTCGCTGCTCAGCTTGTTATAAAGATCCTGTTTTGTTTTGTTTTTTTTTCATGTTTCTAACTCTTCTTGTGCCTAATATCAAGGCTGCAGATGCTGTTGAGCAGTAGGGCTCCTGCAAGTGAGCTGTTGAAGTACCAACCTGTCCCCACACGGCTCATACAAGACTAGACCGTGATTCAGAAAGGGGCCCTTCCAACTTTCATCCACAGACCTTTCTCTCATACCAACGTTTCATTTCTCTATTTATTTCAGGCTGTGCCAGTGTCTCGGAGATTGGCCAACACCTTGTTCAGTTCTCAAAGCTGTGAACAGCCTCCTGCAATGCCCACTGAACACAGACAGCTCACACCGAGGTCCTGACCAGACTGAAGAGAGAAAAAGTTGGTGCAAACGTTGAATGTGCAATGAGTACCCGATAAGGCCTTCAGGAAACTTCTGAGGAGATTAGGAAAGGCTCAGCATTAGCAAAGGCTGTTCTCTGCTTTTATTGAGACCAATTAGTTCTTTAACACTTTGGGTAATTGTTACTTGCTGAAATACATTTACTTTAAATTGGCTGTTCCCTGGTATTACCTGTGTTGGGCCTTACTTCCAAGCTCTGTTAGATCGGGCAGCCAGACATGGAAAACTATGTCCGTTGCTTCTTCCACTTGGTTGTCCTACCAAGTCTGACTGCAGCTCAAGCTCCACACCTTTCCTGCTCCGGGGCAGTCAGTGTTGTGGCTGATACCTTCCATAGCTTGGGCTTTCCTAGATGTATACAAAACAGATACAAGATGCATCAGCTAAAAAGTACCCCAGCTACCCTTTGGAGGCGGGGGCAGTTCTTGCCCACTGCTTCTAAATGCAGAGCATTGGAACCACCAGTAACTGAAGCACCACCCTGTGTTTCCTGCTGAGGGAGCCTCTCGTTCATTTGCATCGCAAACCCATCCGAGCAGCGGTCAGGACCTATGCGTGCTCAGAGCACAGCACAAGTTTGTGTCAGTGTGTGAATAACTCAGGTGGTGCCCCAGTCTCTGTCCGTGGGTGAGTGTGGCCATCGCAGGCCGGGAGCTGCCGGCACCACCCCAGCAGCATGTGGCATTTCCTCTTGGAAGGTGGTGCAGAGGCAGTGGTCCACCTGCTGCCAGCACAGAGCAGCATAAACCCTTGCTCTCCGAGGTAAGAGAAATGTGTGCTCATCCCTTCCCTGTCCAAGCTTCTTCCTGAAATGTGGGCCTTGCCACCCCAAGAGGAAGCACACCCTTGGCTGTGCCACCCACCTGCCATCACCTGGGCATGATGGGTCCTTAATAACAACTAGGAGCTTGCTCTCTTCTTTCCTTCCCTTTTTTCTTTTTCTTTTTCTTTTTCTTTTTCTTTTTCTTTCTTTTTCTTTTTCTTTTTCTTTTTCTTTTTCTTTTTCTTTTTCTTTTTCTTTTTCTTTTTCTTTTTCTTTTTCTTTTTCTTTTTCTTTTTCTTTTTCGCCTTCTGTCTTTCTCTCCTTTCTCTTTCCTTCCTTCTTTCTTTCTCTTTTTTTCTTTTCTTTTCTTTTCTTTTCTTTTCTTTTCTTTTCTTTTCTTTTCTTTTCTTTTCTTTTCTTTTCTTTTCTTTTCTTTTCTTTTCTTTTCTTTCATCTGGATGGTTTCTTTTTTCTGTGACACTCCTTAGTGCACAATCTTCAGCAACTCTATCTAATCTTCCTCCTTCTTCCTCATTCCATCTCCTTGCATCATCTCTCTGTCCCCAACCAGCCCCTCTTCCCCATTATTTTTCTTCAGAAAAAAAATTCAGTCCTCATCTAGGATTCTATTTCTGTATATCGCTGACTAACATGGGCCTCCCGGCGTCACAGACCTTTGGTGGGAATGCCAGAGCTGCCATCTCGCTACCCCGAGAGGAGAGCAAAGAAGCCTGCTGCTGCCCAGAGCTTAGGGAGATACTGGGAAGAGTGGGGTCAGACAGGGTCCTGCAGCCAGGACAGAAGTGTGTGGATGTTGTATTATTTGGAGCTGATGTCATTTGGGGTTTGTCTGCGTCAATAGGCTGCATGAGTATTTACTCTCAACTATTCTCCCTAGGAGGAGTTTAACAGTACTTGGTTTTTAATCTTTGTATTATGCTGTCCAAGTGAAGGTGTAAACAGAATTCATCTATTTAAAATGGTTAACCCCCCTGTGTGCTCATTTGGTCTTTGTTATAAATGTGGTGTGTAAATCTGTGGGGAATTGGGCCAGCATAACTGGAAATAAGCTGAATCTCCATGAAGAGTTTAACTGATTTAACTACTCGGGCTTAATCAGATCTTTTAAATGAGTCTAGGTAAACTAGGACTGTACACACATGAAAACTGCTAATGTGCCTCATCTTTAAAAATGCAATGTGATCTTAAAAATATCTTGAAAGGCACCTAACTTTGTTTTCTTATAAAAAACTTCTAAGGCCAAATTCACTGTCACAGCCACCGCTTTCATGGCACTTTAGGGCAGCACAAAATGGCTGCGGGATGTTGGGCAATGGGATGCCAAATGTCACTTTGTGCCAAAGAACTGCCAGCTTGGTGGGCATTTCCCAGTCTTCCCATGCACACGAGGCTCCCTTTCTTGTACACTCACAGCTATTTTCTTCTTTCTCCTCTCTGCCAATCCCCTGGTTCTGCGGAAACGGTAAGCACCAAGTCATACAAAGCAGGGCTGAGCAGGAGCTAAGACACCTGAATCCAGAACTGCTGCCCAAGGCTCTCCAAGGGTCCTCACCCTGCGTGATCCAAAAACACAGACGTGGTCTCCCCCTGCCCTGTTCCCTGACAAATACAAGTACTAGAGGTGGTTTGACTGTGCCTTCTCTGAGCAGCCCACACCCTCCTGCATAAGTCAATTAGGCTCGAGAAGCCAGGTATTCTTCTGCCTGGGTGGAGTACCTTGAATACCTGGGATGGTGGGCTCCTGCAGACTGTACTGCTCTGGGCACCAGGCACAGGACTCCCCAGGTGGGGTGTCTCTCTTCTCCCCTCGGAGCTCTGGCACTGTTCAGTAAAAGCAGGGAGAAGAAGGAGCTGCAAGCAGGAAAGACTGATGCTTTGTAGGCTAGGGATTGAGGTTGTCCTGCGTACGAAGGCAAAGGTGTGGGTTCAAGGTCATTACTTCACCCAGCAATTACTTGTAGGGAAATGCTATAGGAGCTGCTGCTGTGCAGGGCCATGTGGTTACCTAGCCCTGGTTTGGTGGATCTGGAGTACTATGTGGCCAAGTTTCAATGAGACAATGCCAGCTCTCCTCCCATGAAACCACCTATGAGCTTCTCTGGTCAAGGCTCTCTCCTGGCAGAGAAGAGGTGCTGCTTTTTCTGAGGAGGAGAAGACATGTGTGTTCCCCCAGTGCCCGCTGAGCACATTGCCCATTGGCTCTGGGTGTATAAGGGAAAGGGGGGGGGGGGCATCAGCAGCACCTTCTTTGCGCATATCTTAGAAGAACCAAATTATGCTCATTAGGTCCTAAACTTGCTAGAAGAGAGGCTTCCAGCTTACGCAAATGGCTGTGGCTGAAAGTCCCTGCTGGCAGACCTGAGTTACCTGGATAAGTTCTGGAGAGGGGCAGGATTTCCAGCATGCTGCCTCTGATACCTGTCAGCAACTTCCCACTGAGCATTTGGGGGTTTTTTTAGATCTGTTCTGGATGCTGTAGAAGACCTAGACACCAGGCTTTAGGAGCTGTGGGGGAGGGAAGAGGAAAAAAAGTCACAAAAATGAGTCATTACATTGCCAGTGACTAACTTGAGGCAGTGAAGCATTTCCATGGCTCAGGACCTTAATGCTGTTCCATGGGGCAGCCAGATGCTTCTGTTGCAACTAGCAGGCAGTGACAGTGAGCAGGTGCCTGAATGTGGCTGATGTCTTCTGGAGCTGATGCTGTGAAATGGGAAAGTAGATGGTGAGAGGCTGGGACAACTGTACTGAAAAAAACATCCATTTCTCACCTGCATTTCACTTAGATACCTTTCACTTGCAGCCAGACTCTCTCAGTGCTCCATGCATGGCATGGGTGGCCTGTCCATGCCCCTCCTCACAGCAGTCTTTGCTCCTTGGAGCAGAGGTACTGCTCGAGGCTGCTCTGCTGAGGCGGAAAAACCTCTCATTTCAGACTCCAGAGTCCCAGCTTTCATTTAAAGCCGACAAAACAAGATGCTGGAGAGAATGTTATTGTTACAATTGTGAAGGAAATCTTTCAAGGAGGACAGCCATCTTAAGAGACGTCTGCTGGAGCTGAAACAATCATGATGGAAATTGCACAACTGAGCTGACTTGTGGTGACTTCATTTACACCATTGGAGCAAAATCTGTTTTAAAGGAAAGGCAGTGTCACATCATGAAAATAAGTACAATAGGTTTTTTCATGATTCGGGAAGAAACAGCTTGTAACTCACCTTCTCTGTTTTTCCCATGGCACTGAAGCTGGTGGACGGAGGATAGGAGGGTGGTGGAGCTGAAGGACATGTGAACCCTAGTACAGGTAGCCAGACAAATTGCAGCCTTTGATCAAGCTGTTCTATATGTTTGTTGTATAAGATAGCATACATATCTTAAACCAGAAATGTCTGCAGAGGCCACTAATTTGCAGCCTCTGAGATCTGGATGTCCAGTGCAGCACACCTGCAGCCAGATTTGAAGAGGCAAGGAGCACTTGCAGGTGAAATGAAGGTCAGTGGGGGTCCAGGACTGCAGGCATTTGGAATGAGCAGTACCACAGAGCTGACAGTACCACAGTCCTGTCTCTTGCTGTTGGCCCTTTACAGCCATAAATTTTTTCTATCTGATTTTTCAAACTATACAATGACATAGAATATTCTCCTGACCCTTTCTCCCCTTTCAGATCAGCACGTATTCCCAAATTGAGGCAGTGCCTGTACACTTGGATAGTTCTGCATGCCCCCTGGGACTACGGGGAAGGGAAGATTCTGCCGGTCAGGTTTGTGCGAATATTGTGCCACAGGGAGCAGTACCAAAGGGGAACCGCTACAGAATCGGGCATGCGCATCCTGGGGGCAAATGATAAAGCTGTTCTTCAGCTGGGGCTTCAAGGGCAAGCCACTGCCCATGGCTGAGTGCCGCTTCTGGGGCAAAGAACCATCTCACAGCGGTGCAGACCCCCTGTCACAGCCTGCGTGGCAGCTGGCAGATGCCCTGGTGGCCACTTCCCTGGCTCCGGGAGGAGCCACGCTACCGAGAAGAGACCTTCTGCATAAACCCTACTTTAAATTGGCCTTAAGGAGGCAGAAGGGAGAAGCTAGCCCTGTCAGCTCACTCTGTTTAGACTTGAGTTTGTCACAGAGATAACAGTGTCTGCAGTGATCTTCCAGAGGCCTTCACATGGAGGCCTTCCTCTCTGTTCCAATAATAATAAACCTTGCCAGCAGACTGACAGCCCAGCAGATAAGATTGAGGAATCAGACCACATTGCACACTTTGATGGACTTCAAGGATGTACAAGAAGAGACTGAGACAACTGGGTGTGCTCAGACCTGAGAAGGCTAAAGGGAGGGGGAAGGGGGATCTTATTGCTATCTTTTACTGCTCAGTTGGAGGGAACGGAGAAGATGCAGCACAGCTTCTCGGACATGCATAGTAAAAAGGTAAAAGGCAATGGGCACAAGTTGTGATGAGGAAAGTTCCAGTCAGAAATTAGTGGGAAAAACATCACCAGGAGGGTGGTCATACACTGCAACAGAGGGTTTGTGAAATCTCCACCCTTAGAGATGGAGACTGGGCAAGGTCCTGAGCAACCTTGTCTAGTCTGACACTGCTTTGATAAGAGGTGGGTCAGAGGCCTCCAGAGGCTCCTTTTAACCTGAATTGTTGGGGGACATCACAGAATCATAAAATAAGAGCCGCACATCAGATCTGCACCCTGCTGTGTCAGTGTGTTGCCACGATCAGCCACCACGGAGCTGCAGAGGCAGCACCTATAGCTCCCTGAAAGCTGCTGCAGAAAGCATTTTCTGAGGGAAGAAAGCTATTTGGTGGGTGAGCTTAAAAGAGGAGCTCACAGGGTTCGACCAAGCTGACAGTCTACTGAACAGGCCCATCCTACAACTTTTCCAAGACTTTGAAAATTTTCTACGATCTGTGCCACTGCCTACCAAAGTCTCATGCCTCCTCGTCTACACTCTGTCCTGCTTTCTGTATTTGATTGTTGTGAATATCTCTGATACAAATTCAAGCAAGGTCAAATCTTTCAAAAAAAACTGTGCCAAAGAGATTGTAAACATGTGGGTTAAGGACTAATCAAACCCTGCTGCCTCCCAGCATCCCTGGAGGACGAAGCAGGCACAGGGAATCAGTCTATTTACAAGGATAGTTTATCTCCAAAATGGATCCAAATATAAACATTTTCCTTTGGCATACCGTGCAAATTTCTACGGCCTTTAAATATATAATTCACTCATCAATTTCAGTTGAGGAAACACAGTTCTTCTAAACTAAAGGGAAAATGAGACTAAATGTTTGTTTCTAGTTAATTGCCCAACTCATGTGCTGTCTAATACAGCAAAGAATACTACAAGTAAGTCTTTCTGATCTTGAAGATCGTGTAAGAAAAGTTTACAATCACTTTCTCTCTTCTACAAAAAGATTTTTGGTACTACTGAAATAGGAGATATTTTCTTTGTCAGGGCTGAATACACAGAAAATAGAGGCCTCATAGGGTGGTTATCTTCATACCTTGGTTAAAGTGTCTTAAAATTGTGCCCCACTGTGAGAAGTCGTGTTTATTCAGAGTTTGATTCAGCACAGCTGTCCAAAAGTTAATTATTTAAGTTTTGTTGCCTCTTCTCAATGTGTAACCAGAAGAGAGAGGAAAACATTTCCAGGAGGGAACAGTGCCTCCCACCCTGAAGGGGAGACGCTTTCCTAGAGTAAATCTACATCTCAAAGTACAGCCTCTTTCTCAGAGCTGCCAGCATGGAGGCATTTTGAGCTTACGGGCACATGATGGTAAGAAGCACATACATTTTTCACATCAGAAGCACATGAATTTTTTATGGCTTTTTGGTCACAATTGCTCCATGTTTAGACAGCAAAAGGTCCGGTTAAATAATGAGCATGCCTTTGCTTTTCCCCGCTTCAGTTCTCATCAGTCTGGACAACAGGGCAGACTCCAGAAACCCCTTTTCTAAACCAGATTTCTTTTCTGGACAAAAGGATCTGTCCTCTTCTCTTATGCCTGCATAGCGTCTTTTGCCTGATTGCACAATTAAACAACATTGCCCTCTGTAAAACCATAATATTTTATCGTACCTAAATCTTCTATGCTCTGCAATGTTACTGCACTTATTCATTCCAGTACCACGACACAGTTTGTTCTCAATGCTGCTGGGAATTTTCCCTTCACTATTTCTCNCCCCCCCCCCCCCCCCCCCAAATCCTTTTCCTCGTTGTGATAAAGCTAAGAAAATGTGTTCTCCTACCAGCAGCCAGCCGTTGCCCCAAAGTATCCCTGTCACAGTAAGCACCAATAAAGCCAGAGGATCAACACTGTTCCTGGACCAGCAGATTAGACACACAGACGTGATGGGACATAGTGGATTGCATATGTACTAAGCTGTGCACTTAGTCCATGTACAGCAATTCTCCAACACAAGCCATAATTTGCAAGCTCTGATTTTCTAAAATGATTTTCTAAAATGACATGCAACTCATTCTACCATCCACCTCTGTGTACATCAGCAAAATATCAGATTGTGAAGGCTTTGTTTTATGATGAAGTCAAGGAGGAGAAGACAACATAGTTAAAAATGACTATGCCTTGACACAGAATGCAGAGTTGGTAAACTTTTTAGATGCTGCTGAATTATGATTTAGTCTGCAAATCCCAAACCCATGCAATAGCTCTGAATTTCTTCAAGTCATTCCTGGTGGTCAGGGGTCTGGTGGGCTCTGGCCTTGTTGCTTTTTGACACTGTTCTGCGGCATACAGCCCATTCCAGCATCTGCCTCATGTCCTTCAAGGAACACCAGAACCAGTCTTATTTGCAGCACAGAGGAGCTGTTGTGCCACCCAGCAACCCCATACAGCAGTTTCCAGAAGAAAGAGCAGGTGAAGAAGTTGTCTCTAGGTGTAGACCGCAGGAAGCACCAGCAGGTCCGCACTTGAATTGAGCAAACTGCTGCTGTCTGACCCTTCACATCCACAAGTGGCTGTTGAAATGAAGGCTGCTACGTAGCAACGTAAAAAATTCCCTCAAACTATGCCAAGCATTTGGCCCAGTAGTACCTAAGAGGACAAGAGCACAGCAGCAATAAATCTCCCTACAGTCAGTAGCACTCATATTCTCAAATAAAGCACTATCCCTGTGAAACATGGTCATTCTACTAGGTAAGCTGGTGTAAGGCAATGTTTTCTATCCTAAGAGGCTACGCTGTGTTGTCTGTTTTTATAATGCCTCTTTAAGGCATTTTATTTCCTTTTTAAAAGTAAAAAGGAAGGACTGTTTCAAAGAACGCCGGCTGCAGCAGCGGGCTTTGGTCAGTCATTTTTCCTTGCAAAGCGCATGCACTGCACAAAATTAATTTGCAGCAGCTTCTGATAAGAACATACAATGTCAAGGTCCTGCCTGAGAGAAGCCAAGGAAAGAAGAACTGATAACATTTTTTTTAAAGCTTTGCGGGGGTAAAGGAAAGATTTTCAAGGACGCTGTGATTGAAGCAGCTGCCAAAACTTTGTCATCTGTGGCAGCTAGAAACTCTTTTCTCCTCCAACAGAAACAGTTTTGCTTTCCTGCTGTCACTTTCAGGCCCAGTTTTGCTCTAAACCAAGTAACAATGCAGGGGTGCTGCTTCTTCTATAGCTTTTCTCCAGGGCTCTCTTTAATGAGTGGACAAATTTCACGACCACAGAATAAAAAAGGGAGTTCAGGAGTTAGTCGCATGAATGCAAGCAAAGCATTTTCAGAGATCCATTCCAGCTGTGCCTGAAATCAGTGATCCCCTTTTCAGCCTAATTAGTTGTGTTGCTGGGCTTCTCTGGAACGTCCCGTAGCAGCACACCTCGCTTAAGGGGGGGTCTGCCGACCCCTGCTTGGGGGAGAGAGAGAAACACAGCTCCAGTGAGCGTGTCCTGACAGTACACAAAGACCCGGGAGGGCAGTGCACCTATCATGGGCTTCGGGCTAATGCCGAAGCCCTGCTCTGGTCTCACACTGGAAAAGTTTTGCTCATAATGGAGTGAAACCCTAGGGAGAAATACCTGGGCATTTTCCCTGTATTTTGGAGACGTAAAAAGTAATGAGACGGTTCACTGCAAAGGGGCAAACGGCCAGACACAGCCTTATTTTAACTAGGTGCTCTCACACTTGACATCTCAGAGGTCAATCTATGTCTCCAGCAGCTTCAATTTAACCAGTCTGTACACTACGCCATTTCATCACTTCGAATGCCTCGAGGATACTGAACAAATACGAAATCCCAGAGGATTGTTTTCAGTCTCGCATGGAGAGACTGAGAAACC